>JACBWW010000077.1:0-303765 GCA_020086605.1 Lanius collurio | reverse complement strand
GCTCTTCGCTCGGCAGGTGCGGGCGGCGCGGCGCGGCCGGCACGGGCGGCCAGCAGCAGCCACAGCAGCGCCGGCAGCATCCTCGCCTCGGCGCGGGGCAGCGGGGCGGCGGTAACAGTAATTATAGTGGTAATAATGATGCTAATAACGGGAGACGGCGTTGGAAGGACCCGGCCGGCGGAGAGCGGCGGCGTAGTTAGGGGATGGGAAGAAAAAGGGAGATGCGGGGAAGGGAAAAAACAAAACCAAAGAAAAAAACACAAGAAGAAAAAAAAAAGTTCTCCCTCCCGAAGTCAAGTGTGAGTGGGAGAGAAAAAAATGTCAACAAAAGCCGCTCGCGTGTGAACTTTGTGTTTCTCTGCAGCGAAGAGCCGGCAGCACATGGAAGGAGAGAGAGAGGCAAGGAAAAAAAAAAAAAAAAAATCCCAAATCGCTGCTGCCGGGGAGGCAAAGTGAGGAGAGAGGAAAAGGAGGAGAGACGGCTCGGAGCCGGTAAGTAGAGAAGTTTGAGCACTTCCCACTCCCACTTCTCTGCTGTAGTCACCGGATCATCACCAACAGCAGGGGCAGGTCTGCTGCGACTCGGCACTTTCTCGGGCTCCGGTGGGCTCCTTTCCTTCTTTTGTTTTGAAGAGAAGGAGGAGAAGGGGAGAGAAGAAATTCAGGCACCTCGATCGTCTCCGGTGAGATGGTTAAAAAGAAAAAAAAAAAAGAAAAGCGGAAAAAAAAAAAAAAGAAAAGCCCAAGAAGCGAAAAACGTCCTGGATTTCTGTAAAAGCCCCCTCCCTGTATCTTTCCTGTTGTTGTTGTTGTTATCCCCAGTCTGTCGATGTGAACAAGAGGAGAAGGGAGAGAAATGTGAAGATGAGAGGAGGTGGAACAATGAATTTATAGCGGAATGCCATCCTGCAATGGCAATTTCAACAATTCGTCACTGCAGGCTGCCTCTTAAAGGGAGAGCTTCAAAACCACCACTCCCACACTTCCTTCTCATTTAATCAGACAGAAGGAGAAACTTGAGGGGAGGCGGAAAGGGGGAGGGGGGGCGGCTTTGGGAGGAGGAGAAAACCAGCGAGAGTGAGCGGGAGAGAGGGAAGCAGGAGAGGAGAAGAGCCGGAGGAAGCCGGGAACGGGAAGAGAGGGACCGGACCGGCAGGAGAAAGATGTTTGTGTGCGTGTGTGAAAAACGCGAGGTTTGCCCCCAATCGCCGGGAGCCGCAGAGCCACGCGGGGCTCGGTAGGGCTGTGCTTACCTCGCATCCTGCCGGGGCTGCGGCTGGCAGAGCTCGGGGAGGAGGAGGAGGAGAGGTCCGTGCCGGGCTCCGGAGCCAGCGAGGGAGCGGCCGCGGCTCTGCGGGGCTGATGGAGGGGCCGGGGCAGCGGGGAGGGGGTCCCGCCGTGTCCCCGCTCGGCCCCGGGCAGCGCCGAACTTCCCGTCTTTGTGTGGGCAGCCGGGCTGCACCCAGCCTGTCATTAAGGGCCGGCAAGCTGTCATCCACTTGGGCGGACTGTGCTTGCCCCGAGCCCCGGCAGCAGAGTGGGCGGGGAGGAGGTAATGCCTGCTCTGACCTTCGGGGTGACTTTGGCCCCTTAGATCATCCCCCCGCTGTCACACAGACCCACGAACCCCGTCCCCTCGTCTGCCACTCCCTGCTTGGGGCTCCGGCAGGGACAGCGCAGAGGGGCAGGTGACTGCAGTCACCTTTGCACCCGAACAGTGCTAATGGAGAGGGGGGAGATGGCAAACAGCTCAGTCCCTGCCGAGGTCATGGGCTCCAAGGGCTCTGGGAAGGTGAGATCAACGGGACCCCTGAGGATTCTGACTCATTTCCCCCTGCCGAGGTCCAGACCCCCCACCGAGAAACAAAAATGCGTATTTATCCCATGTTTCCTCTCCACGTCTCAAGACAGTGCCAGCAACAGGTGTTCCCTGGCTGCAGGACTCCACAGGGATGCAGGTCTCCAACTCATCCTGACCACTCTGTCTGCAAGAGAATGATGTGCACACCTGTAATGCTTGGCAGGGTCAGGATGGGGGGTGGCATGCACATACCTGCCCCTGTAGCTTCCAGGGGCTGCTTTGTGAGTCCACCACTTCTCTACAGGACAGCTTAACTAAAGCCACAAAAGCTCCAAAAATTAATAGTCCCTTGTAAATGATTGCATTAACATAACCCCGAGGTTGTGCTTATGAAATAAGCACCAAAGTTTTGCAGGTGTTCATTCTTCTTTTTCCATTTTTTCTGGAAATGGTGATACCTGCAAACTAAAGTTCATTTCTCAACCTCCTGGTGTTTCTTTTTCTGCATTTCAGTGTTCTATCATCACCAAAAATTCTTGACTGGAGTCAGTAAGTTTCAAAATTAGTAAGAGTTATATTTTAGGAAGGTCACATTAACTTTTTTGGGCATTGGGCCAGGACTATTCAACATCTAAAAATTTAAACATTTTCTCAGTTACTTTAAACTCATTATAAAGTTAAAAAGAGCAGAAAAAAAATTAAGAGAGAGAGAGAGAGAAGACATAATTTGATGGAAAAAAGAACCTGTAATTTTCTTGGATGGGTTTTACTTTTCCTTTGAGCCTAATGCATGTCTGCTCAGCACCAACAATATTTTTATTGACTGCACTGGGACCTGATCAAGCCCTAGATTCGCAAATATGTCTGGGTCCAAACTCCCAGATACCCCTGGGAGAGGTGCTAGAGATGAGATCTGGGATAAGGAATGTATTTTGGATGACAACCTCAGCAAGTCTCATTAAAGAAGTGTTAGTTTGTCAATGAAAAGGCATATAGTGCACAAGAGGCCAGTGTAATGTTCTCCCAGGCTACAGCCTAATTCCAACTGTCCGGCCATATAACCCTGGAAAAACAGGAATGCATAGAAAGGCTGGTGATAATTAAATGGTGTGTCCCACTGCTCATCTCTGGAGCTGGAGACAATCTTTGATTTCCCAAATGACAGAAGAAGTTGGCTGGGCTGCTCTGTTTCACCGAGCAAGGATCCAGGCTTTCCAGGAAGGTACAAATTAGTTTGTGCAAATTACCCCACAGATTAGGAAATCTGTCCTGTTTACATTTCAAAACTGCAATAACTCAGCACAGCAGTCCAATAATGGAAAGATGGGCCAGTCATGCCTCATGCAAGGAGAGGGAACATCTTTTAGTCTGAGAGCCTGGAAGTGCAAGGATAAATCACTGAAATGAATCATCTCCTTCCTCACAGTTTTGCCCTCTTAGCCTCTTTTTACAGTTACAGCACTGCCTTTAAACAAGAAATCCTGTTAGCATGTCCCAAGTAGTGGATGACACTAAATCCTTGTCAAACAGTTCTGACCTGGAAATTTCAAGGCTGACCTTTCCCAACTGAGAGATAGAGAGCCACAAATCCTCAATTAGCTTCAAGGCACAACACAAGTTTTGTACACTTTGGATCAAATTCAACCCTGATGAAAGAAGATGCAATCCTCTGGAGTGTCTGTGAGCTGGAAGCTGCTGTCATTACGGTTGTGTTCCACCCCCTGGGTTTGTCCATGAAACCCTTTAGGATCCTTGAAATAACAGCCTGGGTAGCAGGGCATTGCTGATCCTGCAGTGTCTCAGCCACGTAAGAAACTGCTCTCAGCATTACACACACTCACATGAAGGAGCAGCTTGAGATGTGGAGATACTGACAAAGATGTTAATGATTTTATCCAGGTGTCCTTCCAACTTTTTATAAAAAGGTCCTGTTTTACATCACCTCTTTTTCAATTATCAGGCACATTAGAAGGAGTAGAAAACCATGACTTCAAGGTCCTATGTCTGCCCACAGCCCCTTGACAGTAGTCAAGGCCTAGCAAAGATGTCCCACCCAACATCACCTGTCTTTCACCATGAATTGAACTCTTCCTTCCTGGAAATTAAAATAATTCTGTTCAGCTTTCACTGTTCTGGTGTTAGGACTGTCTGGCATTTCTCTGTCATTGCACAGGGAAGATGGCAATTCCTTTGGGCAGAAACATTTGCTCTGTAGTATTACAAGAAGGCTGAATCAAACCCAAGAAATCTGCCCGCTCAACATGTTCTAAATACCAACAAATCAGCATTTGATAGCTCGTGATCAACACAGGGTATAGCTGGGAATGGATCCAGGTTTGGGTAAGATCCTATTCAAAAATCTACCTGCAGGAACACAATTCTTAACCTAGGACAGCTTTCTCCCTCCTGAGGGTCAAAAACCTCAGTTCTGTTAACTTTACAGGAAATTTTATTATGATGATGATCAGAGGGATGGAGCAGCCCTGCTACTGAGGAAAGGCTGGGAAAACTAGGATTGTTCAGCCTGGAGAGAGAAGACTTTGAGGTGACCTAAGGCAGCCTTCTAGTCCCTGAAGGGAACTTACAGGAAAAATGGAGCAAGATTATTTATAAAAGCCTGTAATGACAGGACAAGGGGGAATGACTTCAAATCAAAAGAGAGTACGTTTAGATTAGATATTAGGAAAAAAATGATACTCTTGAGAGTGGTGAGGCACTTGAGCAGGTTGCCCAGAGAAACTGTGTGAGTGCTTCGTCCCTGGAAGTGTCCAAGGCCATGGTTTCTTGGTCTTGCAGCAGTCTTAACAATGCAAACATTATGATTACAATGCTCAAGGCTGCTCATTTTAAGGCTTCCCTACTGTGATGCATTAAAACCACTTAAATTTATTTCTAAAGAGCTTCTTATTAAATAAAATACTCATTATAAGTAATTTTGCAAAGTACTCTTACAGATTAGTATTTTAGGCTAGTGTTCTGGATATTCCAGCTTTTGGAATAAGTTATACAGCCTTTAACCCCCACCCTAGGATGGCAACCCAGTCAATATTCTCTCTTTTTTTGGACCATATGTCTTTCTGGGGCTTGGAAGCTGTGAAAACCTACTCAGATGGAGACCTCCTGGCAGCTGTTTTGAGTGACTCTAACTTGCTTGTTGATATTGAAATGGATTTGTGGTTGATAAATAAGACACCACCACCATTATTGGTGCTCACCAGATGTGCTGGGAGCCAAGTGCTCCTGGAGACTGAGGGAACTTCTGCATCCTTCTCCCCTTGCCTGTGGCAAAGGCAGCTCGCTGTGGGCTGCACCTTCTTGCAGGAACTCCTGCCTTCTGATCAACTAATCAGTATGATTGCACAGAAGCTCCTTATTGTTTAAAATACACTCCACTCCCACATCTCACAGCTTTGACACAATACCGTACTTGTACACTTTGCTTACTTGTACATTCTACCTACTTACACATAACTTCCACAGGTCACTGACTTATGCATTTTGTAACTTCCACATAACACACTACTTACACATAATGCTCTACTTACACGTTTTTTATACGTGCTACAACTTTTACCTAACACACCACTTATGCCTTTCACTTACTTATCTTATACTACTTATACATGCTACCCTACCTATACATTTTATAACTTTTCCATAATACAGCACATATACACTTCACAACTGTAGTTCATGAGATCACACATTGCTGGGTTGGTCCTTCCACTTTGTCCAAGAGCTCCAAACACACTTTTCAGGAAATAGGATTGGTTTTAACCCAGGGCATCACAGCCCTTTTTATCTATTCCTTACTGTCTTAGTACTTAAGTTTTTCAGCTTCTCCTTTCCCAATTCAGCACAGTTTACCTTTCAGTCCTTGATGAATTCCTGAGGGCTCTCACAGGTGGGGCTCCAGCTCCAGGCAAGCAGAGTCAAGATGATGGCAGCAACAAAACCCATCCAGTGATCAGCAGCCAAGTTAGTCCAGGAAATCCCAACAACAAGACAGCAAAGGACAGGGAGCAGATACAAATCTGTCCCACCTCTCTCTTCTTTCTGAACCTTCAGACTGGGGCTTGAAAACCCTCCAGGAGGTGACCTGCTGCAGCTGAAGGTGGAAGGCCAGGTGAAGCTGGTGAGGGGAATTCCAGCCTGGTCTCACTCCGAGGGCTCTGGTAAGAATAACAAAAGATGGTTTGGCTGGGGCACACTATCAAGATTCAAATACCTTGTAACACCTTCTCCCATTTCCACAGCTGGCATTCCCTCCACACGAAGCTGGCATTTCCAAGGAGTCCAGGACAAAGTTTTTACAGGCCTTAAGTTATTTATTTAAAGGTTGAGTAACATCTACGTCAGAAAAACAATCAGGAAGTATTTTCACAGAGAAGACACAGATTGGTGTTCCTCAGTTTCTTGGATTCCATTAGCCAGGTTGTGCCCCTCACAAGCCAGCCCTGCATTTGGCCACCACCCACAGCTGTTGTAACTAGCCAGGCTCTTCAGGTTAAACAGAACTATGAACTTAAAGCAGTCACATTTGGTGAGGAATGCAAGTGGTTTTGGTGTGAACACTGTGGCTTTAAGGCAAAATGTTTTACTTTCTTCTTTATGGTCAATGACATCTTCAAGGGAGCAAAGGAGATGCCTTTGGCTTGAGGTTTGTCTTTTTGTAAGTGGCATGCACAAGCAGTGGATCAAGGGTATTACAGTTCCAGTAGGCTGAAAATTTTATGTTTGACACCAGCTTCATTGTTCTGTCAAGAGCTGAAGAGGCAGCCCTGAGGGATGTGGAGTTAAGTGGGTTGGGCACTTTTAAAATACTGTGGTGCTTTACTGTAACACACAAGAATATTGTGAGTTTGTGGGTACTGTATCAAATTAAAATAGGAAACTGCCTGAGACCTGGCTAGAAATTAGATTGCTGAGGTATCAGCTCATGGACGAGGAAAAGAGATTTCTTCAAGATCAATCACATATAAAAATTTATCACGTAATACAAGTAGACCCCTTACAGGTATCCAGGAGAGGGCTGAGCTGACTGATAAAAGAAGCAATGAGATTGTCCAGTTAACAGGAAAAAGAGGTGTAAATGACAAACTATTTCTTACATTTTCAGGCATTAACCTGGAGAATAGACTGGAATGGGGTCCTCACCTTCCAAGAAGTGCTGTAACAAATGGACTCACATAAGCCATAACACAAGTGAATAATTGTGACCATTGAACCTACCATGAATTCTGTTTAAAAACACATGTTGGGTGGAGGCAGTGCTCTGCAGGAAGTATCACATGTTAGTAGAGTAAGCAGCAGACCCTTCTCCTTTTTCATTTTCTGAACAGCAGCAAGATAACCAAAGGAAGGGTAAAATGTTCAACTTTCCTTGTAAAAAAATGACACTTGTTATAAAAATACATTTTAAGGGTGCAAGATATGCACGTGATGTATTCTACAGCTGTTCCTTCAGAGGAGTAGAAGGCCTGAAAAACTCTGGAGTGTAGTTTATATGAGGAGCAGCAGACATTTAATTAATCTCAGTCCTAGAATTTTACAGCCAATATGTGGTCTCTGAACATCTCTGCTCTAGTTAGCAGAACATCTGTAGTAGAAAAACAGAGCTCAAATAAATCTGCATTCTCTTGTACCCCTCCAAACCTAACCACTTTTTGTCATTATTTCTTTAAATATTTTTCCAAAGATTTGAATATTCAGCTTCTCCCTGTCCTCCCAGCCCTTCTTTTGCACACAGCCTGGATATAGATCCTATATTGTGAAACAGCTAGATCTGAAATTCTGGGGCAATGATAATAAAAGAAAGCCTCAAATGTTCTTTTTTTCTTTTCTTTCTGTTCTTTTTCAGTCAAGTTCTCAGTTGCTGCAAATTGGGATGGTTCCATGTGGGCAAATTGTTAGAGGCATAGCTTTATGAATTTACACATCAATAAATGATATTCCAGTGCTGAAGGTGGAATATCTTTTTCCACGTCATCTGAGGCATAAACCAGAAAATGTACTTCCCTAGACTTCAAAGTTGAAACTGTAAGAGTGATTAAAGAGAAATTTAAAAGAAACATTGGCTTGCCAGATCTCACCTGGCATTAATACACACGCTCCACCACTTCAGAGATCAAGTTCTCGTTGCCGTGTGCACAGATTTTTCCATCTCAATCCTGGTTGCCCTGAAACTGGGGAAAGGAAGGACTCAGCAGGTCTTTTGAGGAAGGAGGGAATGCTCTCAGGTGGCACCACTGCCTGGCCTAGCACTTCTTCTGGCTTGTCCTCACTCCAAAGAGGAATCCTTGCCATGAAAGGGAAAGGTGGAGAACCTACAGCTTGCTCTCCCAACATTAATCTCCAAGTTGGGTAATTTTGAGAGCTCTTGCTGTCTAAGAGGGTGTGTAGGTGCTCCCAGGGTGCTTTTAGGGTAGGATCATGAACTTTTGAATTCTCCTGTTATCTCCTGACTGTGCTTTGGTTTGCACCAGGTAGGGTCACGGAGGATTCCTTTGCCATGAAATATGTTCCATGGGCACACAGGGCACAGGAACAGATAGAGCCAGACCAAATGAATACACCTAGAGATGGATGCCACATCCTGAGCAACTGTTCACATCCAGATCTCCCATCTAGCTACATTCCTTCCTAGAGTAGCCAGTCCTACTACTTTGAGGAACACCAGGACACAAACAGGCCGCAGTGTCAGCTGAGCCCTATGCAACCTTCCTTTTTAAAGGTTTTAGACACTGTACAGGCTGAGATGTTGCATCTGTAAGACAGGGATGCAGCTTTTGGGATGTATTTTCCTGTCTTTAGCAGTGGAAAGCATCGATTTAATGATTAGCACAGACATGTTAATGATCAGCACATACATTTTAATGTTTAACACTTACCTTGCAGAGCACTCACTTCCCTCAGAATGGCTGGGAGGTCCGTGTGACATTTAAATGCTATTTTAGTCTTATTTTAAGGGCTGAAACGGGTCTCAAATGATGCATTAGGCTCAGGCTGGCCTTGGGCGTAAGGGCGCGATTCACCCCGAAAGAAGAGCCCAAGCACAAGTCTCATCACAGCTGCAATATTCATTTCTGGAAGGCGCCCAGCAGGTCTTATCCAAGCCACTACAGACAGGCTGTTTGAGTTTTTCCAGTTCCTAATGATTACACAGTATCCTGGAGTCAGTTGGACAACTTCCACCGAGAGTGAAACTCTTTGTATTTAATATCCCCCGAAAATAAAAGTGGTATAAGAGAAGGGCCTCAGTCTTTTTCTTCTTTTATTGCTGCTGTTGAAAAGGTTTAGCCCACAGGGATTGGAGCACTGGGCAAAAATACAAAATATGCAGTACATCCTGTTACACCAAAGCAGGCAGATCCTCTCCTGTAACAACCAGACCGGTACAATGGGAGACTTTGTCTGGTTTTCCTGACCATGCAGCCTACATGGGCTGTCATTAGGGTTTCCATTTCAGGAAGTTAAATGGTGGAAATTGATAAATATCACGAGTCCTTTTTCACCATTGTTCCGGGAGGGTGTGTGTTTGAAAGGGATGGGGGAGCTCTATTACCTGATACTGCAATGGGCCACAGGAAGTCATTTCCCTCTTCGCTGGACACCCAGAATAACATCAAATCTGAGTCTTGGAAATCTTCAGCAGCCATGGTACAAAGAAATTTGTAAAGAAATAAATAAATGCAGTGTTTAATATATGATAGATATAATAGATGCACAGAACAGAGAACAGCTTGATCTTGAGTTGATGTGAACAACTTTCAAAATCCATCTATACTGACCTTCATCAAGAGAAAAACCAGATCAAGTCCCCTAGACAAAAACACCCTTCCACTCCACATTATGCTACAAAATCTCTTGTGGCCTGCAATGGATTTGCAAAGCAGAATCAAAACACCCATCCCACCTTTCAGGACATTGGAACAGAGCAAGAAACTTCCCAACCAACCCAAACTTTTGCTCTCCCTTGTCTGAGTTGCAGAGATTTCATCACAGCCTCAGGGCTGTTTTCCAAGTCACCTACTCTCCCTGAGAACCCTTCTGCTTCTCTGCAGTCTTGCCTGCAAGATTTTCAGATTTTTTTTCTCCCAAGGGAACATTTTGAAATGTTCATGTCATGGTCTAGATCATAACCACACCACCAGGCAATCTTATTTCCTTCCTGATGTTTACTGGGGTTTATATGCTCCAATATGAACTGACAAATGTGTGTACTCAAGCCCTTGCCAGTGAACAGCACGACTTTCCATGGTTCATAAAAACTCACCCATCCCCGGTGAGCAGAACCATTCTCCTCTGCTCAGAGCAGGAGTTCACCACTTCCAAACACAGAAACCATATGGTGACATGTTTTAAGAGAAAACATAACCAAGCAATGTCCCACCCATGACCTTTCCCAACAAAAACCTCCCCTTTCCATGCTGGAACTCCATCCAGTACAGGCACCTGGTGTCCCACAAGGTGCCAGTTGCTGTTGTGTGAGGAAGATGAGTGCTGGTACTGTGTTTGTGCCATGTGTTCACACCCAAAATACTCAGCTTGACCCACTTGACTCATTAAAATTTGGTACTTTCATGGAAGAAATGAGAGCTTTTGTAAAGGTGTTCCAATGCTTATTAACCTTAAAAAGTGGCATCTAACTCCTCATCTGGATCCCTTTAGCTGCAGTGCCCAGACATCACACCTTATTAAACATTTTCCTGCCACTCTGAAGAGTCTGCTACTTCTTTTTCCTAGTTAGTCAAATTATAGATAACAGCTCGTCACTCTGGCCCTTGCAAGGCTTAAGCACAGTAAGGACCTTGTGCGTATGCAAACAACAATTTTTCAATATTTCAGTCCATGTCTTAGCCTCCTTCAGCTAATCAAAAATATCTCTAACCTGTGGATATTACTGCTGGACAAAGCTATGCTGCAACTTGACTTCCATAACTCTGTTGGGCAGAGACCACACCAGGAATGCATTACCAACATGATCAGAAGGCTGGAGAAGCTCTGCTGGGAAGAAAGGCTGGGAGAGCTGGGATTGTTCATCCTGGAGAAGAGAAGCTTTGGGGTGACCTCCTTGTGGCTTTCCAGGACCTGAAGGGAACCTACAAGAAAGATGGAGAGAGACTTTTTACAAGGGGCTGGAGTGACAGGACAAGGGGGAATGGCTTCAAACTGACAGAGAGTAGGTTTAGAGTGAATATTAGGAAGAAATTCTTCCCTGTGAGGGTGGGGGATGTCCTGGCACAGGCTGCACAGAGCAGCTGTGGCTGCCCCATCCCTGGAAGTGTTCAAGGCCAGGTTAGATGAAGCTCTGAGCAACCTGAGATACTGAAATATGTCCCTGTCCACAACAGTGGGGTTGGAACAGATGTTCTTTAAGAACCAAGGTCATTTTATGACTCCATTATTCTCTATTTGCAGGCCACTGATAAAATTATCAAACTGTGTAGTGCTAAGAATTGTGTATTTTGGTACAGAGCAGGACAGCCTTGCTTGATACTGTGTCTTTACCATCACACGTTGAGGTCTCTGTTTCCAATCCAGTCAACGTTTGCTGCACATTTTCTATGCTTCAGCAAATCCACATGAACAACACTGAGCAACCACAGTGTAATGAGGATGAATAACAGTTCTTGGTTGTACAGTCACTTCCTCCCCATCCCCTGCATGCTGCAGCGTTTGCCTCCCAGGCCCAGGGCTGCTGTGCAGGACTGTTGGGGTCCCTCAGAGTGAAGCCAGGCTTCCTGAGTGCCACTGACAAAGACATGACCTCACTGCAGCCCTGTTTGGGCTGCTTGGACATGTTTCTACTTATAGAGCTTAGGTAGCACCTCCCTCCTGCACTTCTCACAGAGACATAAACACCTCCTCTCCTTTCCTGCTTGCATCTTCTGATGAGCTCATTTTGGTAAATTCTAATTGCAGGGGGTTTTTGTCTTACTTAGAACAGTCTGTCTGCAGTTTTGTGTAGATGAGGTCAGACCAATTTTGTAGTGAAGAGCATTATGGCAGTCTCAAGTTCTCACTCCCCCATCAGGGGGATCTGGGAGAGAACTAGAAGGGTAAAAGCTGGAAAACTCATGGGTTGAGATTAAGACTGGTTAATAGAGAAAACAAAGACCATGCATAAAAGCAAAGCAAAATAAGGAATGAATTGACTTTTTCCCATGGGCAGGTGCTCAGCATCCCCAGGAGAGCAGGGATCCCCAGCACACGTAATGGTGACTTGGGAAGACAAACTCCATCACCCCAAATGTCCCCTCTTCCTCCTCCTTCCCCCCACTTCATATCCTGAGCACGATGTCACAGGGTCTGGGATATCCCTTTGGTCAGCTGGGGTCACCTGTCCTGGCTGTGTCCCCCTGCACCCCCAATCTCCTCCCCAGGGGCACAAAAAGCAGGAAAGGCCTTGGCTCTGTGTGAGCCCTGCTCAACAATAACCAAACCATCCCTGTATCATCAACCCTGGGCTCAGCACAACCCCAAAACTCAGCCCCACACCAGCCACTGGGAAGAAAACTAACTACCCCAGCAGGAACCAGCACAAGGAGAAAACATTTGGTGGCTGAGGAAAATCTCCAAGTCCTTGACAAAAAGCCTCACTGCACATCACTGTGCACAAGCTGTACTTGTCCTTGGAAGCAAACACTGAGTGAGGTGCAGTATGTTACTGGTTTTGCTCTGGTGGTTTTTTCTGACCTTTTCCAGTTTTGTTCTTTTACAGTGATATGGAGCAGTCCCCATTCTAAGTAGTCAAGGAATGTTGCAAGAATGCAGAATTCATGCACATATGGAAATTAATGCTTGCACGACATGCAAGGCCCATCAGACTGTCTGCACTGTAACCCCTGTGGCCCTCTCTCCTCCCTCATTTGCCTAACCCTGTTTTAACAAGCACCTGGAATGGTTCAGCTGTGATGTTCCTGCTGTTCCTGCTCTGCAGGCCCAGAGGACTCCCTCACATACTTCTCTTGACACAGTGACTCGCATAGGGCAGAGGCAGAATTCCAAAACAAAGCCAGCAGATGCTGTGGGTCCATGAAAGCCACATGAAGTTGGAGCTCTGATGGTTTTCATTATGTTGTGGTGTGAGTGCCCTGCATTCACATGGACTGGTGGATTTTAGCAATGCCCTTAGTTTGAGTTCCAGGCTCTTTCTGCAGATTTGAGGGCACTCTATGTGCATGTAGTGGGAGGGATTTTATTTTTTAATGTTGGCAAGCGAAATACTCTTTTTCTCCAGCCTCTTTACTTGCACTTTGCTGGGCTACCAGGAAAACACTGGGAGAGTTATTGGTCAATACTTCTTAGAGTAAAAGTTAGTAATGTTTCCCAGTAGTAAATGTTGTGGGAAAGACATTAATTCCTTTCAAAATCGGAATCAGATTCTTTTTTTCCCTTCAAACCATCGCTCAGATCTGAGGAATTCCAAAAAGAAGGGTTTTCGTACTGAACCCAGAACTCCCTGTACTGTTCATGGAACTGTCAAGGTGCTGTTTTTACAAGGTGTGCTTCAGAGAACCCAGCCACCCACACAGCAACTGCAACCACAAAAGGCAACACTTCAGAGCATCCTATCTGAGAATCCATCTAGAGGACATTTCAGACAGACCTGAGGCTCCTCTGCTCGTGCTTGGAACTGCCTGGACACAAGCCAGCTCTAATATAGAAGCGCTGCAGACATGTTAGCTCAGTTCTGTGTCTGAGCCCATATCAAAGCCCTTGCAATCATCTGCCTTGAGATGATGCCTTGTAGGTAAAGCTCAGTCCTCAGGTGATCCGGGGTTTTCTTACCTCCGTGGATGTCAGAGGAATTTCGCCTCAGAATAAAAGCACTCAGGGGAGGAGGTGTTTTGCTGCTTTCGGTTATGCCATAACCATTGCTCTGGCCCAGCAGATTTTTCTACAGAACCTTCAGCTGGTTTCAGGGAGCCTCTTTGGACCCTGCTGAACACGAAGCAGGTTTTTAACAACCTTCACAAGCCTTCTCACCTTGCTTTGCATCCATTCAGGCCTGGCCAAAATCCAGCCCTCAAGCCAAAGCCTGTAGGACTCCTTTCCTAGTGCACATACTTTGCAGATAAAAAAATAACTTGAATCAGAAGAAAACCAGGCAGAAACCCCCTGCCTGCAGTCACGTGTCACACCCAAAGCAATATCAAGGGTTCTTGGCTCTCAGGCTCAGCAGACAACAAGTTTGCACCTGAATCATTTGGAAGCAAAATCTTTTCAGGAAAAAGGCATCTGGCCCAAAATGTAGTATGGATTCCTTTGTTTAGTTTAGCTGAATCCCACGGTTTTGCATTTTCATCCCTCAATCCTCCCTACCAGAGGAATAAATCTCCGGTAATTTGAACACGTGTATGCTCTGCACTGACTCCCGACTCTGGTAACTTGTTCCATATTCTCAGCACCATTTGCATTAAAACAGTTCTGCCACGTTTCCTCTGTGCACCAAGTGCACAGAAACAGATGGGCAAACAAAGTAAGGAACGGCCCTGCCTTGCTGCACCTGAAGTTCAGTTTGAAATCTATGCAAACTTGGAGACTAATTAGGTCATTTTAAAATAAGGGAAATTCCTGCAAAATGGTTTTTTTTCTTCCCCTACTTCTTCAAAAGAAATGCAATGTAAAACCATTCCAGATTACAGCATGTAAACTGATGTGGAGATAAGATAGGCTTTGTTTTGTTTGAGACTCAGAAAGACACTTTAGGTAAAGCTCCTT
Source organism: Lanius collurio (assembly GCA_020086605.1). NCBI lineage: Eukaryota > Metazoa > Chordata > Aves > Passeriformes > Laniidae > Lanius > Lanius collurio. The sequence continues at coordinate 289,238 of JACBWW010000077.1, read as the reverse complement.
GTTGCTGGCAGCCTACTTTCTTTGCTGAAACACGATTTAAAATCATCATTTACCAGCTTTTTTCACAACACTTTGATGGGAGTAGGAGGAAGGGGGCAGTGGGAAGCCTTTCCACGGGAGGTTTGCTGAATGGTTTTGTAAATAATGTTGGATTTAAAGCCCTGTGCAGGACAACCTCTGCTTGTTTTTTTTTCCTGAAAATCAGACTCATGGTTGACTGTCTTTCACAACAGATTAATAATGTCTGTATCTTTGAAAAAAACACTCAAAAATGAAATCAGAAAGAATGAAACCTCTCTTCTGTTAAAGAATGATCTCCCAAAGGCTGTTAGGCAGTGTTTCAATCTGAGACAACTGGTATTTTACTGACTCAGGCAGCACTACTTAATGATTGTTAACAGTATTTAGTGACTGTGAATGTTCGACCTGTATTTGCTTTGCTTTCTGTTTTGTCTCTGACTCCCTTCCCTAAAGGCTGAAAAGCTTCTGAAAAGATGGGAAATAGTTTAGCAAAATCTTTGCTAAAAGGCTGGGAGATCTTTGTGATGTTGAGTGTGTTTGTTACCTGCCCTTTCCAGCTTTTCTGCCTCCAAGATCAAGAATGAAATGGAACCTGCTGATTGTTGGAAAGCCCCACACCAACTGCTGAACAGTAACGTCACAAAACAAATAAATTGCCTTCAGCTTAATGTCTACAACCATGATTTCTGGGTGTGGGGTTTTTGGTTTTTTTTTTGGTTGGTTTGGCTTTTTTTTGAGGGCTGGAACTTCTTTGTACTTAGCATGACAGCAACAAAAGTTCCTCAGTTAAAAATAAATACAGATTTGGTACCTGAAAAAGGTAACTGCTGCTTAGATAAATTTAAAAGACTGAAACTCTTGATAAGAGGTTTTTTGGAAACCTGACAAATCTCCAAGCTGAAGTCACACAGCAGAGTGGTCTTGAAATGCTTCAGTGCATCTCATATGGACATAAAAATCAGGTTTTCTGTTATTTTAGTTTAGTTTTTGGACTTACTCATGAGTTGGACATGGCAGATACTTATCCAAATGCTGTAAGTATCCAGGCTTGCAGTGAGCTGGAGCACCTAGAAATGACCTACAAGTCTGCGGGAATGGCAGCAAAACCATCCCCATAGGTTCCCACATTTGCATTCCAGAGAAGTGCCTGAGGCAGTCCTGGAAATCCTAAATGCCGTTGAAAGTCACTGACAAATGGCTGTGGAGTTTTGTAAAACCCCCGAATAATTTAGGAATAGGTTTAGTAATCCCCTGAAATTGCATGCTTTGGAAAATCCCAGCAATGTGGATTTACCATTACAAATGAGAGACAACTGTGGAAAATCTGCAAAAAGCAAAGTCTTTTTTGTTGTCCTGGAAGATCTCAGCTATCACATTTTATCTTCTCCGGCATCTCCACCTCAATTTGTTCTGAAATCTTGGAACAAAAGAGCACTTTGGTGCCCAAGCCATTCAACAGTTTTCTTACAGATGAAATGACACGTCTGAAAGCATCTTGAACCTGTAAATACTATTGCTGTGACACTGAGAAGGTTCTCTTTCATGTATTTCATATTAGGACAGATCTACAGCCTCACCTAATAAAAGTGCTTCAAGAAGTGAGACTTCACTAACCATTAATCCTACATGACACAATTTTATTTTTATCATTCTGTTTGCCTAAACAAAAGCAAACTTGCCTAATTTTTCCTTTACTGCTGTTGGTTGTACAAACATTTACTGACTCACCTAAGCCAGGGTTTCCACTCAGTTTTTACCCAGCTGAATGAAGTCATTTAAATGGTCATTTACAGTTAAAAAGAATTTTCTCATATATCAAAACATAAGTTTTACTTTTGGTGGAAAGGAGGATAATTTGCTACAATCAATTTTGAGCTAGGCTTTATTTTATAATGCAGAAAATGTTCCTACCCATCAACTCCAACCAATTCAAACAGCACTGGTGTATGAGCAGCCTGTCCACTTCATTCTGCTGCTTTTGTTCAGGGGAAAAGGATGAGTAACACCTCTCCAGAAGGTGTTTTATCTAGGCTGACACTGCAAAATGAGCACTGTGAGGGTTTTGTTTGTTTTGCTGGAGGTGTGGAGTTGTATCCAGGTTCCCAAATAATGGAAAAATTCAATCTCCTCTGTCAAAAGATGCACAGGGTGCAGCAGTCTTTGAACCACGAACCACCAGGGAAGTGGAGGTACAGGAGGAAGAAGTGAGGGAGGCAACACACTGGGCAGGCTGCCTAAGAGGCCTTGAGCACAAGGGACCTCTTTTCTTCTCTCCTCTTCCCTCATTTTAGTTTTTCTCTTAAGAAATAGGATAAAAAGGTATAACACCATTTGTACCAGCTTTTTTAGAAGGAAGCCAGCACTAAATCCTGCTTCCTTCTAGGCTCTGCTTTCTGTTTTGGTGATGTGAATGGGATCTTAATGCCCATGGGCCCATTATATATTCTGATCTTTTTTAGTATTTTTTCTCTACATTTTTAGTTTAAATGCAGCCCTGATTGTCTGTTTCTAAGGCCTTAATTAATGGGAGCAGCCCACATCCTTAGCAAAACCAGGAATGCCTCTGTGATGCTTTCCAAACTTACCCCAGGTAGGATATTGCTTGAACTGCAGTGCACTCATCCAGCTGCCCTCAGTGGTTTGGAGCTCAGACCCAAGGTGTGTGGTGGAATGTGCAGGAGAGATCTGAATCAAATTCCTCTTCAGTGTGTGTTTAATGGAGGAAGGAATTGGTCACTGGGGCTTCCCAGCCCAGGTCTCAGTGCTCAACTATCTCATCAGCCGAAAAGGGCAGAGTTATGAAGAGCCTCTGACTGCTGTTTTCAAAAGAAATGCCTTTCTCAAGCCTCTGCACTGGAAGCATCTGTTCTTAATTATGCAGTTTTTCATATACAAGACGATATCATACATATTCATTCTGGAGAGATTATTCCTAATTTGAAAAAAACCAAACCCAAACCAACACAAAAAAAAAAAAAAAAAAAAAAAAAAAAAAATCCCCCCCCCCAAACCTCCCCAAAATAAATAAATAAAAAAAAAAAACCCACCAAACCCAAACCCCAACATTTGAAAAGAAAATAAAAATCTCATACCTTGAAAATGTCTCCAAAGAAGGTGAGACTGGCTCCTGCATGAGAAGTTTTCACCCAGGCTGGCCCTGCTTCAGCAAAGCACTCAAGTGCATCCATAAACCTTGTTCACTCCAGTGGGAAGCCTGGATTTTGACTGGGTTCTGTGGAGCAGCTGCCAGACAAACTCGTGGTGCATCCTCCCCCTCACTGGTGCAGGGAGGAACCTGATTAAAGCTGTTGAGAGAGACCACTGGAGAAAGCCAAGTGCTCTGTACAACAACAACAACTTTTATTGATCCCATAAAACTCAGGAACACTCCTCTTAGCCAACCACCTATTTTTGCCTGCTATTTATAGAAAATGAACCCTGTTATTCACACATCTAAAGCCAAAGAGTGCTCTTGCAGTAAGTCCCAGCATTTAAAGTACTCCATGAAAGAAGCATCAGTGCTCTCCCCACTTGTGCAGCTACAGAAAATGCTTCTCTCCTCTGGAGCTAGATAAGAGAGATCCATGGTGATGGAGAGAGGAAAATTGATCCTGATGATTCAGGGAGCTCTGTAACCAATCCAGCTCCAGAACAGCTGAGAGGGAAATAAGCAATTGAACCATGTGGGATCCTGGGCTGCAGGGGGAAGGATGTGGCCAGCAGGCTGAGGGAGATGATCCTCCCCTCTTCTCTGGGCAGTGCTGTGTCCAGTTCTGACTCCCCAGTCCAAGAAAGACAAGGAATTACTGGGGCAGGTCCAGCTGAGGTCAGAGGAGATACTGAAGGGCTGCAGCATCTCCCTCATGAGGAAGGGCTGAGGGAGCTGGGGCTCTTCAGCCTGGAGAGGAGACAATCAAGAGATCAGACTCTTTCCAGTGTTGCCCAGAGACAGGGTACGGGCAGGAGGCACATACTGAAACACAAAGATTTTTAGGAGGGAAATCTTCCTTAAAGTGAGGGTGACAGAGCACTTAGAACAGGCTGCCCAGAGAGACTGGAGCCTGCTCCTCTGGGGATATTCCAAAGCTGCCTGGATTCTGTGTAACTTGCTCTGGGTGAAGCTGCTTTAGCAAGAGAGTTGGGGGGTGATCTCCAGTGTTCTGCCATTTTGTGAATCACTGCAGGTTTTAGAGCAAGGCTGCTCTTTGGGCATTATTGAAGACACCTGTGACTTCCAAATTGGCACTATGGAGACAAACCTGGCCTTATAAGGGAGTGGCAGAGGATGGTGGAGAGAAAAAGGATGAAGAAGAGAAACCCAGGTCTGGTATGGCACCCACTTAATCCACAATTATTACCTGTACAGTCCTGTTTATTCATGAGTAGCTCAGCTCTGCTTCATTGCTCCTGTCCTGGTTATCTTGTTCCTTGCCCTGACAAATTCCAGCTGAAATCAGACCCTGGAGGAAATGAATTTGGTTTGTGCCTGTGTAGAAGGGTTGCTCAAGCAGGATATCTGTTTATTAAAAGCAAAGTCTGGCAACTCTCATAGGGTGTCTATAACTTGTAAACCTTTAATACAAAAGGAAATTCAAAATGCAATCAAGAATACAATGGGGCTTGAGGTTCATGCAGTTATCCCTCTCCAATCCCATAATCCAACCTTCCGTGGTGACTTGCATGGTTCTGGCCTGATCCTACAATCCTATTCACATAGCAATACATATATTCACATTAATAACTGTTTAAAAATCAATGTATTTTATTACATGGTCTATACATTTCAGAATCAGACCTTCTGAGAAAAAAAATACTATTGTTTGCAGACAAAAGAGTCAAGAGAGCAAAATATTATTTATGCTGAAATGACCTAATGGGAGATTCTATGGTAATTTCTCTCATATGGGGAAAACATATTTTATATAATTTTTCTAAACTGAGATGAGAAACCTTAAAAAAAAAAAGTTCAATTTAATTTAGAGGCATAAAACTGAGCCTTGTAGAGGTGTAAATTCTACATCTGGTCCATGTTGCTGTTGAGGACTGGCTTGTAAGGAGAAACAAAGAAGGAAAAACTGCCTGGTGTTCATTAATTGTATTAACATAAAATACACTTTTACTAGTTGGTTCTTACATTTTTAGGAGAAAAAGCCAGCTCTGTCACTTGATGTTTGATAAAGGATGTCATCAGCATGTGATTTCTCTGAATATCTTTTATTTTTTAATGTTTTTCCACTTCTGAACCAAGGATAATTCCTGTTGTCTGCTTATCCCAGTAAAGAAATCTTAGAGTGGGCAGGCAAATGTATTTTCACTTCTGTTTGATTGCTTCACCTTATTCTATTAAAAAAGTTAGACTCCCTCACATGGCAATGTTATCAGCTCTTCCAAGCAGATAATTTATGGGCAAGCCCAGATTACATTTGGGATGAAACAACCATAAATCTGTAGTCTCTAATAACATGGCTTTGAGAAGAAAAAGTAATTGGGAATTGGTAACCTCAAGCTCAAATTTGTCTCTGATACCAATAAACCCCCTTTCCCTAGGAAGAGCTAATTCTGTGGTGTCAGCTCCTCTTCTGAGCCTAAGATTGAGACTAAACCACTACAGAAAGAAAAACAGTCTCACTTCCACTAAAGTGAGTACTGAAAAAGGATTTTCACCTTCCCACCAGTGCTGATCCAGACTCTGGAATAAACTAAACCCTAAAACTTTTAACTGGGGAAGGCTTGCAGTAACTGAGGCTGCTTGAAACAACACATTCTTGGCATCAGACGTTTCTTGAGATGCTCTTTCCATTGTAAAAAAGATAATAATAAACAAACATTGCTAGTTAATTTCTCCAGAGTCCTTAAAGGGTGGAAACAGAGTGGAGATGAGGTAGAACCCCTCAATACTCTCAGCATTCAGAACCCTGCTGGGTATTCATAGCCTTTGAAATGTCTGCTTTTAATTAGGCACCTTGCCTTTCTGCCAGGGAGCAGGTGGAACAGTTTTCAGCTCGACTGGGAGCTCACATAAACTCCTCTCAGCAAAGTCTCTTCAAGAGCATTCTTGTTCAGGGCTGCCTGCTTAGACTTCAGGTATGCACAGGAGAATTTTCTCCTTCCAATTAATTGTAAAAGAAGTAGTTGGGAATTCAGTGGAACCTGCACTTCCCCTCTTGCTGTTATCTGCCCAGCAGCCAGCTCTGTGGCTGTGCTGTCCTTTGGTGAAAAAAACCTCTCTCTTTGTATCCAGCTGGCATGGAATCATAAATTCATAGAATATCTCAAGCTGGGAAGGGTCCCATCTCAAAATCCAACTCCCTGGTCCTCACAGGCTTCCTAAAACTAAACCATATGACTATTAAAAAAAAAAAATTAAAGGAATGTTAACTGGGAATGTCCCTCAGAAAATGTCATGCTAGTTTCCTTTTTATAGCCACATCCAGCAAGGTATTACATATCCAAGGTATACACACCTGTGTGCTTCACTGTGGGATTGTTCAGCCTGGAGAAGGGAAGCTTTGTGGCCTTCCAGTGCCTGGAGGAGCTACAAGAAAGATGGACAGAGACAATTGACAAGGAAAGGAGTGACAGCATGAGGGGAAATGGCTTCAAAGTGAAACAGAGTAGGTTTCTAAACCCACTCTTTGGATATTGGGAAGACATTCTTTCACTGTGAGGGTGGGGAGGCCCTGGCACAGGTTGCCCAGAGTTTTTGGATTCCCCATCCCTGGAAGTGTTTAAAGCCAGGTTGGATGGAGCTCTGAGCAACCTGGGATAGTGGAAGCTGTTCCTGCCCATGGCACAGGGTTGGAACTGGAGGATCTTTAAGGTCCCTTCCAACCCAAGCCACCCTGTGATTCCATGACAGAAATTCAAACAACGCATTAATGAAAAATATCAATATCAAGCTTGTCCAAGCACCCAGCAGTCACTCTTATGTCTCCCTGTCTTTTTGTCACTCTTTGTTCCAAAGGGAAGAATAACTCCTGTACAACAAACACAGACCTGCCATTTGCTCTTATTCCTTCTGAACTTAAATTGAATCTGTCAGGGCAGATTTTTCCCCTTTTATGGCAGTTTTTTTCCCAGGTTTTCCCTGTGTTGTTTATGGACAGAATGAACACAGCTGTACATGCAGGCATGACTGAAAGTCAGGCATCCAAGCTCCCTGCCTTGTTACCAGTCTGCATGTGCCAAGGGGCTCTGGTGCACAAGCTCTTTGTTGACAGACATAAGGAGGTGGAGGTTTTAAAATTCTTGCAGATATTATTACACTGTACCAGGAATATCTGTCAACAATCAGGAGAAATCCTACATACCCAAGGTCTGCTCCTCAAAAATGATTCACAGAAACTTCACAAAAACTTTGGTAAAGTTTGGTTGAAGAAGACAAAGATATTCACAGGCCGAAAGAACACTTTATCTTTAAAGCTCTGATTTGACAAACAGCCCTAACTGTATGTAACTGTGATTTTTGAGTAAGTGTAAACATAGAGAAAACTCCAATCTAGTCAAATGAAAACAATCCAGCAGTCCCAACCTGCCCTAAGCCTCTCATCCCCTTTGGTTTCATCTGCAACTCCTGGACATGGGAGAGGAGAGATTGCGGAAAGACAGTGTGGGCTGGGCACAGCCACAGCTTTAAAAACTCTTTGAAATTTGCTCTGAAAAAGAAAAATATGGGCTACTGCCACTCAGTACCTGGATTTTGCTAAGCAAACTATAATTACCCATCCTACTTTTCTTCTGTTGGCTTCATTGTCAGGAGGTTCTCCAGTTTCAAGGCTTTGGTTTTGCAGGCAATGCAGGGACAGCTCTCAAGGGCAGGGCTATAAAAGTAGCAGATACTCCACATCACAGACTCCTTTTTCATTTCCTTTTCATTTGAGAAGGAACTTTCTCCAGAAAAGACAAGATTTGTGGTGCTATGAGGTGGTAATGAAGCAGACAGGAACTTCTTATCTGTGGAACACAAGCAGAACAGAAAAATTAAGTGAAGGGAGGACTAGAAAGAGTCAAGAAGGGCACTTTTTCAACAAGGCTGCTGATGAAAAAACATCCCTGAAATAACACCAGTTCTTAACTTCAGCATCCTGAGGTTATTATATTTCTACCACAAACCCTTAAAAAGGCAGCTCCTTACACAGATATTAGCATTTCTCAGATCAAGGGACCAGCTCCTCACTGCTATTGCACAGAAATGTCACTGTCAGTTTTCATTAGCTAGAGATGCAGGGCAAAAAAATCAAAGTAGGGCTTTAAGTAGGGTTTAAGATGGGTCTAAGCTCCTTGCAAAGCCTGAGGAACAGCTGGCATGCAATGTAAGGATTGTTCATCCAGCACGGAACAGTCGTGGGTCTTCTCCCCTTACAGGAACTCCCTTCTGAAGAGCCTGTTAATCCCTGCTGGGGCACTGAGCACCAGCATGAGAACCACAAAAAACATCACTGAAACATGCAGTGGTCTGCGAAAATACCCATGTGGAACAGTGAAACCTTGCAAACTGTAAAAAAAAACCACCCCAAAATGTAGGCTAGGGTAGGAGGAGTGATCCCAATGCTCTTAAAGGCTCCCTCTGTCCTCAGCACTGTGATGGAATTTCATGTGTCCCTCAGACTCCTCCCAAAGCATGATCCAATGCCATGTTTTTCCACATGTACCCATCTCATGCTTTTAATAATTAGAGGAAATACGTTCTCTGACATGCAAAACTCGGTTGAAAGTAGCAATTTACACTTGAAACAGCCTTCAACCCATGAATTGCCTCCCTCTTTCACCCTCTTGTACTGAAATTGTGGCATGTTAAGAATAATCTAAGAAAAACTCAGGCCACAAATAGTGATAAAATATCTGCTGCTTTCCTTTGATACTATTCTGGTCCTACCAAAGTGCAGCTTAAAATACTTTTTTTTTTTTTCTCCCCCTCTCTTGGTTTAAGTCAGAAGTGTAATGGAATTTGAGCTCTTTTTTCAAAGACTTGTAATTGCCCAGATGATAAAGCTGGACACTGTAGCAAAAGGCATAATGGAAGGAATGTGTTTCACTTCTCACCTGTCTTTCCCAAAACGTGCTGGCAGCCAAGGATGATATTTGAGAGCCTTTCAAAAGAATGCTTCTCTTCTCTAATAAAAGGAAGCTTTATTCGGATACTCTTTTTAATTCCAAGGTCCAAAAGAGGCCACGCTCTCAACATCCTCAGAAGCTCAGCTGGATTGAAATGGAAATGTTGGAGCCAGCACATGTGTTGCTACTTCTTTTGGCTCAATAATTTAAAAAGAAAAATAAAAAAATCGTTATTAAATCTGCTAAAGGGCTCAGTTTTGCCTGGTCCTCGGTGACCTGAAACTCCTGGAAGGCAATAAAGGCTGAGTGCTCAGCCCCTTTTGGGATTCTCCACATGGCCCCTGCCAAGCACATGACTTCCTGACATCTGCTGAAGCAGCAGTACCTGCAAAGCCATGACACTGCTTGAGGTACTGGGAGAGTGCTGGAATCCAGCCCTTTACAGATGAACATCACAAATACCCCAATATTTCAAGCAACTCCTGACATCTGCCGACAGGAGAACCTCTCAGTGTTGCAGCACTGGGCAGGAACAAGCACAGAAATACTAAACAGAGGTAACACAAGCACAGAAACAATAAATCTTTAAAGTTAAATGGAAGCAGACATTGTGCTCATCTTGCTCAGCTTTACCCTCCAAATTTCCAGTCACTCCAGTGGCTTGCAAACAGATCTGTTGCCCTTGCAAGAAGTTATTCAAGACCAAAGAGTAAGTCCTGATAATTAATCTGACTTGGAAATTACCTTCCTAAGGTTTTTGGGGGCGCAAAAATGTCACAAAACCATCCAACGGAGTCATCAAGCTGTATAAGATAACATTTACACAGGTCACTGAGAAATATTTCAATATTTATACCAGTGCATCTCTTTGTTTTTGGTTTCCCACACCTCTGTCCCTTCAGAAAGTTGTGAGTTTTCACAGAAAACACCCAAACACACTGTAAACGTGTGCTTGCCTTCTAAACAAGTAACAACAAAAAATTCCTAAAAAACCCCAAATGCTTTCAGCTGAGAACTACTTTTTGCATGGTTTCCACAGATCTAAACTGTCTACGTTTCCCTTATGGCTGCCAGCATCTCCCCCTTTTTTTTTTCCACAGAAACTGAGTCTAGCTTTAGGCCAAATAAAACCCCTCTGTCACTCACAATGTACATGCAGGGAGTGACAACCTCTTCCATTACAGAGCCAAACTAATGAAAAGTAGCCAGAAAGCATTAAAAATGTTTTTAAAAAAGCATTAAAAAGTATTTCCAGAATTGGCCAAAGAATTTCTTCTCTGCAGGGGAGTTTAAGCTCTCAACTGGAACCCTTTAATAACAATGACATGATCACTGTCATTAAAACCCCACTATTTTTATGTTAAGCCTGCTACTGAGCAGTTATTACCCAAAAAAGCACTTTCATAACTAAAATCCTTATCAAGGGGTGCATTTTCCTGTGTATTATCTGTGTCTCAATGCCTTCAACTCCCCACCACATTTTCTTGAGGCAGCTGTGTTGCACCAGGCATCCCACGGCTGAGAGGGAGCCTTTGCTCTGCCCTGTGCCTTCCAGAGGAGCCTGAGATTTGAATGATTTCTCTTCCTTTACCTCTCTACTTTTGGAAGTCGTTCCTCTCACCATCCCTTCCAGCTCCAAATGTTCTTGCCTTGCTATTCCTTCTTTTTCTCCTGTGGATGTCTTTGCAGTTACCAAAGAATTAAAAATATAATGTGACTGTAGACCTCCTTGTGATAGAGAGTGGCCAACATCAGCCACTGTCCCAGTGAAACAAGGCTATAGTCCTTCTTCCAGAGTAGTGGATCCCTCAAAACCACATAAACTTGGACAATAAAATACCTGGAAACTACATGGACATCACTAGTTTAATTCAAACACCAATTAATGACATTCAAAATGAAAAAAAAAAAACCAAACCTTTAGGAGCAGCTGCACCTCTGAGCCACTGGAAATGCTTTGGGATGTCCTCTGCTGGGTTGGCAGCACCATCAAAGGTCCTTTGGGAAATCTGTGTCCTTTTGGATCAGCAGAGAGAGGCCTGGTGGGATCCCCAGGGCATCGCAGATGTCCCCAAAACACACCTGTGTTCTGGCACCTGAAGGGCAGCACTCCCGTTCCAGAAAGCATGTTCCTGATTAAACTGAGGCTGATGCTACTCCTGATAGAGAACAGGAGATAAAGACCAGTTTTTCAACCTCACAGGCTCTAAAGAAGTGAAAAAAACCTCACCAGGTTTTCATATGTACAAAGCAACCTCATTTCTTCCTTGAAATCATCATACTTTACAAAAAGCAATTCACAATCTTGTTCTAATTTCTTAGTTTTTTCAAAGACATTCTTGCTGTGTTTTCTAGCTTTTCTACAAGTATAAATGCTTGGAAACTCTTCTTTACTGTTGGTGTTCCAGGACAAGCACGATTCTAGGAGATTTAAGTTTAAAAAAGAAAAACTGCAAAACTTACAATATGAAACATTTGAAAAACCCCACAAGTCTTGGCAACCCTGGAGCTGTCCTGATTAAACCTGACTTTGTACAGCTCAAGACTTAGAAGAACTGGATGTCAGAATATGATTTTCAGGAAGGCCTGCATTTGTTTTGGAGATTTTTGCTAAAACATTATTCCAGATTTTACTGCCTATAACTGAAATGCAAATAAATGACTTTTGGAGTGAAAGGAGGTCTAGTGAAGCATCACTTCTGATCCTTATTTGATTGTTTCAAGAAGGTGCAGAGCAATTTGCAGATGGGCAGGTAGCATCCACTTTTGGATTGTATTCACTACCTCTGCAGCAGAAGTATAGAGGGTACTTATGAAACCGGAAAGTCAGAAAAACATAAACTTTTAAGACCATGTAAAAAAGCTGAAAGAATACATATATTTTTTTCAAGGAATAAAAATTAAAAACAGGCTTTAGGGAAACTGCCAAGGAGGCCCAGAAAACCCCTTCACTTTATAACTCCTGCCTTGCTGCCAGGGCTTCTATCAAGAAATCTTTTTATCAGACAGGTGGCCCTGAGAAAGAAGGTGCACTTGATGGTAATCTAATCTCTGAGAGTGTTTTCAGTTGCAGAGAAGATGAGAACTATTTAAAAAACCCTCTCAGTGAGAAAATTAAGGAGGGACCAAAAAAAAATCTATTTAATCCTAAACCAAACTAAGCAATAAGCAGAAAATGCTGAGTGAAGCTGCATTGCAAACGGTGCTGTTTAAAAATAACTTACATTAAAAGGAATTTCTCAAATTGCCAACCTGCCTGTCTCCAAAAAGAAATAAAGTTATCAAGGTTGCCTTGCTTTAGAGTGAAGCACTGTCAGCTTTCCTATTGCAAAAATTGTTTTAAATTTAGGTTGTGCTGCTGTCCATGAATGGCTGGGGAACATGGTGGGCTGGGAAAGGAGTAGTTCTTGCAACCACTGAATCACATTTCTGATTAAATAGTTAAATCACATCTTTATGGACTTACTCTTTATGTATTTTTCACTTCAGCATAGATAGAGCCTTAGGAGTACGACTCTAACATCTAAAACAACTACTAAAGCAAGTTATTTTAAAGCTGTTACTCACATTTTTGCCACCTTGCTACTGCCTCCCTCAGTTATTCAGCATACACTTGATGTACAACAGCTATAAAGAGAAGAAAAATATTACACAAATTGGCTTTAGCAGAGGAGCTCAGCTCTGCTCCCACATAATTGTGAAAACAGAGATTTTCTGTTGGCTGGGAACAGCCTCAGCACTGATGTATGGCTTTGCCCTGATTTTCCTTTAGTTATGCTCAGAACAGATATTTTGCTACAATCAGGTACCAAATTCATCTGTTTCTCAAAAGCTGAAGCTTTAGGCTTTCCACATGTAACAAAACCCTTCTCTAGCTCTGACTCAGGCATATGTTCAAAGCAGAACTCTGGGAGAATGGCAGCTTGGTTGAAGTGGAAAACCTGGAAAAGCCTGGAAGCGTGATTTAGCTGTCTCAATTCCCTTCTTTCCCCTGCAAGTATCATTTTTTACAGCTGTTTTCATCCCAAATTCAGGTTCAGGTGCCCCACAGAGCCCATGGTGAGGCAGCTCTGGTCACCCACCCCAGCTCCCTCCCGTGCAGGAGAAGGACCTGTGGCACAGCTCCAGGGTGACTGCATCCCTTTCCTGGGAAAGGTCCTGCTTCCTTCCCAGCTTTCCATGACACAATACCCAGCTTCTTGGTCAGGAACAGTGCTGGCATCTTCTGAGGAAGCAAAATCCTGTGGGATGGTGCAACTCACCCCCGAGCACCTGGAAATTATCATTGTTCATGGTGAGAATGTATCCTTTGGTGGTTTTGTGTTGGCTTTTTTTTAGTATTGGTGACTTTCTGGCAGGTGCATTTGAGGGAAACACATCTTATTAGTCATTAAAGGACATAACCTTAGTGGTGGACCTGGCAGGGCGACATTTTTGATTGAACTTGATGTCAATCCAACCTTTATGACACTGATTGTTTATCCTCCTGCCTCTCCAGGTCTGTGGGATTTGATTTGGGTGGGAATCCTGACCTGCTCTGGCAGTGACGAGGGTGGACATGTCCCCTCACACAGCCCCTGGAATGCTCTGCTCCTGCCCTGCTGGAAATTTCCAGGGAGCTGAAAATGAGGCAACAGAACTTAGTGTGCTTATTTAGATTAAAAATGTATCTTACATTTAAAAAAATAAATTAAATACTCAAAAGTTAAATTAATCTTTAGCAAATGAGAACATAACACTGCAGCAGCAGTGTCTCAGATGAGTTCACTGGACTTTGAATCATTGAAACCCACCTGCCCCAAGCCTCTTCTGCCATTCTTTTAGAGTATGAAAATATTGCTACTTTTTTTAGAGTATTTTCCTTTTTCATGGAAAATACTCTAAAAAGTAGCCAAACTCATGGAAACAAAAATGTGAAAACTTTGCAATTTTAGACATTTCCGAAAAGGTCTCTCATTTATAGTTCTATTCTTACTCCAGAACTCACAAACTATTTTCTATTCAATTTTACTCTTAAAAGAAATTATTGCAGACCCTTCTCCAGATGCTAAAGCAGCAACAAAAGTAACTGATGTTTTATAAAAAAAAGAATCAAAAAATCAAACTAAAGATAACCTAAAATATTCCCCCTATCCATTAGTTAGAGAAAACTTGCACGTATCTCTTTAGAATATAGCCTTTGTTTTTGAAACAATGCTTCCTCTTTAAATAAAATTACCCTCTAGTGTGCTCAGAAAATTCAAGATCATTTACATCTTGTTTTACATTATCTTTTAATGCTGTAAGATGAGAAGAAAATAGTGTCTGCTACACAGAGGTCTATCTGAGAGCCTCTGCATTTGTTCTCCTACAACAGCCACTGTAAAATGATCCCTCTGCTCATGGCTGGGAAGTTCTGAAAGCCCAATTTTTCTCCTCCTCAAGGCTTCCTGCACTGTACATTTACTACAAAATCCAACTTGCAGTGATGTTGCTCTGTAAAATTGCAAGGAAAGGATTTGGAGTAGGTTTTAAATGAATTGCTTTGCATGCCCTGCTGTAGTTTGTTGGAAAGCTCTTCTCATTATCCTGGTTTTTATCACAGCTATTAACATTTATCAGTGGGTACTCGATATAAAGATTGCTCCTGTATAATGAGCAGGATGAAAGGCTCGTTTGTGTCTCTCCTGTCAAGCACTCTGGAGATCTCTTGCAAACTAATTACCTTGAGGAGAGCAGCTTGCAAACACAAAACACTCCAAAAACCAGGGCTCATATTTCTCAATTTGTATGAAAATGCACTCAAACCTTAGCCTTAAACGATCTCTGCTTTAATTTACACCTAAATATACCTCAAGAATCCCTTCTCCAGCTCCAGTGCTGCTTTGTTTAAACCTAGGGTTCTTCCCAAAAAGATTTAATTGGAAGGTTCAGGGCTTTATCTCTTACCTCAACATCAACATGCTTCTGAGTCATCACTGCTAGAGCCCTAAAATTACACACAACTAAGGCTCCTTTTCCTTCTCATCCTGATCCCATACTGCTGTGATCTGATGGATTCCAGCCTAAAGAAGAGCAGTTTTAGATCAGAAATGTCATGGTGGCATCGAGCCAAGGCTCTTCTGATGCAAGGCAAAATGCACAATGAACAGCTGACATTTGCTGCTCCTTGAAGTAAGTCCAAAGCAATTTAACACAAGCCTGTGGGCATAAACTGTGATAAGGTAACATTGTTGATTTTAAAATCCTTTTGTCAAATCACAGCTCATAGTCTTTCAGGAATTTTGGATATACAAAATAAACTGGAAAGCAAATCAATCCTAATGTGTTCCAGGGCAGCTTGGATGGGGCTCTGAGCATCCTGCTCTTGTGAAAGGTGTCCCTTGGTAGGGGACTGCAAAGCAGATCTTTAAGGTCCCTTCCAATCTCAATCTTTCTGTGATTCTATGGAAAGTTTCCTCTCCAAGTGATTTTCTCCCCAGAGATCTGGTTTTCTCCCTCAGGTGTTGCATCTCTCCTCTATATCTTGAACTCCCTGTAGCAGAAACTGCAAAACAATACAGCAGCAGAGTAAAAAGAAAACATTTTAAAGATCAAGATGCCAGTTGTGTAGCAAAGAGGACAGGACAGGTCCATGAGCAAAGGAGTGGTGCTGATGTGAAGTGGTAGGGTCACTGTCTGAACTGTGATGGCACTGACTTAAAAAGCGGTGTGTTGTTCAAACAGTAGCAAATGATTTGATTTAAAGTTCAGATATTGGTAGTACCATCAAGCTGCTATTTAGTCCCTTTAGAGGAGGACCAGAACATGGCTTTTGTACCGCAGTACAGAAACATCACCCCTTGTGCAGGAGTACAGGATTAATGGCAATCGGAGAGTTCTCATGGCTGGCAAGGGGAGAATCCGTGGGAGCAGGACAGGAAGGAACAGCTGAGAGAACTTCCTGGCATTCAGTGAGAGCTTAAACAGATCAGGGAGTGAGAAGGCAGCGGAGGGCCTGAGCAGCCAGGTTTGACATGCAGAGAGAGCAGCTCGGAGATGATTTTGGCAGAAGGTGCTCGTGGGCTCATGCATTCAGAGGAGGGAGAGCTGTGATGGGGAGAGATGAGGGAAGAGAGAGAAAAACTGTTTAGCCAGTGGAACAAGGCCTTGGAAATAGTTTGAGAGCAGAGTTGGATGTATGGGGTGATGGAGAAAGCAGTCATAGATGGTATTTTTTTCTAATTCAGTAGGATGGAAGGGCAGTAATATTTCTAACAGTGATAAAGAGGTAGGAACATGAATTGGGATACAACTTTGGCCATGGTATATCCAGGATAAGCTCCTCAGGAGTAACTCTCAGGAATACACTCATAGGAAACAATTAAGAGAGACAGTTAAAAAAATAAACAAACCTCAAAGTTTGTATTTTCTTCTGTTCACGTTTGCTTCAATTCCAAGAGGGTAAGCAAGGAGTCTCTTTGTCCATACCAGATCACAAAACCACAATGTTCTCCCTCCTTAACCTCAGAAAGGGAGAGAAGGACAGAATGAACAACTTTGTGACAAATTTGCTGCTGCCTTTGAATCAAAAGGATCATTATACCTGTTCAGTGTATCCTGCACTGCACATTTCCACCTTTTTTGTTCAGCTGAGCAGGATTTTATTAATTTTCACATTTTCATGCTTCAGGTCTGCAAGACACACACCATGCTCCAGCATAAGAATTTCCTTCTTCCCATCAACCAAGAGCACACATGGCACTTCACACAGTGTGTCAAGGCGAGTCAGAACTCATTACCCATTAAAAGGTGGCCAGATACTGTTTTCTTTAGGCACTCAATTAAAGGCAGGTGTCTGGCCCTTCATCAGTTCTAGGTGGTCTTTTCCTCTTGGGTTGTTTTTCTTTTCTTGGTGGTGACTCAAGTGCTTTCTTCACTTTTGAAATCTGCAAAACTCCCCACCATCATTTCATATTCTCTCTGGTTACACGTGCAAAACTTTCCAAGGAACAGTCAGGGCTTGGTAAGTAATTTTTCTTTCTTCTTCTGCTAGGTATGGTTCTATTCCAAATTCCTAGTGGTGGTTAGTGATCTCAGAAGAAATGGAATTACAGATGCAGGAGTATGGATGACAGGAAAGGCCATTTTCCATCGATGAGTACAGAAAACACTGAATTCAGTCACCTGCTGGAAGACCCCAGAAACAGAACAGTGATGAGGACTCCTGCTTTGTTTATGCTCTAATTTCGGAACTTGAAATTTAACTCCTCTGTCTCTTCCTCTCCACAGAAAAGCTGAGAAGGCACCACGTGTTCATATTTAGCTGCTTCTGGATGTAATTGCACAAAATTCACATTGACTCTGGGATCTCTGCCAGGGTACATGCTGACAGAAGACAGCACAGACCTTGGGTTGACAATGAACCTCTCTTCAGTCATCAATATTTTACATTAAATAACCATAGAGGGAGGCAAGAACTGCAGAGGGCAGAGGGATGTAGAGGGAAAAGATCAGAAAATGCTCGTGAGACTACATGATGAGGATCATTTGGTGTGAGAAAAAAATAAAATATTTTAAAATGGATTTTTTACCTGAACCAGTCTACTAGAGACAAGCTGCCATCTGTGGGAAAACACTGCTCCCCAGGAAACAGCTACCTGCCTGTGGTGGAACCACATGACCCTTGAATAAAAAGCACCAACATTTGCTCCAGCAAGTGTTTTAAGCAACGGTGCAGGAGCAAGCTTTGCCCAGTCTTTGTACAGCTGTGCCCTGCAGGAACGGTGGGTGGAACTTCAGTGTGCCAAGATCACGGGCTCTTCCTGCTCTGGAATTGCAGAGCTCACTCCTCCAAAGCTTCCTCAGGGCACAAAGGCAGGAGCAGGGAGGGAGCAGAGGGACAAGGGTCTGGCTGTGTGTCAGGGGGTTCCAGATGGCATGCAGGCCAGCTGGGGCACGGACAAACCAGGCTGCCTGCCACCCAGGGGTGCAGGAGAAGAGGCTGCTGCCTGTGCCCAGAACACACCAGATTTGTCATGCAGTGCAGGCCATCTGTGAGGCAAAAGCTCGGCAGTCCCAGAGAGCTGGGATGGAAGCAGGGGGGCCCCTGCAGAGCACCCCTGTCACAGGGCAGCAGATCCCTCCTCAGCTGGGGGAGGAGTGGCTCTGCCCCTCTGTATTCCAGGCTGCTGGCATTTAAAGGGTTTTTGCAGGGCCATGAGAACGTTGCACACAGCTGTGGAAGGAGATGGATGTTAAATTGTGCCCACAAAACACATCTGTTCTGAAAAGTGGGCAGTTGCACGTGCCAACAGCTCATTTACAGAAACCAAAGTAGCCATTCTTTCACCATCCTTCACACAATGCCAGCTGCTGGCAGGGAAATACATTTCTTGCCCTCCCACCATTACAGGGCACTGCTGGAGTGTAAGGAAAGCAGAGCCAGTGGTCTGCTTGGGATTTAACCCACACCTACTTTGGATGCTCCAGAACTGAGTTTAGTGAGATATTTCAGAATTTTAACAAATGGGTTGGAAAGGACCTCTGGAGGCTCTGTATTTTAAAGTCCAGGCTAAATACAGACTTGACAGGGTTTTCTCCAGTTGAATGTTAAAAATCTCTGAGCATGGAGAGACTTCACAGCCTCCCTGGGTACCTGTGCCAGTGCTTGGCCACTCTCAGAATGAAGAAGTCTAACATTCATTTAAACAGGAAGATGAGAACTTCAAATCATATTTGTACCCCGCTAGCTTTTCTCCACTTAAAATCTTGTTCTCTCTTTGTTCATTCCTTCACCATCAGTGAATGCAGATTGCATTTAACATTTCATATATAGGCCTATTTCTTCACCATATCAGAGTAAGACTATCAAGAAATATAAAGTGAGAACTGTGCCTAAATATTAGAACCAAAGACAGGTTTTAAACTTTTTAGCAATTACTTTTTATTTTGAGGGAGGAATAACATCTGTATAACCTGACTAAACACCCCACTACCTTCTCCTTCTGTCTTTTGCATGGAATTTCACAGATATATCATTACTCTCATTATTTTATCTTGGCTTTATAGACAGGGAAACGGGGCATTCTGTTACAGAGGATTTTTCCTACTTCACAGGGACTTCATTAGTTTAAATGTAAAAAAATTTTCTGTGGATACCTCAGAAGAAAAACAACAAAAGAATGCCTTAAAAAAAGAAATTGGCCTTTTTTTTTTTTAACTAGTATTCTACCTTTCCTGAATCTAGCCAGCAAGATTTCGGAGGGGACACAATAACCACTGAAATATACTGGAATTTAAACCACTACTGGTCTCTTCAAGAATTTGTTTTTCCCCTTTTCTCACAATTCTTTGCTACCTCTAATTCAAATCAGCTCCCTCAGTTGTGTGTTAAGTCTCATGAGATGGCAATGCTGTCTCATGATTCAAAGAGCCACGACACAAATGTCTTGTCCTCTTGTTTCATCTGTTCAACATGATCTTAACCTGACATCAGAAAAGACAGAAATGATGCCCTATAAAACAAAGTTTTTTTTTTTGAACAACTGCAAAAAATGTCTTGCAGCTTGAGTGAACACTTGTTTGTTGTCCCAAAGTCACAGAAGTTGAAATTTTTTCAGGTGGCCTTTCATTATTAATCTTTGTAACACAGGTGTGATGCCCACAATGAAAGGTGACCTCCCTCAGGCTACTGGGAATGTTTGAAGTAGGAGCAGAAGCAGGAACCAGGTAAACAGAGACTATTTACAGCCTGCTGGAGACAAGTCATGAGGCTGTAATGGACAGCTATAGACAGGCAATGACATAGTGGCTAATGAAAAGAAATAGGAAAAAGCAATTGGAAATTTTTCTTCCTTATTCCTTCTATGAAAAATAAGTAGGAAAAACACCCGTGTAACTGGGAAAAAATGCAAATCTTAAAGGTGTCTGATACCCTTCCTGTTATGTTGAAAGAAATGGGGAATTGGAAGCAAGTGAGAGAGGAAGAGAAAAACCCAAAGCAAATAATCAGCTTGTTTACAAGGAAGATCCCAGCAGCTGGATGAGCAGCAGGAATGGAATGGGATGGGATGGTGTGGACCAAGCCCACACTCCCCACAGGCACAGCCTCCTGACAGGACTGACAGCATCCACAGCCAGTGCCCTCCCAGACAGAAATGCAGCTTCACTCCTCCCCAGGCTGGGCAGCAACGCTGAGCACGGCCTGGGCAGCTTCTGAGGCTGAATTAACTGTGCTGGAGCTTTCCTGCTCTGCTTTCCCTGCTGTTTTCAGGTTTCCTGCTCCTGGTCATGCAGTTAGGTTCTTCCCAAACCATCCTGAGCTTGCTGGTTCTTAAACCAGCTGCAATGGATCCTGATGTCCCAGCAGAGTGAGGCCTTTCCCCTGTGACCCTGGCTGGGACCACACCTGCTGGAGCTGCTGTAGGAACCACCTCGGGAGCAGCCTGGACATCTCTCAGGCACTTTGTCTACTCCAAAGGAAAGTTTTGGGGTGATTTCCTTTGCTCCCCCTGAATCCATTTTCCCTTGATTTTTCCTCTTGGTGTCTCTTTTTTCCTTTTCCCTTTCCCTTGTCAGTATCCTCTCACTTGATCCATGCTCACTGTGCTGTGTATTTTCCTCTTTCCCTTTGTACTCCTTCCCACTTTCTCCTTTAATGTCCCTTTTACTCTATTCATCATTCACCTTTCTCAGTTACCTCATCTCAGTTATCTTCACCTCATTCCTAACAGGTAGCACTTTTTTTTTTTGCTAAGTTACTCCCTTTATTTTCAAAATCATTTTTCATGGCTAAACACACACAGCAAATCCCTTACACACTACATAAAGAGCCAGAGGACTTAAACCAGCTGAATTTGCTTTTCCATGTCACATCAGTCCTGTGATAACACAATGACATGGAAATGAGTGACAGTTGGGCACAGAGACCTCCATCACTGCCTGCCCACATCCATTGTCCTCTCCTGCTGGCTGCACTGCGGTGCTGAGCTGATTAAAGCACAAAAACTCTGATTTTGGCTCTCAGAATGTGGTGGCACCAGGGCAGTTCAGTGCTCAGATACTCAGCAGCTAAGTCAGGGAGACAAAAGTTCAGAGAAGGGCAGCAACTACAATCCGAAACATGTTTTGGGCCTGAGGACTAAAGGAGTTAAAAATAGGGACATGTGGGCTTAATTACAGAACAAAGAGAAAAGGGGCTAGAAAAAGGAACAATTTGGGGAAATTAGGAACAGTTGATCAATCAGAGCATTGCAAACAGCCTCAGACACTGCTCCTGCTTTCCCTAGGCAAGAGATCCAAATCATGTAACAGATGACCCATGCTCTGCATGGCAGTCATATGCATGGGGGGGCTAAAAAATCCAGATGTGCAGCTGAAAAGGTGATTCTTGCATGGTAAGGATAGGGGTTAACTCTGACCTCGCAGGAACTGCACAGGCACAAAAGCTGTAACAGCCTTCAAATCCACAAAATACAAGACCTGCCTGATCTCTCTGTGCCCAAGTTAATTCATGCCTTCTTCCTCAGGCCCTCACAGCCTTGCTCCCCTGTAAATTGAGTGGATTCTCTTCAATTTTCTCTGCTTCATGAAATATATATTTGAGCAATACTAAGACTCTGAAGATATTCAAGTTCAACTGTATTGGCTCTTTTTGAATACTGTACTTCATTTGGTATATCGGTATGTACGTAATTGTTTCTACATATTAAAACTCTAATCAAGGCAACAAGGAGTTGGTGGCAGTTGCGCTATGATTTGAAAATGGGATACTGAGCATACACTGCAACCAAACATCATTTTGACTTGGGCCTAAACTCTGCATTAGCCCTCAGATTTCTTGACCCAGTTCTGTTTGCCTGTTGTGAACAGCCTCAGTGCTTGTACAGATGGTAGGAGATTGTCTCAGCTCTGAGGCAAAGAAGAAACCTACCAGAGCAGAGCAGTGGCCAAAGCAAGCATGGAAATTACTGGATCAGTGTATTTGACTGCTGCTTTCCTTTCTTCTTGCTCCGATTCCAGCAGAGATGTTTAAACATGCCTGGCTCACTGCACTGTCCAGTGCTCCAGCTGGACTTGGATGTCACATTTGCCAGCAGCACTTGGGAGTAAGTGCAGTGGCTTCCTGTGCAAGAACTCATGCCTTCTGTTCAATAAATCAATATCATGCAGAAGCTTTAAAATTGTTTAAAATACACTTCACTCACACATCTCACAACTTTTACCTAGTACACTATTTATATACTTACACATTTTCTTTACTTATACTTTTTACCTACTTCTACCTAACACAGTACTTACACATTTTACAACTTTTCTAGAATACATTTTGCAACTGCAGTGAATGAGATCACACATTGCTTGATTGGTCCCTCTACTTTGTCCAAGGGCTCCACACACACTTTTCAGATAATAAGATTGGTTCCTAATCCAGCAGCAGAGCCCTCTTTTATTGATTCCTTGCTGTCTTGATATTTAGTCTGTCAGCATCTTCTTTCCCAATTCAGGACAGCTTACCTTTCAGTCCTTGATGAATTCCTGAGGGCTCTCACAGGTGGGGCTCCAGATCCAGGCAAGCAGAGTTGAGATGATGACAGCAACAAAATCCATCCAGTGATCAGTACCAAGTTAGTCCAGGAAATCCTAACAAGAAAACAAAGCACAGGGAGCAGATATAAATCTATCCCAGATCCCTCCTCTCACTGACCCTTCTGACTGGGCTTAAAATCCCTCCAGGAGCTGATGTGCTGCAGCTGAAGGTGGAAGGCCAGGTGAAGCTGGTCAGGGTAATTCCAGCCTGGTCTCACTCTGAGGGCTCCAATAGGAATAACTAAAGATGGTTTGGCTGGGGCACACTATCAAGGTTCAAACCTTACAACACTCCTGGCTGTGTCTTATTTTGCAGTGTTGAAACACCATTTTCAAACATTATCTTTTTGCTCCAGTATTTATAATTCAAATTTCTGAGTACTGAACACAGATTAAGATGAGAATTTTAAGCAGAACTGTTTCTTTCCATTAAAATGTTCCCAACACAAACAAGAGAAATGCAATGGTAAATTCAGAGGCTTCATACAGCACAAGGAGCCATCATCAAACTGATAAAGCAGCAATACAAAATGTGGGTGATCAGTTTTGCTGATTTGTTGTGATGATTACACAGAAAGATGGAACTGATTTTCCCTCCCAGCCCATTTGATTAACGTAAGAACTTTCCCCTCAGAACACAAAGAAATATCAGCCAACCTTGAGCACTTGCAGTCCTGAGCAAACCCTGTCTCACACAGAGTAAGAACCAACTCTTATTACCCAACTGAGCAACAAATCGTGCGTTTTGTCTCAATTGTTCTTGGACAGAGATATCTCATCCAGTGACTTACAGTCATTTTATCACTCAAACTTGTTTGCTTTTCTGCTTTGAGCGACTCAGATAAGGCAGAGATCAGTACTTTGAAAGAATCTGAGGATATTTGTTTTGGACCACATTTTCTTGGATGACAGCAAAGAAAAAAAACATTTTTTGTTTTTTTTAAACCTCTCTGACTCAGCAATCACAGAAATTATAAGAGCCACTAAAACCTATTGCAGAAACCTGCAATGATAATTGTTTTTTAACTACCTGAATTTTATATGGTCCCTGTGTCATCTGTATGTTATTCCTGACATCTGGAATTGGTGGAAGAAAAAAAAAAACAGTACTTGAACTAACATAATAATGATCATCTTTCCTCTAAATAATAAACCTGATTTGCTCCAAATAACAAACAAGGACATGAGAAAACATTCTTTTGGGCTCAAAGGGTCTCCATGGCCAACCTGACTTGTTTTTACATCCATCTGTACCTTGGATGCCACCAGTGCCTATAAGAAAACGACCTTTTCTCCCAAGATGCATCTATGGAGAACTCTAGGATCTTTATGCTGCAGGAATTATTTTTGGTTTCAAAAAAAAAAGGGAGAACAGTTTTAGAGTGCAGCATATAAATTGGTTCCTGTGGACATTACGGAATGGCAGGGAACAGCTTGAAAGTTGCATTTTCTAATTTCCAAAGCAGTATTTGAAATAAACTTTCCTCTTTCTCCCCTGAGGTATTACTGAAATGATGATTTCTTTCCATTTCCAAGCAAAGAATGTTTCCAAAAATATTTTCTTGCTTAACCCCAACATGCTGCTGAGACATGAAGTTATAAATGTTTATTTTCTGCAACTCCCAGAGTTTTATTTCTCCTTCTTTTATGTAGGCCTGTTTTTCAAAGCTTCATCTCCAGTGCCCAAATGTGGAAAGGCTGATAATTTACACTGGAACCAGCAATTGGGGAACTTGTGTATCTGGAGAGCTGTTTTGAACAGAAATTGTAAAAATGCACTAAAGAGGAAAATTGACTGGCACACTTCAGAACTTGAAAGGGCAAACTTACTGCAGAATGGCCTGATTAGCTCTGTCTAAATTCATTACTGAAATACAGTTAATGTTGGTGTTCTTCAGAACTCCGGAAGATGAAACGTGCAGCTAACACTTGAATGCACAGACTTCAGCTTTAGGGTATTCTTTTGGAATACAGAATGTGTTAAGTGTTATAAAGTACTGGACATGTTCAGACAATGCTCTGCTAGGAGGGTGGCTGAATATTCTCTTCAGTTTGACCTCAGGGCTCTCCTCTTGGGTGAAGCTTTTCTCTTCCCCCTGTAGTTGCGGTGCTCAACTTTGCTTCAGTGGGAACATATTTAGTAGCAAGCTGGGAGTTTTCCTTCCTTGTTCCTCCAACAGATTTAGGAATTTCAGTCCAGCCCTTGATAACAAGGTTTCCAAGTACCATAAGAAAGTCTGATGTCCAGGCACTTCAACAGCAAAATGCTGTTTCAGTTACTGCCTTGGAGGGCTGATGAAGGAAGGCAAAGCTCAAGATCCCAGCCTGAACCCAGCAATGCACAGATTTGTTGGAAGTTCAGGCCCTCTGCTGCCCTGGGTATTATTTACAGGAGCAGGGAGTGCTGGGACAGGAGGGAATGGCTTCAAACTGCCAGAGAGCAGGGGGAGATGGGATATTGAGAAGGAATTGTTCCCTGGGAGGGTGGGGAGGCCCTGGCATAGGTTTCCAGAGAGCTGTGGCTGCCCCTGGGTCCCTGGGAAGTGTCCAAGGTCAGGATGGACGGGGCTGGGAGCAGCTTGGGATAGTGGAAGGTGTCCCTGCCCATGAGTCTGGTGGGACTGGATCATCCTGAAGGTCCCTCTCAACCCAAACCATTCTGTGTTTCTGTGATTCTCCATCTGCCCCTCACATCCACGTGAAATCCCTCAGCCATCAATGAGTGACTGTGAGCTTCAGGGGCACTGCCTTCAAGCAAGGAGAGATTTGCATTTGCTAAAAGGCAGCTTACCCAGTTCTTACCCAAAATCTCCATTTGGCTTTAATCATAAAATTCCAAGCACAAGTCTACTTCCAGGAGAAAATCCAGAACATACAGTTTCAACTTTCCCTTATACAGCCTGTGGATCCATTCCTGGCTCTGTTGGGAAAAAGAAACCCCTTTGAGCTAAAGAGGGCAGTAATAGAAATTCCATGCTCACACATGCTAGGGTTTCATTTCAGTGACATCATTTATCAGTTTGACTTTGCCAAAGGGAAGAAGTTCACGTTTTAGGATTCAAAAGCAGCATCTAGGATGAGATGGGTTAGAAAGGCCTTAGGTTTCAAAAGAACATGCCAGACATGGGCCTTCAGTCTACTCACTGGAGTTCATTCCTGGAGATTTGCATTTGTAACCAAAACTTTCTTCGTTTCAACCTTGAAAAGTACTTAGAAAATGAAAACACATTCCAGACCGTAAAAAAGGCAGTGTTAAAAAAGCTCATATTATTTTTTGGAAAGACATGAAGAGAATTTAGGGGGATTTCATGCAGATTCTCTAGTGAAAAGGCATGCCAGATAAGCTTAATCACGTTAACTCTCTGGAAGACAAGAGGACTGGCACACTTAGTGTATGTCAACTCATAGAAATCATAAAACTCCACAGAAGGGTTCTGTAACACTCTGCAGCCTCTTTTTAGTTCCTTGGATACATTTTCTAATATTAATTTTCTTTTTTCACCTTGCTATGTATAACTTAAATAAAAGCTAGACAAATGTCAGTGACTCAAACACACAAACACAGGTGACTAATCTAGCTGAGCCTTGGAAATAACTGTGTGAATAAAATATAAACCAGTTGGGCTAATCTAGGGAAGAAGAGATCTCCAACCAGCAGAGATTAATTCTATTCCTGCTCCAAACATTGAATGAATGAAAGAAAATTGGCATGTGAGGATCTCTTTTTCCCTTCTGTTCAGAGCTGGTGTTACATTTCTCTCTGATTGTGTCCCTTATGGTTTTGTGCCCTTTTGTGCACCCTTCCTCCCCCTTAGACAGCTTGTTCATGCACATGTGACAGCAGGAGGAACAAGTGGGCAGAGCAGAGGGCGAAAAGGAAAGCTGGTCAGAGAAGAGCAGATGGTGCACTTCTGCTCGGGGCTGGTGTCCCTGAAAGGCTCATTTAGACACCAGCCTAGGAACAAGGAATTCCATAGGATTTTCTTTTGGTTGTCTCCAGACATTATCAAAAGTGTTGTTTTCTACTTTAAAGGGACAGCATTTGAAAACTGAACATTGTGAAATCAGCCAACTCTAAAATTCAGTGGAGGTGGGAAAGGGTCACATTACTGGATCCAGACATTTTTCCCTCATGCAAATGGTCACCATTTTGTGAATTTCTCTTACATAACAATTGTTTTCCTAGGTCACAGCAAATCTTCTTCCAAAGCTCTTTCTTTTATTCTAACTAATGCAGGAAGCACCAGGATAATGGGTGTGGAGGGCTCCTTCCCTGCAGGACTCAATTTCAGCCTTTGGCAATTTGTAGCTGAGAAATAGTTGAACACTCCATAAATGTTCTTGTGCTTAAAGACCTTCAGTGAGCTCCTTCCTCCAGGATTTCACCTAGCTGCTTTCTGAATCCATATAAACTCTTAAGATCCACAAAGAATTCCCCAGGTCATCCAGGAAATATATGAAGAAACTTAGTATTTTTTGTGTTGTTGCTGTGTTTTTTTCCTGTTTCTGTTTAAATCATCCACCAGTTGGTTTAGGGCAGTTCTCCTGTAACAGGTGCCTACACCTGAGCAAGTAGAATTTTCCACAGAAGGCCCTCAAAAGGCAGCACTGACTATTTCAAAAAGCGGGGTCCCTCTTTGCACTTAAGGCAAGGGGGAATATGTATGAGCTGGGACCTATGGGACGGTGCTTTAATAGGATTAGGGAGCAGCAACAGAATCCACAGCTGGAGATATCTGGGGAAAGACTGCAGAAAGGTGTGCATGTCTACTGTCAGTTTGATTTGAGGAGAGAGAAGAGCACAGAGTAGTCCTGTTTCTTCCTGACCTCTCCTTTCTGTGGCTCTATGAGTTTTTGGCAATTCTTCGGCGTTTGGACTCCACAAAGACGAAAGGAGCCTTTTCCATACTGATAAAAACACAGAAGGGAAAATTGGTATAGTTCTTCTGATGGGAAAATGAAGATCAAGAATGCTGTTAAATTATAATATAGGCCTAGGAGAAAACAGAGAATGATGGAAAATACTGACAGCCTAGCTGGCTTTTCATGAAGGATAACATTTTCCATTACAGGAAACGTAAAGCACTGGAAAACATTTTGAAGAGCTATCATTTAAAGTTTTGGGTTTTAGTGGGAAATATCTCTGCTCAAATTGTATTCATGATACAATCTCATAAATATGGGAACATAAGTTGCCTTTAAAGTTTTGGCCTTTCTTCAGCATGTATTTTTTTTTATCCTTTTATATTGTATTAACTTCTTGTTTGCTTTAAAGACGAAAACACGCTCCTCTCTCTGTTTCCATTCCCCTCCCAGTTCTCTTCTTTTAATGAGATGTTTGACACAAATATCATCCTTCATGTTACCCTCCTAAATTTTTATGTTCCCTCTGTTCTTGTTCCTGGCAACACCAGAGTCTGCCTTCTCCCTTTGTAGAGCTAAATGGCTTTCTTAATACCAAAAATTCTCAAAATCAACACTTAAACTGATGTTTCTGTCACCTCTTGAGCATATATCCTTTTCAATTTGAATCACTTGAGTTTTAATAAATTCTTTCCTGATTGCCCATTTTAATTTAAGCTGTTCTCCTGCTGTGTCCCTCCACAGATGAAAATTAAATGAAAGTAACAAAATCCCATTGAGCAGTTTATCAATAAATCTGCTTAACAAAGAAATACCCTTTAAAGAAAATGAAAACAGTTTGCATTTGTCCAAAGTGGATAAAGATGGTTTAGATGCTCTGACCTAATTCAAATTCAGCTACCAAATATAGGCATTTTTTGTGAGTATACACCTTGCTAAGTAAGTTTCTTTGTGATGAAATTAAGATCTTCTTAATAAAGTGGATAATTTGTGTACCATCAAAGATGCATTTTGAGCTATATGTTAACAGCTCACAACACTGAGAAGTTCAAATTCCTTTGTTTACTATCAAAGTCATGGTAAGAGGAAGATAAGGTGAAGATGAATAACACAGACCACCAAAGCAACTTCATTTTCTAAGGTTCATTGGGATTAAATTTACCAATCTTTTGCAAAAGCTGAAACTTAATTCCTCTTGCTAAGGTGTAATTTACAACTGTTATTTAAATCAAATTATTGCCACTGAAACAGGTGAAGGTGCAGTTAATGTGGATATGAAGTTCACAAAAACACACTGTGTATTTTAGTAATGAAAAATATGGTGTTTTGGGTCTTTTTTTTGGTCTAGCTGAAAGCTCTGTGGCTCTACCAGCAAACAGCTTTTCCATTCCCAGCTCTGTCCAGTGGTATCTGAGATTCTGGATTGCTTCTTGGTTCTGTTTTCCTAGAATTTCATTACTTGGGGAATATTTACTGTCTTACTGCAGTATTTGTAGTTATTTACACAGCCCAGCAGACAACTGTGCAAAGATCCTGGGGCTGGTGGGAAGCTGAGCCAGTAATTCCATGTGATCCAGAGAATAGTCCAGTCCTGTGTGACTGGGAGCAGCCTGACCACTATTAAGTGGCAATTTGCCAGGGGCTGGCTCTGGAGCCCTCACAATGGCAATAATTATGTTTGATTAGACCTTTTGATCATGGAGAAATCGCATTATCCCAGCACACCAGGGCTGTACAAGCCACTCCTCAGAAGCCGTGCTGTAAATTTGATTTATTATAGGCAAACTCCAAAGCTTCCACTCAAAATCCATGGATTATATCTGACCCTCCTCTCCCACTCACCCCAGCTCAAACACACTAAACACTCTCCCTCATACCCCTAAGCTTGTCATAATTATTGTTATTATGTCTTTTATAATATAAAACTGACACAATCTCAGTGTACAGGCTCAGGTAGGACCAAAAGTTCATTCTTGGCAGAGCAGAATTACCTGTAGGTGTTTCACAAGATGAAAAACAAACTTTCAATTGCATGTCACATTCAAAGGTATTTCAGATAAGACTCCAATTGCCTGAAATTTTCTCACTAAAAGTTGAGGAATGTTGTCACCCCACCGTGAGCACAGTTAAACCCTGCCAAGGAATCTCTGCTGAAGACTGAGCCATTACTGTAAGGTGGAAAGATTTTTCACAAGCATGAGCCTTAAAGATACATTTAAAATGAGAAATGAAATTTCAAATTGACAAAATCAAGTGTTGTAGAAAGTTCTTGCTTCTTTTTCTTACAAGTCACCAAAGTGCACAAGTTTTTCAAACAGCTTGACATCTGTATTACATAAGCAGAAAGCAATTCAGCTGCTTGGAGAATATAAAAAACAACTTTGACCTTACACTGGAGTCATGCTTCAAAAGACTGATTATTCATATGAGGAAAATTGCTCAAAAACAACTGCTTGGAAATATTCTCCGAAAGAAAATAGATTGATTGTTCTGAGGCAATAATATAATTATGGTATAACAAACTGCATTTTAAAAGAAGTTTATTCCTAAGGCTTTTTCGTTTTTCACAATAAGTGCTTCATCTGCTAGTATTTGAAATATTTTAGCTTTCAAAATGTTTCCCTTGTTCACTCAGTGTATTTTTTAGTTTACTTGAATGTAACTCTTCAAGAAGACTGAAAGTTACTGGTAATGGGAGAATTTCAGGTCATGTTGCCCCTCATTAATTCTGACCCCATTATGGCCAGGAACCGTATCACTGTAGGGTTAAAGATGTGTTGTACTGGTAGAAAATACTGTAAAAGTGCCCATTAAAATAAAGACAAATTGTGATTAAATTAATTCTCATTGTATTCTTGATATCATACTAAATCACATAAATTCTGGATTTATTTTTGGTAATATTTAGTTTAAGGTAATATCTTCTCTCTTAAGGAGGAGGTGCAGTCATCTGGCCAGGGGCTGAGTGGAAGTTCAGGAAATCTGGGTTCAATTCCCAGTTCCCACACAGTGCTGGATGGAGAGGCCCATTCCTGAAATCTCTTGTGCAAATCCTCAACTCCTCTGCTGTGAGCACCTGAGGATTTCACCAGCTCAGATCATTACCTGGTTAAATGCTAAAGACTGAGGCCATTTCTCCTCTGAAAACTGTGGATTTCTGTCCTTCCCACCCATTCCACTTCTGCCCCTGGAGCTTTTTAAATCCATGGATCCAGATCTAGGCTTGGGCTTCCCTATCCAAGCAAACTGAGGTATCTGAGCCTTGCCAGTGCTCTTGGAGCAGCACATCTCCCACACTGCTTGGTTCTTACAGCACATAAAAATAAACTGGGCTCCAGAATCTCCAGAAGAATCATCAAGTGTGGAAATCACCCCGAAGGTCATCGAGTCTGACCATTAATCCAGCACTGCCAAGTCCACCACTAGCCCATGTCCCTTAGCATCACATCTACAAGTTTTTAGAACACTTTCAGGGATGTTGATTCCACCACTGCCTGGACAGCCCCTTCCTGTGCTTGACAATCTATTCTGTGAGGAATTTTATCCTAATCTCCAATCTAACCCTCCCCTGGCCCAGCCTGAGGCCGTTCCCTCTCCTCCTGTCCCTGTTCCCTGGGAGCAGAGCCCGACCCCCCCTGAGCCCCCTCCTGTCAGGGAGTTGTGCAGAGCCACAAGGTCCCCCCTGAGCCTCCTTTGCTCCAGGCTGAGCCCCTTTCCAAGCTCCCTCAGCCCCTCCTGGGGCTCCAGCCCCTTCCCAGCTCTGTTCCCTGCCCTGGACACGCTCCAGCCCCTCAGCATCTCTCCTGGAGTGAGGACCCAGAACTGGACAAGGGATTTGAGGTGTGACCTCACCAGTGCCCATTACAGAGGACAATCAGTGCCCTGGCCCTGCTGCCACACCATTCCTGATCCCAAACAGGATTCCACTGCCCTTCCTGGCCACACTGAAGACTCACAGTAATAAATTTAGTCCTTAACCAATCTTGTCACTGCGGTTACAGGATCTGTTACACACTCAAGTATTGCAGTTCAATTTTTCTTCAAATCCCACTTTACAGTGGTCCAAATTCTCTCCTACCAGTACGGTTTTTATGTAGTTTATTAATGAAGTCAAACTAAAAAGCTGCTGTGTATTCCACATGAGAGGTTTCTGGGGAAAACCAGAGAGTTTTCTCCAAGTTATCTGTAATTTACCTCAGTGAATCCATTTCAAACAAGGATTTTGCCTCAGTAATCTGGTCGCAGAGCTCTGGACAGTAACATGATATGACATTACACCAGTTTTAAAAGGTGCTTCTGATGTATATCCTAATTTTATCACTACAGAATCACAGTACAATGGGCTGCTTCTTGTCAAGCTCTGAGCTATTCTTTTCCTACCTTACATTTTTCAAATAGTTTCTAAACCAAGGGAAGGAATTTCACACTACCAATCAAAATAAGCCACTCAGCAGAAAAGTTTCAGTTTCCAGCTCTCAATAAATCACACAGATTTAGATCAGATTCACGAATTCCAGAGAAGTTATGCATTTATGTTCTCAATTTCCATAACAGAAGTTGCAACTCAATAGGAAAATCTGAGCTCTCTAATAGTTACCTGCTGAACTTAATTTTGGGCAGAACCCATTTGTTTATGTCTGCTGGTCCCTCCCTACAGAAATGTTAACCATAGTATAATACTGGCATAAACTTCAGCTCATTCACTTTTGAACTAAATAAGCAAAACAAACAATTTCCTTCTTTAAATCTAACATTGATGCCTATTTATTACACAGCATATCTTGCCATTAACAGAGGCAAAACAAGGACCACAAAAAATATTAGATGTATTAATTTGCAACAGAAGTGTGGGACTGTCAATCTCCTTAAAAACTTCCCTCCATCAAGACACCACGGTGTCTGCAAGGTGTGTGGCATGACCCCTTCTTGTGCCAGTGATCACCTCTCCATTTTGCAACCTTGATAACTGAACATCTGCACTTTGGTGAGCACTGCTGCTCCTCTCTGAAGGCTGACACTGCTGGGTCCTTCTCCCCAGAGCCAAAAGGAAGCTGCTCCAGGTGGGTTTTTTTGCCAGGGATGCTGCAAGCAAAGCCCCACCCTTTCCCTGCGCTGAGGAGGGGGCTGAGGAATGCAGATTCCACAGCTGAGGTCTCTGAGTTCACAGCAGAATGTGCTGCAGTCATGTCCCCAAACTGGCTTCCTATCAGACTTTAAAATGAAGCACTGCACTTTTTCTCTTCGATGCTAACTTGGCCAGAAGGGGCTTTTTCATTTAAAAACATTTAAAAACCAAAAATGTGTCAGAGTGTGTGTGTGTGTGTAGAAATACTGGGAAACAGTAACATCTGTGACCTGATAGCTGTGTGTCAGGAGTGACTGGTGATGCTGAGGGTGCACAAACACATGTAGCCATTAACGCAGCTTCTCCCTGACCACCAGCATCACATTTGCTTTTTCTTCTGTTGATTACAGATGTTGCGTGATTGCTTTTAATCCAAAAGTAATAAATTTGTCCTGACTGCTTAATCTCATCTGTAACTGGAGCTCTTTGGCTTCATCAGCCCCCAATTTATTGCATTTTTGAGATAAAACAGCCAATGTTTGAATCTGTTTGGTTTTAGTGTGCTGCATCTTTTTCAATTCTTACTTTTACTATGTTTGTGTTTACTTAATATCCTTCTGCAGATAGATTAAAACCAGTAAGATCTTTAGAGTTCCAAATCTAATTTTTGCTTTTCATTTTTTCCTCCCCCACCCCTTCCCCCCCAGTCTTACATTTGAGGTGCATACAGAGTACCAAAGACATTTCAGACGGTGCAGCATTAGTTGAACCTAAAGATGTGTTTAAACTCTCACTTTGCAGTTCTGTTGGCCAAATCCAACATTTTGCTCTGCCAGAAAATGCCAGGTGGTAACAGAGAGTAATTTTAGGTACTTTTTTAGCTGTGCACCAGATGGTGATAACACAATTAATAATATCAAACAAGTATTAGCTTGTTTCTAACCCCTGCCTCCACATGCTACAGATGCAAAAGGTCATTTATATGAAGCACTCACCATGTGTTGTGCAAAAAAACAGAAACTCCAGCCAAACTGGTCCCTGGGGTGTCCAGAAAGCACCCTGGTGGAAATTCCCCAATGACTGCGGAAAAGGCACTAGAAAAAAACCCATAAAACTATTATTGATCTTTTGTGATTATGATTTGGAATAAACCATGTCAAGCAAGTACTTCATAGTGTTATGTCAGTGAATCACCCTTTCAAATAAATGTGATATAATTAAAGCAATTAAAGGCTGTGTCTTTAAAGCTTACCTGCTTAGAGGGTATTTGATGCGAAACAAAAATCCCCTCAAACCTATGCAAGCAATGATCTAAAATTAAAACCAAATTATTTCTCCCTTTACCTTCCATCAAAAGGAGTAGTCAGAGCTTTCTACTTCCTGTGGAAATAGATAAAACAGAGGTGCCTTCTGTCTTAATTTCCCCATGCACATTTCCAGATCCGGACATTTTATTTCCCTCAGCAAAATCAGACCTGAAATTATGGCATCTCCATGCTGTACTGCAAGTCTTAACAAAGAATTCTGGACTTCCTCAGAAACTGTATTGGAATAAAGCTACCCAAATTGCAATGTCAGATTGCTTTGCTTTTAATTTGAATATTAGAGTGATCCACTCCAAAGGCTCCAGAGAAATTTTTCCTTATTCAGCCCCCTCTTCCCCCTCAGCTCCTCCTCCAGGCTTCCTCAGGTCATTTCCAGTTTGCTTTTAATGGAAATTCCTTCTGACCTCAATCTTCTGCCTGATGAATTCAACCTTTTGCATGTATCAATCATACAAGCCTTTAATCCAATTTATGGGGGGCTGGGGAGAACAGGAAGAAGCAAATGTATGGAGATCAGGGGAATCACAGCATGGTGCTCCAAACCCACCCCCAAATGGGTGACATTAAGCAGTCTTCTGACTCTGGGAGCTGAGAGGCTTTTTAGCACCTCACTGCTTCTTACCTGAGTTGGAGCCAATGCTCAGGACCTTTTAGACTCATCAAATTATGGGTTACTGTTCTGCTTCCAAGGTCTGCCTGGCAATGTCTCCTCAGTGCTTGTGTAGTCAAGGTCTCAGAAGCATTAATGGCCTCTGGCTGATCTCTCCTTGTGCATGCATAGTTTGCATGCCTGCCTGCAGGACAAGTCCTCCTGCCTGACCTCTGCTCCAGCCAAGAACGAGGCCAGCCAGCCATCAGCACCATCTTGTGGTGCTGGCAACTCCAAACCTCTCAGTGCTGTCATGGCACAGAAGTGGGAAGAGCAATCCTTGAATAATCCAATAAGCAATGCCTGAAAGTCTCACTCTGAATTTGAAAGTGTCTTTGACCTACAGAGCTGTTAATGGCCTGTCCCATAGCTTCTGCAGGTAAAAACAGATGTATTTCAAAATAAGCGAAGGTTAATTATACCAATAATTGGCATCTTCCCCTCATAGTCATCTAAACCCATTTATTTCTGCTGTCACACCTTTAATTGGCTGTGTAAGAAATTCTTGCTCACAGAATCCCAGAATGTGTAGGTTGGGAAGGACCACAGTGGGTCACTGGTGCCATGGCCCTGCTCCAGCAGGGCCATCCCAGAGCACAGGAGTGTGTCCAGAGGGCTCTGGAACATCCCCAGGGAGGAGACTGCACAGCCTCCCTGGTCTCTGCCTCAGGGCTGGGCACTGCCCAGGGCAGCAGTTCTGCCTCCTGGGCAGGGGGAGCTCCCTGGGTTTAGGCCCTGCCCACTGCTCTGGTGCCCTGCCTGGAGCCCTCCCTTCAAATCCTTCCCCAGCAGTTCAACTGATTTCCTCACTCTTCCTTTATTCTATCACAAAGAGCTGATAGTTCTTGAGAAAAGAAAAATACCCTTCAAGCTGATGATTGAGGCAAACGCCTAACTCCCACTTTTATGAGATGAAACTCAAAAAACTGCCAGGTTTCTTGTTAAAATGAAGTGCTTCCATTTTCCCTCTCTTCACCTGCTCATAATCATTTGATTCTTTAAAATTGAAGTGGAAAGGATTTGTTTTCAGAGCAAGTTAAGCTGAATAGGAAAACGAACTGGGGTAGCTGTAGCAGTATCCTTCAGTAGTAGCTTCAATACACCCCCATCCCCTGGGAACATTATATCTGGAATATTACTTTATTCCAGAATAATCAGTGTGCTTTGAAAGCAAAGTAATTCTTTTTGGTAGGAATAAGGGAGAGGGGGAGGGAGTCCAAGCCACTTTCACTCTGGGTTAGAATTCCCCACCAGCTGTTCCTTGCTGCTCAACAGAGAAAAGAAGCCTGGAACAAAATGTGCTTTTCTGAGACTCCAAGTGGACAAAGCCTTACCATTAAAGAAGCTGGATAAGAAGTTAAAATTGAAAAGAGAGAAAACACCCAAACTCAATGTACACTGCCCTCATATAAAGACTTCTTATCAACAGCAGCAGCTGTTGCCCGAAGTAACTACTTTACTTTAGCATTAATCCTGAACCGTAAGACCAACTCAAAACATCTTTGGAAAAGAAACAAAAGTATTATTTAAGGCTTAGATAACACACCAGTGCTTAATTTGAGCCAATGTGAGTTTCTGAAGAGTGTACAAAGCCAGAGATGCTCATAAAATGTGTCAAAGCACTTTCTTTTCTGTTGGCTTGGAGCTGAATCCATGACCAGAGCTGTCTCTGCAAAATATTCTTTGACTTTAGCTAAAAAATACCAAAATTTAAAAAAATGTAATGATGAGAAAAGTCTTGAGGAAAATTTATTCTCCCTGTTTTTTCTTCACACTAAAAGTTGCAGTGAAAAGAATGCCCTGAAGCCCAAGCCTTTAAATGCTTGAGAAATGCTGCTGTGAAAATCCTTGATTAATTTCATGAAGGGGAAAGAGAAAAATTACAGATGTATTGCAAGAAACCTCGCTGCTGGGCAAGAACAAGGCTTGAAGGAAATGGTTCCTCAGACATAATTTCTCACCCTTCTTGATTCATTGGTGACTTTGAAACACAAACCTGGTTTTGGCATTATCCCACCGTGCACACTAATTTTCATGGTTTCTCATGGGAGCCCATTATTAATACAGGTTAAATTTCAGTGAGTGGTAAAACAATCTCTCTCGTGACAGTCTGTCCTGTCCAGGGGCAAGGAGCCTGCTCAGACACTCAGATGTCCAGGGAAGCACCGCAGTTAATCAGCAGGAACAGGGAACTAATCGGATTATATTGTCTGATCCTATTTTCTAATCACAAGAATTTGTGATGGAATGAAAACCAGAGCACATGTTCTAATTAATACACTCAGAATTTGTTCTGGAAGGTGCTGCAGCAGGGCTAAACATGTCAAGATACAAAATAATCTAGAGTTCAAGGACTTATATGAAATTTAAGAAATGTATCTAGACTACATTGTGGAAACATCTGTAGCATTTTATTCCCTGCACCCTCCTTTTTTGGATACAAAAAGGTGTTAGTTGTGATGATAGTGGTGAAAGGGAAGGAAATGAAAAATGGAAAGAAAACCTTCTAAAGCTCTTAGTATCTCACCTTGGTTTCAAACTCAGTAATAACTGTGTAGAGCCATAAAGAGGGATGGGAGTCAAGCAGCAAAAGCAGGATTTTTGGAAACTGCTGCTAATAAAAAATCTACAGTACCTGGTGCCTATTGGGCTGAATTTTATCTTGGACTGGTGAATTGTAGTTTTCAGTTGCCTCTTTGCTCTTCTCTTTTCTGCTCTGCTTGTGCTTGGCTTTTCTGCGTCTTAGGAAAGAAAAGTCCTGCTATCTCAAAGAGAGAACATAATTCAGTAAGTGAAATAATCTGTAAATCATTATTAATACAGCTCTAT
Organism: Lanius collurio; assembly: GCA_020086605.1. NCBI lineage: Eukaryota > Metazoa > Chordata > Aves > Passeriformes > Laniidae > Lanius > Lanius collurio. The sequence continues at coordinate 251,884 of JACBWW010000077.1, read as the reverse complement.
TGAATTACAGTTTTGCCAGTTTTCAGAGGAGGTACAAACTTGAAAATAAAAGTACTGCCTCTCACTCAGGAATCTACAGTTCAATTAGAAGGCCAAAGAGCTGGATTTTCACTTGGAGTTTTAAGTGGCACAGGTAGAAGCAGCAGCTGTAAGAGCACCATGATCACCCCTGATTAAATATGCTCCAAAAAGCAGAGGGCTGTTTTTTCCTTCCCCCATGTAAGTGTTGCACAACATTAATGGAATAGGAATTTATAGCCCTGTAACAGTTTACAGCTTCTAAATTGAACCTCCTGACTTTGCCTCAGCAAATGTCTGTCAGTGGCAGGATTTGAATTGCAAACTCTATTCCATTAATTTTTTTCAATGTAGAATATGAAAGTGCCATAAATGACATTTTAAAGCATATTCCACCAGCTTAGCAAAGATTGAAGAAACAGAGACTGAATAATGTTGGGAGGAAAAACCAGAGGAAATCCAGATGAACCTTTTACATCCTCAGTTTGGTATAAAAATTGTTGAGAGAGTGGGGGATTACGCAGTGACACCTGTACAATATAATATGTAAGGTACTGATAAGTTATGAAGGAGCTGTTTCAGAATGACTTCCTTGAGTTTTCCCTTAAAGAAGTCTGTATTTTGTTATTGCAAAGGGAAAAGTGGGGACAGCTTTATGTATGCTCTTTTGCCATGTGTATTCCCTGGCTAACTCTTTCCTGCAACACAGGCCATGTGCCAGAGCTTTTCAGGAAGCATTACGTGAAATTTAATGTCTCCCAAGTTTTAACTCAGTGTGAATAGCTCCTAATAGGCTTCCAAAGAGGGACTATCAAACAATTCTTAAATAAACATGCTTTGAGCTCTGCAGAGCATCCACTGTAGGCAATAGATAGCAAGCAGTATCTGCTCAAACAAAAAGGAGAGCCTGGGCCAGGGAAAAACTAGTTTCATTCAAGGAGGAAAGTAGAAATACAGGACCTGTGCCGCAGGTTGGTTTCCCCCTTCTTGCTGCTCCTTCTGCCTCATCCTGCAGTGTCCTTATGGGATCTTCTGGAGGAAAATGAGTCCACCAAGTTGGTTAGAGATAAAGGCTGAGAGAATTGGGATCGTTCAGCCCGTTCTGTTCTCAGAAGAGAAGCTGTGGGGTGACCTCATTGCAGCCCTTCAGTACCTAAAGAGAATCTACAAGAAAGATGGAGAGAGACTCTATGAGAGTCTGGAGTGACAGGACAAGGGGAAAGAGCTTCCCACTGCCAGAGGGCAGGGTTAGATGGGATATTGGGAAGGAATCTGTGAGGGTGGGGAGGCCCTGGCACAGGGTGCCCAAAGAAGCTGTGGCTGCCCCTGGATCCCTGGCAGTGCCCAAGGCCAGGCTGGATGCACTTTAAGCAACCTGGTTTAGGGAAAAGTATCCCTGCCCATGGCACAAGGGTTGGAACTGTGTAATCTTCAATCCCTTTGATGCTGAACACCTCTAATTCTCTGATTCCTTGTACAAGCACAGAGCAAAACTCCCGGCTCTCTTCATTAGGAGCCAAATTGAACAGGAGCTCAGAAACAAACAGAATGTTCATCACACAGCCTTAAACTTACCCAAGAGCTCCTGTCCCTGGGAGAACCCAGTCGACAAAGCAGCAATTCTGCACATTTGCAGTTCCTCAGGGATCAATTAAGAGACTATTATACTCTTTACTGCTGCTGCAAGATGAAAACAGCCAGCATCTCCAAGGGAACTTCTTGTAAAACCCAAATTGAGCTTAATGAGGAAAGACTTTTGACAAATGCTGTTACATGTGAGATGCATTTAGCACTTGTCAGGAGCTGTATTCCTGACTTAATGAATTTATAAGTTAAGTCATGCTCCAGTGTTGATGTGAAGGAGACTGAGAGCCGTGGCTTTGACAAGGCTTGAAGGCACTGAGTACAGAGAGCAGGCCAAATTAATGGGATTCACATAAACCTTCATCAAATATGTGAAGATGAACAGCCATAGCCTGGGTTGAGTTGAATTTTAAAGCAGCTTTTTTCTCTTTAACATATGAGAATTCACAATTCTTTTGGAAAACCAAAAAGAAAAAAAAAAGGTTGAAGTATAGATAAAAAAGAACTGTGGTCAAGCCTTAGAAGACTTTGCTCAGAAGAATGACCAGCAGTCAGGTTTAGTCATTCAGGAGTCCATTTGTCACCAGGCAGGGCAGCCTGTCATGCCTCCCTGTGAACTCCAACATCAGTGAATTTTACAGGCATTGTGTGAATTTGAAGGACACCCACCAAACCAGGATGTGTCAACTCAGTGAATTCTCCTGGTTTCGAGCTCTATTCAACCCAAAAAGGTGGGTAGGGAGAGGGGGGAAGTGACAAGTGCCTCATCCTACAGCTGCTGTGGTCCTGGCTCTGAGGCAGACAGGCATCAAACTCCAAGGCAGCCTCAGAGATCTGTCAAGATCTTTCTCAAAGTGCTGTCAAGCTTTGCCATCTTTCAAAACACAGGAGGTGGATGGTGCCCACATCCTTTTGCTGGCACATCTTCAGCACATTTGTAAGGGCAACTAAAGTGAAGAGCAACTGCATTCTAAGAGATTTTAGGAGCAAGTTGAAACAGCCTTTATGCCTCTCCAATGCAGGCACGAGTACCAGAAAGGTGAATTAAAAATACCACATAATTTTTCCACTGTATGGGAAGATTTTTTCATCCCTAAACCAAAAAGGGGTATCTGGGCCCTTCTGTCTGCAGAGGAAGGTGCAATTCCCACAGTCCCTGGTACAAAGAAGGCTCCTGCCCAGCCAGCTCCAAAACAGAGGCATTAAAAGATTCGGAGGCCTTAATAAAACTGCTGTCTGCACATTTAAAAGTTATATCCAAAAGTCCTTTTTTTTTAAATTTGTTTTTCTCTGTGCTTAAATACATCCAGTTTCTCTCCCATCTCAGCAATCCCATGTGTTTGTGTGCCCAACTTCCATGGCAGGCAGGACAAAAGAGGCTGTCATAAACTCAGTCCCAGCCAGCCCTTGCTCACAGGCCTCACACCTACATTTCTTCCATAAATTCCAGTCAAATCTCTATTCTAAGAGGCAACTGCTGAGTTGGCTGCTAGCCCTGGAAACCACATTTTCAAATAAAATGCAATAGAGGAGAAAAGAAAATTACTTTTCTTCTTAAGGACAACAAAACAAAACTAAATACTGCTGAAAAAAAAAAGGATTTTAGGTAATTGCAATAAAAATAGGTTCAATTTAAACCAGAGTGAGAAATCATTCTCAAAAAAGGTTCCCATTTGAAGATCAATGGGCAAGAGTCTCAATAAAGTGGGAGAGCTCCTTAAAGGTGATGGACCTCTGACTATTTATTCCAGAGGGGAATCAATGTCTCTTTTCAAGACAATCCTCTCTGTACCTGTGAGCTGTAGTGAGGTGGGCAAATCCTTCCCCTGCAGCTTCCCCGTCCAAGCCTCATATTTTGATTGATTCAGCAGCCACCTGGCCTAAGTGGCAGAAATAGGAGGAGAAACAATTTACACGACACAGAAAATGCTGCAAGTGGGCTTGGAAATAGCGGGGATAACATTAACATGTCAGTAAATATTTCATAGATTTATAATCCTTTCAATTGAGGCTTTTATTGACTTATCAAACAAGGATATCCCTGTGCTGCCTTTAAGCCATTTACAGTTGGTTGGGTTTTTTAATCAAAGACATGGATAAGGGTAATGGGAGACCACTCATTTCACACTTAGAGATATGAGGTGCTCAGGGAACCAGCAAAGCCTCAGAGTATTTTGCAAAATGTTTATTATCTAGGGCTGGAAAGAATCCCCGATATTCAGATTCTGCATCATGCTATGGAAATACATCTGATGAAAAGAAAAAAAAGCAATGAAGGAAATGAAAGAAAATTTGAGTTCTCTTTTTAAAAATTTGATTTTTAAAGAAAGTCAAACACCACCTTGTTCATAGAAGAAATTTGTTCTTCTGAATCATGAATCTGCAAATTCTTTTTAACTATTGTAAATTTCAACAAAACCAAAACCACCATATCCATCATTTTGACAAGAAAGAGAAAAGTCTAACACTGTGAACATCTCTTGCTTGGAAAGCCAGGCTTTTGTTAGTCTGTATTTCCACTAATTGTGAAGGTTTCTCTGCTAATTAGAAATATAAAATTTTGCAGTCAATATTTGTTATAAGACAAGCACAGAATTTAGAAAAGCCCAATTATTCAATAGCAGCAATCAAGAAAAGAAAGAATGTGGCACTTTTACAGAAGATTAGAACATTTTTTTTTCTGGTATATTAGATAATTGAGCCAACAGCCCCACTGGATTATTTCAAGTGTGTCAAGTGCTGAAAAAGCCTCCCAGTGCTCCATGCTGAGCAGGAAAAATTCTGTGGAGGAAAACAAATTTCTCTGGGTTACATCTGAAATGAATCTTAACTCTGTTCTTATCAGCCCCTGGTGCCAGCAGGAACAACTCTAGCTCGCTCGGAGGAAACACACTTGGACACAGCATACCAACACCTCATTTTATGATGCCTTTTCCTGAGGAAAAGTTAAACCAGTTCACTCCATAAAGGCAGCTGAAAGGTACACAAGTTATTGTTGTGCAGAAAGGGTGCGTGCGAAATGAAATATGAAATCCATCTGCCAGTGGAATGGAAAAGCAGGCGTGATGGGAGCTGTAGGAATAAAACACTGGAATTACTCAGATTGCTTTCTGATACAACACACAGAGGCCTCAGCCTTTCAAATACCCATCTTTGGCCTCTGGAAAGGCTCCCTCCAGGACAATTTTTGTTTATGTTAAAGCTGGACACAATTATAACAGTAAATGTCTTGAAAGTACACAAGGGTCGGGCTTTACTGCTGATTGGGAAAAGCAGTGTTCAAAATTTGAGAGCTTCCTCAAGTGTTTCATGAAGGGAGTTGTTAATTAATGGAACTCTGGTGTTTTAGCCACCAGTCTGTAGCAATAACAGGAGCAGCTGCACAGGTGTAGGAGGCACTGGTGCTGCAGTGGTTCAAAGGCTCCAACAGGGAACTGCAATCTCCAGGTACACCCCCCCAATCGTATCAGGAATCACAGCTGAGACACTTCAGCCACGATCAGCTACACAACCACCAAAGTCATATCAACCCCATTTGTTTCCTAGACAGACATTAGTGCTTTCTTAATTATAGAACCTGATTTTTAATAGTTTTTTGGGTTTTGTTTTTTTTTTTTTCCCCTTGAGAAAGAGACACCTATGAGCTCTGACCCACTGGCCTGAATCAGGAAGCTTTAAATATCTTTGTCAGTGCTCTCTAGCTCTGCTGCCAAGGCCATGGCCTCCTTTCAAGGGCCAAATAAAAAGTCAAAAGTGGATAAATTCTCAAAGAATTGTAAGACTGAAGAAGCTGCTCCTTTTCCAGCCATGGTAACAAAGGTATCTTTATATATCCAGCTCAAACAACAGGAGTCGTGTGAAGAGGAGAGGGAGCAGGAGCAGAACAAGAGATTGCAGATATTAAGTAGGCCTTTATATATTTTTATACACTGTTTTGAGGAAAGGAAGAAAATGTAGCCCATGAGGGCAAGTTCAAAGCGGCAGTTGATATTGTCCAGGATGTTCAAAGAGTGCTTTAAGGAGCTCACTGAAATTCTGATGACAGCTCTTTTTTGCACCTCAAATCTAAGATATAGGTGACAAAAAACCCCAGATAGATTTGGAGCATTTTAAAGCTGAAGAAACAGTTCCTGAGCTGGGGCCTATAGATAGCTACCTGTTCCCAAATTTCTTGGTGAAAGGTTTTTGCGAGGTTGCTGTTGAAATGTGAGGCTTCTTCCTTGTTTGCCACTCCAAAAATGGATAGCTGGAGCTGAAAAGAACATGAAATACGTGAAAATCCTCCCCAGTACTACAGTTCTGTTGGAGGTGACCCTGAAGGATGTGACCTGATCTTTAGGAGAAAGGGAACAGGTACTTGATGTGAATTGAAGCAATCCCTGCATTAAGGTGCTGTTTGTACTCCAACAACCTGTCTTAAAGTATCATTCCAAGGAAAAAAATCAGTAGAAACATTTGTTAAGTGTGTGGCCTATTGGGTTTTTTGTTTCCTTTTGTCCTTACAATTACATGAAGCAACCATAGCTGCAATCTTTTTGATAAAAACCACATTTTTATCTTGCTCCTTTGAGTCCAATAGCCTGATTCCTATTCCTTAAGGGCACTTGGGAAGGCAGGACAGGCCAGGGGAGGATAAGCAAGGACCTGTTTCCATACCTCTCCATCCTTTAGGTCCTTCTGCCTAACAGTATTCAGGGTTCCTCTGACTCTTGCCAAACAACCATTTTTTTTTCCAAAAGAATTAAGGAATTTCCACCCTTACTAAGTAAAATCTCATTTCAATAGGAAAGACCAAGAAAATTCGGAACAAAAATATTTGTGAAGTGGTAAATCCAATCCATGTGTTAATAGGAGAATGTGTGCCCATGTCAATGTGTATAAATTGTTCTGAACAGGGGTATAGGGCTCATTTGCAGGATAATATATTTTCATTTTTCAGAGTGTGAAAACAATGAAATAATCACCTTTTACAATGTAAGCAAGCACTGTGGATTTTGGTCCAGCTTCACATGTTTTAGCACTCTGTCCTGAAATGTTTAGGAATACACAGAAAGAGAACAGATCTGTTATTTTCTAATATTAAATAGGCCTTTACCTATTTATACAGAGATAGATATAGAATAGAATATAAAGAAATTTTAATTTCTATCTGCTAAAGAGTAACAATCTTCATAGTTACAACTTTATTAGTAACGTTTTTATTCTAAGGTATTCAGCACTAAAGAAGAGCATTTCTGTCTGCTATCATGTCTTTGAGCATTTTTTAAAGTTTTTTGATTTATGTTTTGATTAACTATTAAATATTCCCTGACCATTTCTATTTATTCTTTCACAATTTGTTTTGTCTGTTGTTCACAAATAGCCTTTGTCTCTTTCATTTTGCTTTTTTTTTCCAAGCAGAATCTTTGCAGATACTGTGTCATAAATGGACTTGGTAAAATGTTCCTGCTCTGAGAAGGTTCAATTCCTAACCCACTAATTTAAGGCAGGAACTATGTCTAGGGGTGTTATGAGCCTGTGTTCTGAAGAACCTCTTTTCTGTGAGTGCAAAGGCACCAGCAGTGATACAAATGGCCTGTGTTCAGACATTTTCCCTACATAGTGTGTTGGTTTTAGTGAAATTCTCCTAAAAATATGTATCTCATTAAGTTTGCCTGCTGATTTTGACATCTAATTTTTAAAAGCAGTGAGGAGTACATATAACTGCTTTATCTTATTCAAGGATGCATAATTCCTTTTTCTTCAAGCCTGCAGGTGGGGTAAATGTTGGAGGACTCGGTCCATTTTTCTATCACTTGAAGTGTTTTAAGGAAAGAGTGTGAAAAGTTTGGGAGTCTGTGAAACAAAATGTGCTATTTTTTTCTTTTCTTTTTGTTTCTCCAGGATTGAAACAGAAGAATGCGATTTTAGAAAGAAATGATGGTACTCACCACTTAAAGACAAATCCCAGGACACTTGGGCAAGTCACACCCTCTCTGATCCAGTGAAAAGAGAGGAAGAAAGGAGGTAAAAATTCCAGGCAGAGAATTCCTGGAGAAATGGGTTTTGATTCGTGCTGTCAACTTGCTTTTTCTGTAGAAGGCTTTTCATTGCTCTCCTCCTACTCTAATCTGGTTCATGGTGGCTGAGCAGAACAGAATTCAGTCAGAAAAAAAGAAATATAAGCAGTCTTTGGGCAGTATTACAGCTTTTTTATGTTGGGACTTACATGAAAAATGAGATTCTCAGGAAAAAAAATTCCAAACTTGTTCTTTCATTGAAGTTTTGTATAATATAAGGTGAGGGACAAGGACACAGTAATGTTGGTAAAGGGCTAATCAGCCCTGCCTCCTCTCAGTTCTTGTCTGAGAGGAGTCTGATATCTGGATCTTATCCTTTAAACTTGGCTTTCCCCATTTTAAATGAGGATTTAATGCCTGTGAAAGGTGTTAGGCTGACGGTTCAAGAAGCAGGGACGTAACCTCAAATAGTGCACGCATCACACCCCTCATAAAAATATCACAGCACACTGTAAAATTAAATTAGACTCCTTGTTTTGCCCACAGATCAAATACACCACAAGGCAGAGGAATGCAGGGGATTTTTTCTCCACTACCTGCAAAAAAAAGAGCTTCAACACCAACTCCCAAGACTTCCTCAAAGGCGTGTGGCTAATCCCAGCTGGTCTCCAGTACTCTTTAATAAGTCTGAAAAAAAATTAGGTGGTCACAGCCAGTACAAGTTAACCTGGTCTTTCCCGTGGTGTAAACATCTAATGGGAATTGGTTTGTACCAGTTTTTCCTCTCCACGCTGAGGGATCATGAACTGGCAGCAAAAAACATGGGTGATTCAAAGCCTGGTGGGTTTGGAGGAGTGACCTAAAAGGGGATAAGACACCACAATGGATAACCAGTAACCTAATCTGAAGAATCACAGCCACTTAGAGAAAAATATTTGGGCAATTGTAATTTCCTCCAGCGTTTCAGTCACAGGAGAAGAATACTAACTCTGGCAAAAAATGTGGGTTTTTGGGTTGTTTTTCTAGAAGAACAATTAAAAGATAATGTACAAAACTTCAGTTTACACTAAAAAACAGTAAAGCCACTGAGTGTTAGGATAAACAGGATTTAAAAAATGAATCAACTATATTTCAGAGGCTGTCAGCATGGAGAAGGACTTTGCTACTGCTCAGCAACTAACTGCCTATATTAAAACATTTATGCCAATAAAACATTTACACTCCTATTTTTGTTTGGAGACTTTAAATATATTTTTGTGCTTGGTACACTCTGGCATTCCCCTGCTAGGGAGGTAAAGAAGGTAGGAACTGTGGTCTAGCCCTAACCAGGAACTTTGCACACCCAAATCCCTGCCAATTCTCACCCGACATCTCACCCACCTTTTCTTGGAACGAGCTTTTATATCCTCAAATTCCTTGGACCCCAATCAGTCAGACCACAGACTGAGGCAGGGCATGGAAACAGCAATCCTTGCTTTGGTCTGCAAGCTCCCCAGGGCAGGGAGAGACCAAAGAGCTTTGGTGGTGTGACTTGGCCTCGTGCTGACCTCTCGTTCCAGCCCTTTGCTGTTGGCTCAGCTGGGGATTCTCCTCTGGCCGAGCAGGAAACCCACTGAGGGAATGTGGGGCAGCCCCACCTCGAGTTCTGGGGGCACTTGTGGGAGCCATAATATAAGATAAAGGTGTTAAGAGTCCAAAGAAGCGCCATGAGGGTGGTGCAGGGCATGGAGGGGAAGCCTTGTGAGGAGTGGCTGAGGGCACTTGGCCTGTTCAGCCTGGAGGAGACTGAGAGGAGAGAGACCTCACTGAAGGCTTCACATCATCCTTGTGAGGGGAAGAGGAGGGGCAGCTCTGATCTCTGCTCACTGGGACAGGACCCAGGGAACGGCTGGAGCTGTGCCAGGGAGGTTTAGGTTGGATTTCAGGAGAAGGTTCTTCCCCCAGAGGGTGCTGGGCACTGTCCAGGCTGCCCAGGGAATGGGCACGGCCCCACAGAGCTCCAGGAGCATTTGGACAGCACTGCCAGGGATGCCCAGGGTGGGATTGTTGGGGTGTCTGTGCAGGGCCAGGGGCTGCACTGGATGATCCCCGTGGGTCTCCTTCCAACTCAGCATGTTCTGTGACTCTCCTCCTTGCTCTCAGCAGGGAGCCTTGAGAGGGGCTGTGCATCCATTCCTACCTTTTTTTTCTTTGCTAGACGCAAAATATAAAAGTTTTCTGTGAGGAAATACTAAAGGTTTGATTGAAAAGAAAAGCCTCAGCTTTCATTCTAGTAGGAATCCTTGCAATTTTCTCCTGACTTCTTTTCACTGGACAAAAGGAAGAAGAAACCAGGAGGAAGAAAAGAAAAAAAATAATTTGTTTAGGTCCAACTGGATATACATTATTAGCTGCAGAAACGCCATAAAATAGTAGAGCAATATACTTAGAAAAAAATTGGAAAAATTATGGTTAGTTCTACATTAATTTTTTGTGTGATTTAAGAGTATATAAGAGTTACTAAGACCAAACCAACTTGATGGTACCAAACATTCAGGTGCCTGCACTGACTGAAACACAGTGAGTATTTTGAATGTGTGATTTCAAAGCAACTGATCTAGAGAAACAACTCTGTTGTCCAGTACAGGATCTGGTCAATAAGATGGCAGTAACTCCCATGCAATTATTAAATCAACAGATTGATGCCTTTCAGTCTTTCTGTATCTTGTCTAATGAGGCAAGATGCAGATGATGATTACAAAATATGGAATCTATTATGTCATGGCCTGTTTAATCTGGTTATTACCCAATGAACCAAAGTTTTGTGAATCCATCCAGGATTCAAATGGCTTTTTCACATGAGCTCAGAGCTATTTCACTGTTGCAAGCAGGCCACTTAATTCCCAGGGAAGGGAGTGGTCTGGAAAGCAATATGGAAACAAGCCTTTCCCTTTTGGGGAGCCAGTGGTCATATTCCCCTAATAAAAAGTAACCTGTAGCTCTGGGGGAAAAGGCATTTACTAAGAGAAAGCTGCTTAAGTAAAAAAGTACAAGAAATGTTGCTCAGCATGTATTTTGACCTGGGAATATCATACCAGTTTAGCTTAAAAAGGACAAGAGCTCTCGTTTTACCTCATGAGAAAAGTGCACCATTAACAAGTCAACTGCATCAACTGGGCTGTTGTGTGTCAGCACAATGTCTCCATTATGGCAAACAGCTGTCTCAATATACCTAAAGGGAGATAAGAAGACCAGAGATATGGCTGGAGATCCGTATTTCCAGGTGTCACTCTTTCAAGGATAGACATATGAAATTAATTTTTCTTGTTTTGTACATTAGTTTCTTGTTCAAGAAACACCACTGATGTGACAGCAATGGCTGGGCCTAAAATTAAAGCACACATCAGAAATGTTGCTTCAGTTAAGGCTAAAATCATGCAGCAATTAAGGGAACAGAGCAGGAAGAAATCTCACTTAGGTTATAGTGAATGTTAGAGAAGAAATAAAGTCTACTAAGTGAAAATGTTGTTACTGTTGATGTCTGCCCAGTGATAAAGAAATGCCTGATATTTCTCCCAACAAAGGGTTGAAATGAATCAATATTAAAGGAAAAAAAAGTAGACAGGAAAGAAAAAAATATGTATTATGAAAATACTAAATTACCACAAGACAGAAAAGTACTTTGGGTACTATATTATATCTGGTTCCTTTACAATCATTTAACAGAGAAACAGAGATGTAAAATATCAGATTGGAACAGCTATTTGCCCTGATTTCAAAAAGGTCAAATAGAGCTAAAAAATCTAACCCAGATCCTTGCTTTCTCATTTCAAATAAATCACATTAATGATTTTTTTTTCAGCTATGGATATGGTACTTTCTCTTTTCCCCCTTCCATTTGAAAGAGCTGATTTAGCAAATTCTCATTTTTCTTTCTTAGGTTTGCTGGATTAATTTTAAGTACATACTACAATATTTTGCTACATTAAGGTTACACATGGTAGTACTTTTAGCAAATTACTGAAGGAAAAACAAAGAAGGAGCTTCCAAGACACGACTTGAGCAATCCCAGTAAAGGCAGAACTTGTTGCTGGAAAGCTGAAAGCTTAAATTTTTGGAGGGGAGGGACTCATAAAGGAAGAGCATCAGTGATAAGGAATTCAGCTCCTTGGAGAATTAATGTTAATAATTACCAGTCCTGCCAATATGCAAACAGCCTGGTGGAATTTGTCATGTTCTGTCCCATCAGCAGATGCAATCTACTTACAAAGATTAACACCACCTATTTATCATAAGTAGCTGAGCTATAAATCAGATAGCACAGAAGGGAACTGTAATAAATTGTTCAGAACCAAATTATATTTTGGAGAAAATCCACTGTCTCGTCCCAACAGTAGAAACACACTTTGACAGGTCAGTGCTTTATACTTTTGTGTTCACTCTCTAGCAGAATAAGATGTTTTCCTTCCTATCCCTACCGCTGCAATTAAAAAAATGCTATTAAAATTAAAATTATTTCTTATTTGTTGATGGTCTGAAATTGTCCATGAAGAAGGAAAGAGTGCAAAGTGTGTTTCTTGGTTGGTGTTTGCAGAATGTTTTCCTGAGTGCTCACTTCAGTGAACACATCTCAAGCCACTGGGCCAGTGAGGTGGATGAGTTCATCTCTGTACCTTCTGGCCCTATAAAAACACAAATGGCTTAAAAACCCCCAAAACACTCCCCAGCTTAATAAAAGGCATTTTTCCAGGGAAGTCTAGAAGTTATTAAGCAAAGGTTTCCCTGCCTGTGAGTTGGACTCTGCTCTTCCAAGCACTGGAAAGGGAAAGTCTCCTTTGCCCTGGGGCCAGGACAGGTTGCTGGGCCAGAGTTGCTGTTTCTCTGCCCTTGAGGAGAGCCTGGGATGGCTGGGACCTTCCATGGGGGATGGATCCCTCCCCATCCCTGCTGTCATCTCAGAGGAGAGGGAGGGGTCCTCTGCTCCAGGCTTTGCATATGAGGACAGGGCTGAACAGTTTGGCAGGAGAGCAATTTCAATGTTCCTTTCAAAATTTTCTGGGTTTGCCTGCATAGAAAAGCTGTCCATAAAACATGTTCATGCGTCAGTACAGAATTAATTTAAAAAATCTGGGTTTACTGATCTCAATCTGGGTTTAGAGAACATTGAAAACACAGAATTTGCAGCACAGAGATAGGTAGCAGAGTAAGTACCTAATACTTACTTCTATCCATTTTCTGGAAGTCTTTTGAAGGTGGGTATCATGCCCTGAGCACAGAAGCTAAAATGATACACAAACACATTTTCTTGTAGGGGATGTTCCTCAGGGTAATTTCACAGAATCTCAGAATGGTTTGGGTTGCAAGGGACCTTAAAGCTCATCCAGTTCCACCCCCTGCCAAGGGCAGGGACACCTCCCACTAGCCCAGGTTGCTCCAAGTCCCATCCAACCTGGCCTGGAATAGTTCCAGGGATGGGGAAGCCACAAAAATAATTCCTTCCAGTTGATTTCTCTCACCCCATAACAAACTACATGTTGGCTGCTGAAATGGGTGTCAGAATCAAAGCTATAGCATAAAAAATACCACAAAGTTGTGTGACATGCCCTAATCCAGTGGATGTGTCAGGAAGTGGATACATGAGCTGTTCATGTGTAGATCTGGCTTTACAGGGAGGACTGGAATGACTGCATTGGTCATCCCAAAGCCTGGCTTAAGTTTCACACAAGCACCACAGCTTGTGTGGACACTCTGGGTAAATCATCTTCCATAACCCAGAGGTTCTCAAAGATATGCACGAGCTTTTCTCAGTATTTAAAGATTATCAGATGGGCATGAAGAAAGGATCTGAAGCCTTGGAATGCATCTCCTTGATCTGTTAAGCTCCAGCTGTGAAGGACTTGTTTAACCAGATCCTCATTATTTTATTGACTGCAGGGAGAAGAAAAAATTTCCTTAATATCCCCAGGAGTTAATTAGCAGGAGTAAATCACTACTTTCCACCAGAAGCTGCTGCAACTACACACAACCTTGCACTTCACCCAGCCTCACCAGGAACTCCCTACTTTACTTCTGGAAATATTCCATGCTTCATATGGGCTGCAGTGAAAGTAAACAGCAATTTAGTAGGAAGATGTGATGGAGCATCCAAAACCCAAATGTCTCGGGGTACCTCATTTGGTGATAGATAGGGAGGGATTTAAATGTCTAAGCACTGATTCCTGGCTATTTCAGCATGGAAGAGTTCAGTGGCTGCAGCATGCCCTGCTCCACAACTGCTGTACAAGGAAAAGGAACACTCTCCATTTCCATCACTGATTAGTTTTTTGCTGTAACAACTTCCTTATCTTGACAGGTGGAGATGGGATATCTGCCAGTCACACTGTGTGTGCCTCAGGATGTCAGAGACAACCTTTTGAGATTAGGCTGAAACTTTTTGCAACCAGTTTTACCTCAGAACAGTCATACCTTGCTCATGAAATAGTGAAGTCTTCTTAGTTGCCCGCATTTTCCTGTTCCCCTTGTTTCCTTGTCCTGTTATCCTCTTCTTTTGGATTAGTTGCAGTCCATTTGACTGGATTTCTTTGCTAAAGGTGTTCCTGGGGCTTTTCACACAGATTTGCATCTCAGGAGGACTGAACAGTTTGATCCTCCTTATTAACCCCTCCACTCCCTGGGTGGGTGGGGAAAAGTCCTCCTAAAGATGCACAGCAGGAGCTGCAGAGGCTGAAGAGCAACTTCCAGGTTTTGTATCTGCAGGTTTATAATGAAATATTTATAAAGTGACTGCACTGCAAAGCCAAAGAAGGGAAATACTCTTTGGTGTGCCCCAGCCTAGCTGAGAACACTGCAATCACAGCATATGTTTTCTCTCTTCTTAAAGACTGCAGATTATTACAGGCAGGCTTTATTGTGGTCTATAATTTTGGTTTTCTACCTCCCAACTATGCCAAACAGCATTTTTTGTTTTGTTCAAGCAGCAATCAAGAATGGTATTTTATCAAGCCACAGTGCTGTGACCTTTGGATTTAAAGAGAATATTCCAGCTACTTGGAGCCAACACATGTATTAAATTCTAAGGTTGGAGGAAGGGTGAAAAACAGAGGACACGTTTTTTAAGATGTCTTGCAAACCTGAAGCTCAGTTCTTCATTTCTCTTCAAGATTTATCGATTTTGGTGCATGACTACAGATTTTACAAGGATGTTACACAAAGGGCATTCCATCTATTTTGGTCAGCAGCCAGACAGTTAAATTTCTAAACAGCTGTCTGGGACTGGATGAACACATGGACTCAAGATGTCTTAAAATAAAAAAAAAAAGAAGACTTGAATGCTGTTTCTTCCAGTATAGGTGTGGTATAAATAAACAATTAAAATATTCTTCATTTGTGTGTACGTGGGGAAGAAAAAGAAAGTTTCTGAAAGAGAATATTAAGTCCTACCTTCAGGACAATTAAATGCATCAGGTTACTAAT
The DNA here is from genome assembly GCA_020086605.1 of Lanius collurio. NCBI lineage: Eukaryota > Metazoa > Chordata > Aves > Passeriformes > Laniidae > Lanius > Lanius collurio. Next base: position 236,831 of record JACBWW010000077.1, on the reverse strand, counting down.
TAATTTCCTTCCTGGGAGAACACTTAATGCTGGAGAACTTTCACACAAAATGTCTAACCAGTTTTTTATAATTCACCAAAAAACAACCCCACTGTGAAATCATTCTTTGATTCTTCCATATATTATAACCTTTCTGCTTTTTTCAGCCTCTTGCTTTATTGCAATAAAAGACAAAATTGCCATCCCTATTTCTTTGTCTCTCAAGATACAGTGTACTAATTTAACTGCATTAGGTGGATATCTCATTAATTAGGGTATATGGAATTCTGTTTATTTTGTTTTTGTTGTCTTCCTTGTAAGTTATATGTTCGGGAAGTACTGCTTACATCAGTATGTAGCTTCCCATTATTAATATCCTAACAGCTTTAAAGGTGAGTGAAGCACTGAGAATTATCAAGCTATCAGAGAACAGTGAGAAATTGAAAAAGAATAAAGCTCACTGCACATTTCTAACACAGAATAAATACCTGAACACCTGATCTGCAATAAGGGCAGCTTGGGATGGGCCTTGACCCAGGCTGAGAGAGTCACTGAACAAGGTTTTTGGGAATCAGATGTACATATAGCGCAGGTATCTCTCTAACTTCTGCCATCCCTGTTGTGCCAGCAAAATAATTTTTTTCTTTTTTAGCAGGAGGCAAGGAGGGGGTAGACTGGACTTTATTTCAGTCAGATTAGGCTCCCATTCCATCTCCCTGTGTACAAGTAGAAGTATTTGCCACAGAATAATCAAAGGGATAATGAAGGAAGGAATATGTGGCTAGAAAAGAGGGAGATGGCTTACACAGAACTCCAGGAACCACAAAACCAATCAGGTCAGCACAGGCTTTACAGAATCCAGCACCAATACTTCTAATTTGGACTAGAGAAGGAGCAGTGCTACAATTAAAACCTAACAAACCCCAAACTTCAAACTAAATCTAATCTGAGTACAGCTGAGTGCACATCTCTGTGGAGCTTGACTCTTACAATCAGATTTTTCTGAGGAATAAACCAAAGCTTTCTTCTTTATAACACCAGAACCAAAATGCTTTTGGTTCATGCTGTAGAGAACACAGGGAGAGGCACCTCCCAAGGGCTGTTTTTAAGGACCTGAGGCTTATATGTCTGCTTGTAGCTGCATATTAAAAGGTACAAATTGAATAAGTTACATTCCAGAGCTACTCACAGAATACACCAGGCTTTAAGACTGGTTCTAAATTACACACGAGGTTCCAACCAAACCAGACTACAAATTCATGATGAGAACAAAATGCCCTGAGGAACATTTATCATCCTTTTTTTCCCCTCAAGAACAGTTCAGTGATTTAAACACTGCTCAAGACAGAGTGGCACAGGCCTACAATGAGAGATAACTCAGTCAAGGTCATACAGATCCTTGCAAGAGTAGTGAAGTTTAGGCAGTTTTTTAATCCTTTCTGCCTTAAACATGTTTTTGAAGTACTCCTGCGTGGGTTGCAAAATCTGCTGTGTATCCCTGTCCTGGCTGTTGGGACGAGCTACTGAAGAAAAGTTTCCCTTAATGCCAACTGTGAAAGGGGTTTGGGGAAATGTGATTATTCACGAGCATTTATAGGGTCTCTCTGTAGATTCCCTCCTAATGAGATCAGATTTTCAGATGTGAGGTGAGCTTTAGCCTGCATTCTTATCTGATTTGAGTTTATGACTGAGATCTGTGCATGTGAAACTCAAATGCTGGGAAATTAAAATACAGCTGCCTGTATTGTAATCACAGAACTGTACAGAGAAATGTTTTCATTAATTCCTGATCTGCCTGTTTTGACAGCAGCTTAGTTGTCTGATAACGGCAACGAGACAAATTAAATCCTGCTGCAGGCAGTACACAGACCACATTACTCAAAAAGAGAAATTAAAAACTGTTGAACATCTGTTATTGCTGTGAATTTAATCTGTAGAACAACTTCATTATTTTACTTCACATATTTAACTTAATTATCGAGGAAAAGGAGATCATCTTTGTGGTTTGAACATTGTGTTTTGGGGTAAAAAAAAATCTGCTATTTATTTTCCTATTTACCATCGATTCTAGAGTGACTTTCTACAAATAAATTAGTCTGTTTCTACCTTAGCTAGCCCATCAGCAAAATGGAAATACTACTAAATATTGGGAATTCTGCTCTCTTCATGAGGTGCTGGAAATGATAATTAGTTTCAAATTTGCCCCATTGGGAAAAGGCAGAAACTACTTCCCATTATATAAAATGCTTTGTCCCATTTCGTAGCTGAGAATTATTGTGGATTGAATCCACCCATGGGTACCAATCAGAAAATGAAACTATTGAAAAAAAAAAAGTTTCTAGAGATGTAAAGAAGACAAAGAAGACATAAATATGAAAGAGAGAAAACAGAAAAGTAAAGTTCAGAATTCTGTGCACAGCTGTAACATGAAGGGAAGTCTTCAGTCTTGATGGAGGGTACAAATCAGATGTACATCTTCTGACTGAATTTTGTCAGAATTGGCTTGATATGATTAAACCCAGCTATGTTTCAGCTGTTATATGTGGTATAGATGTGCCAGCAAAGTACTGTAAATGCCAAGAAATGGAAATCTGGATTGCAAGATGGGAGACACTGATGAGTTGCAGGAATAAAGACCATGACTTAATCAGAATTGCAGAAGGCAGGTTTAAATAATAATCCATCCAGTAAAATGTGCAGTAATGATACACCTAATTTTATATGTCATATAAAGAAAAGAAAGCTATAAACTATATTGCAAAATAGCAGATACAGATATTCATAGATAAAACTGCTCTGGACAGACTTCCTATGAATTTGCATTAATAGGTATATGCTCTCTTTCCCCAAATACTGTGGCATATTATCTAGGATTTCCTAACAACCATCAGCTGGAGAGCACAGGAGCACAGCTGATAACACTTTTGGAACAAACCATGGTCTGTAATGGATGGGCCAAGCATTGTGATGAGTCTCCAGTGTTTGTAGGTTTTAATGCTGCTTTCAAAAGGAGCAGGACACCTACAATGAGCTCCTTGTTTGCCATGAATAAACCACCCTCTCCCAGCCTTTCCTATTTGTCAAGATGTAGACATGAATCAAACTCTGGAGGTGTAATAAAGAGCTGGTAACTCTTTCTTCCTTCCTCCCCTCGCCCCCAAGCTCCCCTTTCTTTTTTGAGATCCTCAGAACTTCAGTTAAAGAAGTTCTGTGTGAACAGATCATGTGACAGCAAATGATGATATGCCACAAAGTGCTCCTTTATTCACCATCTTGGCCATTTGCAAGCAGTCCAAGACTGCATCCTCTGGCTCAGAAATGCCCAGATACCTTCTCTTCCTGCCTCCTCACTGAATGAAAAGAAGTAAAATAATATTAAATGCTTCCTGAACAGTGAAGAAAGAGCAGATTTAAGCAATTTTACTGTACCTATAAGTACATTTACCATCTGAACTACATCATAATTTCCACCTTATCTCCCTAAATCTCTGCTCTCTGTGAAGTTTTCTTGCCATCTCAAGTCAAAGTGATCGTCCCTTTTAAATAGCTGCACTCACTATTTTCCTTTTTATGAGCTTTTAATGAGTCTGGCAATTATTTGTCCATTCACAAGAGTGACAGCTGATCTGAAGCAAAATAGCAGGTAAAAGACCAACTATTTCAGGAAGATTTAAAAGTGTTTTCAGCTCCATGTCTGATGTATTAGCTGACAAATTACCGAAACCTACTAGAGCAAGAAGGCAGAGGTGCAGAAAAGCACTGTTTGTGCAATATGCTCCTTTTGTGAAAAGGACACCCTTTTCCAGGATCTGGGACAACTAATCTGACACAAACCCCCTCCTAGCAAATGATGGGGATGCCAAGCATAGCTGCTCTTCTATCCACTGGAAAGGTAACTGTACACCTTAGAAAAATAATGTTCATGCAGGTAAATAATTTATCTTTTTATTTCTCACTTTATTTCTTTAGGAATAATAAACTGCAACTCTGCAGGGACTGACTGCTACTCTAGAAATCATGTTATACTACCTTCACAACAAAACTTTGTGTATTCTTCACCCATTCTTGTGTCCAGGAATGTTTTAGGGTGACCTCCAGCTATGACTGAAGCTTTAGAAATATTCCCCTATGCAATAAACCTTTTATTTTACTACTTAACAGTAGCGTTTCACTAAAATGAAAATACATTCAAATTGCTGATGTTTGCTATTTTTTTATTTCCAAACAGTTTTTCTGTTTTTAATCATAGCTTTTAGAGTAAATATTAATGGAATCATGGAATGGTTTGGGTTTCAAGTAACTTAAAAATAAATCAGTCCCACCCCCTGGCATGGGCAGGGACACTTTGCACTGTCCCAGGCTGCTCCAAGCTCAATCCAGCCTGGCCTTGGGCACTTCCAGGGACCCAGGGGCAGCCACAGCTTCTCTGGGCACCCTGTGCCAGGGCCTCCCTACCCTCACAGGGAAGGTTTTCTTTTTAATATCCTACTTAAACTTAATATTCCATCTAAATATACCTATTTAAATTTAAAACTTATGAAAACTTCTCTGACCATGGATTAAAGAAGTGAAGATGAGTAAGGAAATATCAGCTGATACTGAGGGCTAAATTTAAAATATCAGTCAACTCATCCTTTCTATAGAAAGTTATGGTAAAAACATCTAACAGAAAATTTAAGAAATTGGTGATGACAATAAACTTCACCATGTAGCAACAAATAGAAAACAATAAAATTTCAATATAAATTCTTTCTAATGTAGACTCCAGGCAGATATTACTGTCCAGTGGTTGCCATATCAAAGCTATAGAATCAGATTTGCTTAAATAAAATTTCTTTGCAGATCTGGGAAACTGCTTCTTGCCTTCATACAGTGGGAGCATTTTACTCTCATCTTTCTTTCTGGAAGCACTTCTATGTGTTTGTCCAAGTTCTTTGTAGTTCTGATTAACTACAGTCACCTATTTCATGTCACAGTACACAATAAGATATTCCTCCCTCAGACTTTCTGCACACCCTCCTCTGAATCTAATCAGTTTTAACATAATTAACTCCCAAAGAGATTTAGTACAGCAGCAAGTTAAATAAAGGAGCAGTTAATTGTTAAAGATGACAGACAAGCCTTGATGCATGTGCTTCCAAGCAGTGATTCTATACAAAAACCTGGTTAATTGGTTAATTACAGTAAGATAGGGGTGTATCATCCATAGCTACCCATCACTCAAAAAGTTTTAGCTGTGGCATGAACTTCAAATTACAATGAACCCTATTTTTAACACTGTGCAATAAATTCAGCATTCCAAGTGAAAGAGAAAAGGATCATTTGGGCATTTCCAAAATGTAAATAAATTACCCTGACTAAATGTTCAAAGAATAGCACTACCTCAGAGAAAAAAAAATATTTTTTCCCTTTGCTGGAATCCTGCAGAATCCATCTTTAACAAGCCCTCTAACTAAGTGCACACCATCTAAGCAATATTTGGAGTTCCTCTGAGCATTTCCAACTTGAACTCAGTTAACTGCAGTTCACCTCTTGGAAAATAGTTGCTCTTTTGCCTCAGATGTCATTGCCATGAATCACAGGTGGATACTCACAGCCACTATTTGTTTTGAAAGCAGAGAATGTTTCTCTACTGAGCTCTATGTGAAGTAGTTCAAATATTCTCTAACATGAGCTACATGTAAATTAATTTGGAACTGCAGGCCAGACCTAAATTACGAGGCCTTCAGAGCTGTAGGAAACCTTCTGCTCTTCAAGACTGGCCAAAGCAATCAGTTTAAACACACCAAGATGAGTTACTTGATGTCTCCCCCTGTTTTTCTCATTTTATCTTACAAAATTAAAGGCTTGTTAACAAATATTTGTATAGCATGGGCCTATNCAGAGTATGCAGCATAAAATAATTTTATTTATTTTTTTTGCTGCATATTTAAAATCTACATGTGCATCTAAAAAAAGATATAAATATTAGTAATACAAGGAAAGTCATACATAGGAAGGGAAAAAACAGATTTCAAGTAAATGTTTCTTGTTAAAAGCTTTGCTCAGTTTCCTCCTTTGATTATGTTGCATACACAGACATCCCGCACTCCACTTTTTGGTTTGATGCATTCTAAACCTCGAGGTCCTGAGAGCCTGAGAACTGGAAAACCAAGTGATTTACTGACATGATTTCAGTGTTCTTAGGTCAGTTCATCGTGTTCCTGGCTTTTCTCTGGCTTTTCTGCCTAGACGTGCAGAGTTCAAATCTGTGACAAGCCCCATTTAATAACTTGCATCTGTCTGCCTTTGCTAGCCTAGAAAATGTTTGCTTCAGTTTGGCTAATGACCTTGGGGTCCTAAAGCACTCAAAACATCCTTAGTATTTTGTTTATCCCAATAAAGAGCAGCAATACACTGAGCATGGTGTGTTGTTTTTAATTCTGAAGTCAGTATTTTTTTCATGATGTATGTAAGGGCTGGCAACTTGCAAAACGTTGCTTAGAAAGCTGCAAGTCTCATCCTGGAGTCCAGCTAAATTAACCTCCTTGGTCAAACCTTCACCTTAATCATTATCCCAATAAGCAGATTATACTCTCAAAATGAGCAACATGAGGGAAAGAATGACGTTTGGAGATAGCAGGGGAAGATAGGAAGCATTGTTATCACATGCTTAATCACAGAGGATTAGGGAGAAAATAAGGCAAGGAGATCACAGGCTGCACAACTGCAGGAAACTCAGAGATGCAAGGGGATCTTTCACAGTGATTAGAACAAATGGGACTCATCCATCACTGCATTTCCCCCTGAATTTAAGGGCTTACACGTGCAGAGCTGAAATTACTTGAGGGTATCTCAGATCTATTATCCTGCTAAAGACATAAAAGTGTGTTTTCCTGACTTGTGACTTTGCTGTCTGTCTTGCTGGTCTGATAGAAAAAGTCCTGTGATCCAGGCAAAGCTTTCAGAGGAATTGCTACCTAAAAGTGCAATTGTTCCTCCTTTAGTTCATCTGATTGCACTCTCAAGCTTTTTGGAGCATGTTTGTTTTATTTCTCTGCTTTGCCTCCTAAATCAACAGCCTGGAAACAGACACTGTTTTCTTTCTATGACATCTTGTGTTTTCCATGTTTCAGAGACGAGCAAACAGCTCAGGGCTGGGGAGTGCTGACACACAGCAATTGCTCAACAGGGACGCGTTTGATGTGGGGGGAACTGGATTTTTAAGGCGGTGGGAGCAAGGCAGTGCAAATACCACTCGTGCTCGGTGGGATTTCTGGTGGTTGGACACCTATTGGCCTCTGCTGACACCATCAAAGCAGCTGAGACCCACCAGTCACCTCCCAGAGAAACACAGGCAGCTCCTGCCTCCTTTCACAACAATCTCCTGAGGTGGGGCTGAGCTCAGGAGAAGTTACTTAAAGAAGTGCTGGTCAGCTCAGGGGAAATGCCAGCCTCCTTATGCACATCAAACAACCTTGGTGACTCTGGAAGGGCTTTCTTTTTTGTGGGAAGATGCTGAGATTCCCAGAGAATTAAAGCCAAAGGACATAAACCTTATATACCCACCTAAATCAGCGAGGCTGTCGTGAAAATTCTCAAGAGTAAATATTTGCCAAATGTTCCTAGGTTTGATGAGCTCTGTCAGTCCAAACCCCTTTGGCTTCAACCACCACCAGCAGGCCCTGCTCTGTTTTTACCATTGGTAAAAACTGTAGCCACAGCTAAGACACAAAAACAACGTTGGGAAAGTAGAAATTTAAAATCCTAATGACTGCTTAGGAAGAAAAGCCAAACCCTGACATGCAGTAATAAAATGGGAGGTCAGAGTTTAATAATGCAGGACATTTTTGCAGATAACGTCAGATATGGGCTTTCAAAAGTACATTTATTTGATTTTTACTGTCTGACAAAGTACTCTTGCCCTCCTCCCTCTGCCTTCCAGGAAACCATTAAATGAGGGAAACTTAAAATCTGCTGTAAGCCAAAATGTGTCAGCAACTGATGTGACACTGAAATGGTTGCAAATACAGTCTCACATCTTTTGCAGATACAGTTTTAAATGAAACCTTGTTCTGCCAGCTCCATTTATGAAAGGAATAGGTTAAACCAGGTGAGTGACTATGATTTAATGCATTTACTTGCAGCGTACTTTGGAAGAGATGATAAAAACCATAATCCTTCTCAATAATGCTACTACTCTGAACAAAGATCAGAATGAAAATGAGTGACCTATGCGTAATTCAAATAAAAATCAATTATAAATGCAGGTCAAATTGATTTACATCATGGAAGACTTATTAGTGATGTAAACTTACCTTGCGACATCTCTTCTATTGTTATTTTAAAAACTATCTCTTCTATTTCTCGCTGTGAAACCTGTAGGATTTCCTGATGTTTAACTTGGTGTCCTGAGTGTTCACACTGGGCTTCTGTAGCAAACTCATAAAACATTTGGAGTGGATTGTAAATACAGGAATGAAAATTGTTCTTGGTAGGCCTCAGCTTCCTCCTGCACACTTCCTTTGCTCCTCTGGCTTTGGCAGACCTGGAAGTTGTTAGTGGCAGTGAGGGATCTTCTGCCCTTAGAAGAGGATCCATTGTTTGCATGCAGGGTGAGGCCAGTCTGCAAAAAAGCTCATTAAATGGGAAAGGAAACCTTAACCTGCCAAGCAAAGGGAAAAGGATGGTGTTACACTGCTTTTATTTTCAGTCAGTTTTTAGTTGCATACCTCAGAAATGCACATTTCCCATCTATTATATGTAAGATATGCCTGTCACATGCACTTGCTGTGTGTTCTGACTGCTGCAGGAATGGCTGAGCACTGGATGAGCTTCCTGCAGGAACACCCAGAGTTCTGTGGCAGGAAACTTTGGGGACTTGAGATGCAGCATTTCACTTCTGAAAGAGTGAAATCATTACAGAATCATGGCTTGGGTTGGAAGGGGCCTTAAAGCCCACCATGCCAGGGTGCTCCAAGCCCGATCCACCCTGGCCTTGGACACTTCCAGGGATGCTGCTTTGGGCCCCCTGTGCCAGGGCCTCCCCACCATCAGAGCCTCTCCAACTCAGAAGTTGGCAAGGCCATGCCTTGACTTTTCAGACTTAAAACTCAAGAAGAGATGATCCAGCTAAAGAAAGACAACACAACACGGGGGCTGCTGTATCCATCTTTCATTCATAAGTAGTATCTGGACTCCTGCCTTCAAAGATATATCCCTAATATATCTTCCAAAAGGTTTCAGGATTAAAGGCAAGTCAAATCCAATGTGGTTCAGTGCTTGTGAAACTCTGAAACATCTTTAGGGTTCACAAAGCTTGTTTTAACTGGCAAAATATTTTCCCTTTAATTAAACCCCATATTCCCCAGCCAGGGCAATTCATTTTTATATTCAGCTGAAGTGAGAGAGTGCTGTGGGTTCGGATAATCTAAAACACACACAACAGAATGGGAACAGACAACTGGATGCTAAAAGTCTTCAGACATAAAAACAGCAAATTGCTCATTAGCAATCAAAGTGAAATAGCAACTACAAAGGCAGAACAAGACTTGACTACTCTTGCAACAAAATCATGGAGCAGAAGTGTGATGTCATTAACTTGCTTTAATAGGCAGAGTTGCCATTTAAGGTGCTGATGTTCAACCAGAGGAAATCATCACAGAATTTTATAGATCCATATAAGTTCAGATCTGCTTAAAGCTTCCCCCAGAAAACACTGGGTCAATTTCTGGAATTTTTATTTTTGGGAGGAGGCAAGCAAAGAGACTTCAAAGGAGGACAAAAAAAATACAGAAAATTGAGGGATCAACTGCCAAAGCTAAACAGGTAATGGCACACTTAACTTACATGGAACTGAGCTGCAGCCATGTGATAAATAAAGAAAAAGGAATATTCTTACCCAGAGATGTGAGTAGTTGTGGCATCCTGTCCTGTGGTACACTCCAAGAACTGAAACAGCAGCTGCTCGACGATGTCCCAGCTGCACTTGACAATTCCCACGTAGTGCATCATTCCATGGACCTCACACTTGACTCCACTGGCTTGACTGCCCTCCCTTTTTAGGAAGAACAGAAATAGGATGTAACAGGCTCTAATACCATTCAAGGCTAACTCTAGAGACAAAAAAGATACTCTGGAGATGAACCTAAACTGCTTTTGACAAGTAAGAAAAATCCACCGGCAGTTACAGATTACTCACTTCAAAAACTCAGCTTGAGAGAGGAGAAAATTCAAAGAGGTATCCAGTCACAAAAGTGTGAATGGGAGTAACAACTGGGAAAGATTTGGGAGCATCCTATTCCTTTATATCTATACTGGGAAAATGTGGGAAACAGAGGAGCAGAAACTTACACAGGCATTAATGAGTTTGATTTACAGCCCTGGAAAGAGCTTGGCTTGATGTAATGATAAAGGAATAAAGAACTTAAGCAGAAGAATTATAAACCTATGTTTCTATAATTATAAATAAGAATATGTATTGAGTGATACGGTGAAGTGTTTTTAAGCACAGTAATGTGATTTTATAGTTTAAGAATTTAGATGTTATAATAGAAGTATGTGTGTGTACATGAGCTAGCAAGCCATTGGTTGTGAAACAGACACAATTTGGTACAAAATACCAACGGTGATAGGTTATAAAGTCAAACCAAAGCTCCATGTTAATTGCTTATTGGACCAAAAAGTTATAAATTGCCATGTAACTCTGAAACTTGTGACAGTCTTCAGTTATGGCAACTCATTACTAAACACACACCCTCTGAGACTGATGCCTTGTTTGATTTTTCAAGTAATAAATCGTGATAACCGTGACTGCCCCATCTCTTGCATAAGGTACCAACAAAAAAATATTCCAAATCTGGTCAGACAGATCTGTACTCCTCAATAAGCATCAGGTAACACAAAAACCTTGGCTACTCTAGATCCACTGCTACACATTTAAGCTGGAGCTGAGCTTAAACCAGAGAATCAAACAGAACCAGACAGAAATCTGCCTTTCTCAGTGCACATTTACCTTAGACACTGCCCTAGGAAGTGTCATCAAGAGTTTCCTGTTGGGTATTTTGGAGTTTCTATAGTTGGTTTTTTTTTTTTTTGGCTCACCAGACCCCTGCCAGCTTCTAGCATTTCTTGCAGACCAGACTGTATTCTTACCCTCGCTCTCAAACTTTGATTCTTTACTTTTTCATGGCATTCAGAGTAGGGATTATCCTTAAAGGCATGTAAACTCCATCTGGACTGATGTTTGGAAACCTTTGCTTGGCTTCACCAGTGTCTGTGGGAATTCTCAAAGTGGCTTCTTTCTAAACTACAGGAGTAACCATAGAGTAAAGTGATAGTATCTCTAGTACTGGACTAAAGCAGTCTTTCCTCACCATCCTTCTGCCTATTGCCAAACCACTGAGCTGTTCCCGTTTATTTTAAAAACTTGTTTAGAAATCTGAGTCTGGATGGGGATAGGAAAGTAAAGTCAACATGAGGTAAAGAAACAGCATTTCAGTTACTTAGCTTGCACTAGATTCACCCTTATTTGTTATTGCTAAATTAACTCTGGGCTGGAAAGAAGAGGAAAGCTATAATCAGTTGCTTTTAACTTGGGCTTAAAAATTGTGGCCAAAGTTTTTTAGTATTCTGGATTCCTTTGCCTAATTGCAATCCTGCAGTGGCAACTGCACTTAGAGAAAATCCAAAGTTGTTGTTTATAGGGCAAAACTTTCCTTCCATGGCAGTGAAAATTAAGTCTAGAGATAGCTGGGGTTTTTTATTTCTGTTCATTTGGGGTTTTTGTTGTTGCTTTTGGTTGCTTGTTTGGTTAGTTGTGTTTTTTTTGTTTTGGGTTCTTTACTGAAACATATCTCATCTCCGAAGGCTCAGCTTCACTCTGCAGCCTTGTTATTTATGGTCACTGTGTAATATTTTATCCCTTCTGAAAAGCTGACTTGGATTTGTCCAATTGCCCAGTAAATGCTGTTCCCTAAATGTTTGTGTTTCTCGTGACAGCAAAGGCCGCAGACCCAGTACAGAGAACATGCATCCACAACATTTTCCTTTGACTTGCCCTTCCAGTGGAGCTATTAAGGGGCAGAACTTGCTGGACACAGCATAATTAGTAACCTTGCTCATATATTTTGATTCATTTCGCTGCTAAGAAAGTTAACAGTGCAAAACCAATTCCTTTTTTTTTTCTTAAAGTCCCAAGTTTCTCATCAGCTGCACTGGTCAAGGATAATGGGGTAGCTCCACAATTGTTTTCCTACTGAGATCTGATGCTGGCTGGATGCCCAAGAGCTTCTCTCTGGCTGTTTAACTATTCCCTTACAAAGCTTGAGGCCTCTGGCTCCATTCAGGTACAGAGGTGATGGCAACAAAAAGTGTCTTCCTGCCACACCTGGCCTTGCCAAAGCCCCAAACAGGGTGCTATTCTTTTCTCTCCCTAGAAGTGTTCATCTGCTCCAACTCAGCCCTGATCTTGTAGTGTAAGGAGCAATGGGTGGAGGTTCAGTTGTGTCTCTCTGCTGGCTGGAAATTTTAGGAGAGGCTGAGCAGGTGCTTTAACATTAAAAAGTGAATAGAAGCAAACTGTAATTGTGAAGATGCCTGGAATTTTGGAAGTCATTTTTTCAGGCACAAGAATTCTTCACCCCCGCTTCCCTAACAAAGGCTAAGAAGGATGTCCGAGGTGTTGCTGAACATTCAAACTTAACCAAAAATTTGAATGAAAACTCAGTAGCCTCATGAAAACAGATTGCCATGAAACACTTTTAAATTACTTTCCTGATGCTCTTGTTTACAGATGAGTGACAAGACCCCCATGTCACAGGACAAAGAGGACATACTCTCCTGAAAAAATGCATTTTAGGGGCTGTGTCTGCACACAGAGTTAAGGATGCAAGCAATCCTGATATGAAACAGTTCTTCCAGAGAGCCACTGGGTTCCTGTCTTTCCCTCTGGTAAATTCACATCCCTAAGTGGAAGATTCCTTGCATGTGAGAACAACGGCTTACAAATTTTTGTTGAAAATGTAGCTTTAAATCCATAGATGCAAAAAGCACAAAGACTGTGTTCATGTCAAGAATCTGCTGAATCCTGTATTATCCATCTGCCCATGTGTAATTTAATCTGGCACCATTTCCAGTGATGTCATGCCTGGAACGTCCAGCCCTGTGGAGAGAGGCTCCCTGGGATGAAGCTGCTGCATGAGGTGGAGAGATTAGCAGATGTGGTAATTCACTCCTGGCATGGTGTTCATATCAAGTTGCATATTTGAGTAAAGGCAGTTTCTGTTCTTTAATCCATGTAGTTTTGGAGCAGGCACGTGTTCAAAAGACAGGTAGGTGAGCCAGGCAGTTCCACAGGCAGTTCTTCTGGCTGAATATTGCAGTTTTAAGGGGAAGTGTTCCATGATGTCATTCCATTTCGTGTCATTTCTAGGCAACTGGCTTTGCAACTGCAGATTAAGGAGTGCCTGGCAAAGTCTGCTTTGTGTAGATAAAGTTCTGCTGCATGAGGAGTCTTCCCCCAGCCCAGCTGAGAAAAACTGGGGTCAGTTTTAGCCCCGTGTGTAGCTGAGGAGACACAGCCATCACTGGAGCGATGATTTATTAGTTTCTCTAGAATTTGTCCAGCAAAATTTCAAACACATCAGCATTAGGCTGAAAAATCCAACTCTGCTGTCCAGAAAAACCTGGCAATCACAAAGTTGTACCCAGAATAGAGACAACTGTTTATCATTTTTGGAAAATGGACCAAATTATGGCAGTCAGCATTTCTTGGAAAATTTAATGTGAATTTTTATAGTATCATAGTCAAAGATCATGTGCCGTTATTCAAGTCCTGCTGTTCTAGTGGGGACCATGTGGAGATATGGGATAATTAAATGCTTGAAGATTAAAACAAATTCAAGAAGAGTTTGGTATAAGATTTAATTCATGCCACATTAAAGGAATTATTGACATGAGTTTTTTTCAATTAAAGCCATTACCATTTAACATCCTTACATAATAATTCTTAAGACTTCCTAAAAGTTGTCCCTTGAGGTAGACACCACAAGTGGAAATTATTTCAGGGCAATAGTGAGGGGCTTTGGAAATTCAGGGTTTTGTTCTTTTTAACGTAGAGTAGTTGAAGATACAGAGTGCTGCTTTTAGCAAGAAAAGAGCAAAATGAAAAAAACTAGCAAATGCTTATGCCTGAGAAGTGTTCTGGAATGCTAACTCAGATAAGAAAAGTGACAAACATGCCCCTGATATTTATAATTTTCATCTTCTTAGTGGCAGTTTTTCACTTTGTGACATTTGAATCTGTTACTGTGAAATGGATTCAGATGTTGCAAAAACACACCAGATTTTCCAGAACATAAAATTAATTGTCTCTAGCACACAAAGCTGTTATTTTTGTTGCACAAAATAAATCAAAATCAATGTTAGACTAATAATAAATAAAGCTACAGTCATAAATAATCTGTTCCCTTTGTTAGGTTTTATGTTGTGTTTTGAAGGAGAAGTTTGAGCAACAACAAAAAGTTCTGAAAGCTCCTCTCATGGAAATGACTGTACTCAACAGTGAAAGATCCATTGGAATGAACCTACAATGATCTCCTGCACTGGAGCCTAATTCCTCAAGAAAGGGCAAAATACTCAAATAAAATCCCCAAATATATTTGAGGCTTGTAAAAATCTTGTACAGAACAAAAGATCTTTCGCTTTTTCCCACTGGTGGATTGACATTCTGTCCCATAAGCAAACAAATTCCATAAAAACAGGGTTGGTTCAGAGAAGTCTGTTCAGAGATTGACAAAATTTAGAGAAGTTGGTTCAGAGATTAAAAAAGCTCATACAAGTTCATAAAGTGAAGTCTCTGAAGAGCAAATGAGTTAATGATGCAAGAAATGAGACTGTAAGAAAGGAGAATTTATGATTGGTTCTGAGCTGCTCGAAGAGATGGGGAACTCTGTGTCCTTGCACTCCAGCAAAGCTCTGATTAAAGGGAGACTCACTAAGTGTTAAAAATTAGGAACCTTAGGATTCAGTCATCAGACAGCATCGGGGGTGTCACACCTTCAGGCTCCTGCTGCCACCCCCATGTCACCTGCTGGTAGGACCTTCCACCAAGAGCCAGGTTTGACATCAAAAGCAAACCTAGCCCTTTTCCAATTAGCAACTTCTTCACATTCCTGTTCTTTCAGGGATGCAGACAGGCAAGATTTAGAAACCCTTTTCCAGAGGGAAGGAGCCTCTGCCTCCTCTCAGTTTCTTCACCCAGCACCAGACAGACAGATCACATCAATTTCATGAATAGCCCTGCTCAGTTCAATTTTTAAGATCCTCATTACATATCAATCTCGAACTTGAAGGGCATGTTTACAGGAATTTTTCAGATTTTTGCATACTCTGAGCCAGTCATACCCATGTAGCTGTAACTTCATCTGTGACAGGTCTAAGATAAAGATTTCTCTTCAGATTGTGAGGTACACTACCTTAGAAATGGTGTCACTGACACAAATATGTGGCTTTGGTTTGCCTACAAAATCCTGAGTGCTGAACTTGTAGAGCTATTTCTCTTAAGATCTTACTCAAACTGAATTCTTTTGACTTTTACATCATCAGAGGTGACTTTCCAATTGCCACTTCCAAGTTTCCAGCGGTGGCACCAGAAGCACTTAGGCTAATCCTCATGTTTGCAGGCCAATTCAGCATCTTGACACAAGCACTTCTGTCTGCTGAGACTCCTTTTAAATCCTTCTGGATGTGACTCTGGGGTTATGGTTTAAGGGTGAGGTGCTTGTGGTGGTGCTGAGGTGAGGGTTGGACCAGATAATTTTGAAAGTCTCTTTGAGATGCACTTCTATGTACAGTTTCCTGCCCCTGATTGCAGCTATTGCAGGACAAATGAAGTCTTGAAACATAAATGGTGCTGGGAGGACTCCCCAGACAAAAATAATTACAGGGCTAAAAAATTTAATAGACTTCACTGGCCTAAATCCCACCTCCCTGCTTCCATGATTTTTACCCCCTTTTTTTTTTTCTGTACAAACTCATTAGAAGATGATTAATTTCATATAGATTTAGTGGTGGCTGAAGGTGCAGTGAGGGTAACTGTCTACAAGGAAAAATGAAAAGGTAAAGGGGAAAACTGATTACATTTCAAGCAGAGCACCTTTGATTCCAGCAAGATCTCTGCTGTTTCTCAAAGTTTTGGAAAGGTTTCTGATGACAGCATGGATTGTTTTTCCTGTTGCACTTTCCTTCAGTCTGTCTACAAGCAGTTGTTGAAGTGGATTTAAATGTGCAAATGGTATTTTGAGTAAAGTCTGGAAACTGTAACACATCAGAAACGACAAAGAGAAACTTTAAGCTGGGAAGGAATGCAAAACAGGACAGGCAACTGTGCCAGCCATGAGAAGAACTTGAAAGCTCCTTCTGGTGTTTGCTGTAGCAAAAATTTTGTTCTTTCTAGAACTTCAGGAGATATTTATGCTCAGTAGGAACTCCACATCCAATAAGAATTGGAAACATGAATGTTTACTCATTGGCAATGGCACACATGCAGAAACTTTGTGTCTAAGGTCCACTGTAATTACTAGAGGTCAAGATTATTTCTCTTTTCCCATTTGGCTGAATAACAAGACTGCCATCTCCTAGGTACAGACCTAATAGCTTTGCAGAAGACAAAAAAAAAAATCAAGTTTTTTTGCCTTTCCACAGAGAAAGGAAACGAATAAACCTCATCCAAGTTCATTAAGACTTCTAAGGAGACACTATCATGCAGGCTTTGTGCTACATTTTTTTGAACTATTAAACTATCACAAGCCTTAGACAATTAGGCTGAGAATTAATTTCTCAGAGACAGCAGGGAACTCTGAGACTGGCACCTCTGTCTGCTTTAGTGAGAAGAGAAAAAGCTGAGAGTATCATCAAAGCAGCCTTCATGGGGCTCTGAGGTTTCTGTGGCTGAGGTCCAGCTAACTACTGACATTGCCCAATTTCCTCATGGAGGTATTTAACATCATGTACTGAAAATCAGAGCCTGTGAACAACAAAGGTTTGGAGAGACAACACTCAGTGTGCAAGGTCTGCCTGGAGAAATAAAATTCCAGCCAGAACCTCGCTCCCTGGATCCTCACAAAGGGAATCCAGAGGGGAGAAAGTGAGGAGCTATGTGATGAAAATTAAAACCATCAGCATATTCAGAGGGAAACAAAGACATAAGCAGTTCTCTCAGTAGCCCTGTCCTCACTGCAGATATGGTGTTAGCAAATTCCCCCCGGCTATAGAACGCAATGACATTGTTTCAACATAATTGTCCTTCCTAGCTGCTGTACATTGCTGATAAAGCAGCCATTACATAACAATTAACCAATGTTGATAATATAATATTTACCATAAACAACTGCATCAAGGACTCAGCTTGGACAGAGAGTCTGTGAAAAGTTGTCCACTGATGGTTATGACTCCTCAAGAAGCTGTCCAGAAAATACACCCAGACCCCAATACACTGTTTTTGAGAAGTGCTACAAGGGTGTTCTTCATGTCCTTTCACACCTTTGTCTACACAACAAATGCATCCCCACCGCTCAAATCCAAGAAAACTGGCTGGACACCATTTTTAATCAGTCCTGTATTTCCCTAGAGGCCTGAAAATTCTGCTCTGTCCTTGGTTTCTGAATAGTTGTCCTTTTATGAGCTTCAGCTATTTCCAGCTTTGTTAATTTGACAACTATGTAAGGCAAGAAGTGTCCCTATGAAAGGGGAAAACCCACATAAAGTGACCCACTCACTCCAAAATATCTTAAAATGTTTGGCCCATGTGCTTATGCAACAGCTGAACAGGACCAACCAAAAAAAGTTTCCAGGAGGCTGTCTTGAGTCCATTATAACTCAGATCTGTTTCAAGGGCTCCCTTTCCCATTTGCAATTAATCAAGAATTCTGGAAGCTTGACAAAGAGCTTGGGCTGGAACTACAGGTACCAATCATATCCCTCAACAAATCTCCCTTCCATTTAAAGGAGAGAATGCATGAGAAGCACTTTGCTCCCACTGATACTTAGGAAAGAGAAAAACCCCATTCAACCAAGACCCCAGAAAATGCCAAACCAAACCACAAGATTAATTAGATATGTATCCCTGCTCTTGTAAAAACACTTCACTCAGAAGTCCATGGAAGAACACCTGAGACATGTTTATGATGGCCGTGACATGCTGCTTGTGAGCTGAGTATATGAATAAATAAATAAATATGTGTTGGGAAGGAATTCCTCACTGGGAGCATGAGGAGGCCCTGAGGGTGCCCAGAGAGGCTGCTGCTGCCCCTGGATCCCTGGAAGTGGCCAAGCTGGTTGTATGACTTTTTAAAGCACAGAAGAAATAAAATGCTACTTATGAGAGTCATGTAGGAGCAGAACGTGCCAGGTCTGAGGCTGCACATCTCACCTTGTGGATATGGCCAGGGTGGGGATGAATAGTTTTCAAAAATTGACAGAGAACAATCCAAATTCAATCATTAAATATTGGAAAATGAAAGAACTTGACTATATTGCTTAAAATAAATTCCAAATCATGCAATCTATGAAAAAATCTATAGTTTAAGGCTTCAATGTTAACAGTTTTATTTTCCAGTTATTAATAAAACTGATTTTACTCCAACATATATCAAATGAAATATTCTTTTCTTCAGCATTCCAGATATTAATTCTGTTCTGCTCCTTAGCATCTCAAATTGTTTCCGTCAGCATGAATTTGACATTAAAGATGTATAAACCAGGGGTACAAAAAACCCCTCCCAAATCTGA
The DNA here is from genome assembly GCA_020086605.1 of Lanius collurio. Lineage (NCBI taxonomy): Eukaryota > Metazoa > Chordata > Aves > Passeriformes > Laniidae > Lanius > Lanius collurio. The sequence continues at coordinate 218,084 of JACBWW010000077.1, read as the reverse complement.
CAATTATTTGGATATTACAGTGAAGTTCAACACTAATTAACATGCAGGCAGATGAGGTGCTAATCGATAAACCAGACATCAACAAGGTACCTGTTAGCATTGCTAAAAATACACAGTTGTAAAAGTTCCAAGGATCAGCCTTTTGAAGATACTTTCCATAAAAGAATGTAAGCATTGGAAATTGCTTTTGATAGGTGATTTTTATGACTTACAAATCCAAAATTCCTAAGAAAATCCCATGAAGAAGACTTTGTTTCCAGCGGTCTCTGAAAGCTCCGTGTATCTTGAAACAATAAAGGATGTGCACCAGGACCTAATTTATTGCTTTGTTAAATGAATTGCTTCCACACAACTTTCCCTCTATTAAGATGTAAATGCAGGAAACAGAAAGTGGAAGCTGAAAATACCACAGGAGAATTCCTCCCCAAAGGAGGAATCTGAGCCATGTCCTTACCACCTGTGAGATATTAGCAGCAAGTTGTGAATAGATCTGATAAAATTAGTGTGTATTGGTAGGATAACGCAGCTGTTGCAATGTAACTTTTGGCTTACACCAGGCTTACTCATAATCTATTTTTATGGTTTTCAAAATCCAGCAAAATAAAAAAGGACCACTGGCTAATTGGTACCATACTGTTGATTCAGAGAGCTATTCACAGTGCACTCCAGAAGCAATTCCCTCTCCTGTCCTCCCCCTCTCCAGCCCTCGAGTGCTTCTCGTTATAGCACTTGATTTCTAAAATTAAACTTGGATCCACCTTAAAGCTCATAGTTTAGAGAATCTGGATAAATGAAATGCCATTTAAAACATCCCCATGCCATCCCTTTCCTGTGCTATTCCTTTCCTGTTCTCTGGCAGAGTGTAACTGCTTCACTGCCTAAATGTTTAAGGCAGCATTTACTTTGATGCTTTTCTTCATTGTTTAATTTCAAATATTTACCACTATTGTTGTTGTTCTCCAGATACAAGAAAACACGAATGAATTCCACATATGACTATGGGTATTCAGCAGTAATTTGATTTCTAAACTCAAACCAATCTATAATCCTATCAAACACAAAATAATGCTAAAGGTGGCAAATGGGCCCAGAACTTTTATAACTACTCCATTCTTATCTAATCAAAATAAAGAAATGGAATTCCTTTTTGCACTACCATAACTGAGAAGATTCACAAGAGTTTCCAAGTAAATGGAGTTTCTAAGCTTTGTTACACAGCCTCAAAGTAATTCAGAATTCCTGGTTTTGACTTTAAAAAAGAAGATTGTGTGTATTTAATTCTACAATAATCTATTTTCTCATACCTATTTGATTGACCTAATAATTCACAGTTATATGATTCTACTGGCAAGCTGTTTTTAAATTCCTTCTGTTAGGTCCCTAAAAGGCACCTGGGCTCAACAGGCACTCTAAAAAAAAAGCATAATCCAGATATTCTGAAGGAATTCTTCACCTGGCACCTGGGTATCAAAGCCTCCTCCTTATCACCACAATCCCAAGGAAATCAGCTCATGCAGTGGGCGCTTTATAGGAAATAAAACATTAAAATCTGATTCACAAACCCCAAGTGCAGTTTCATCATCATCAATGCATTTAAATTTAAATGCAAGGAAGGCTTTCTGGGTTGACAGGAGGGAGCTGAAAGCTTTCTTGCCATCCTAAAAGTCTTGTGAGAAAAACCCCCCAGAACCGTGAATTTTCTGTGCTGTTCTTATCATGTGGGAAACCACCTGAGCTGTGTCTCTCCTGACCTGAGGAACAGGTACATGCAGAGGTTCATGAGGGCAAAAAAAGACAAATCCTGCTCCATTCCAAGGCAGCACTGCAGGGAATTTGCAGGCAAACACTGTAGTAGTTTCACCGTTTCCAAATGCTTATTCTAGTCTATTTTTGTCTTACTGAAATACTTAATTTCCTCTACAGAGTCATCTGTAAAATTCATTTTTGATCTCCTTGGTCCCCTTTTTGGGTAATTTGTGTATTCCAATGTCTGTGTCCTATTTAGTGACTTGTACAGTGCATTGTTTTGCAGTAGCATTAACACTCACAGTCTAAAAATACAAAGTCTGTTCACCAGCTTTCTTGAGCCTTTGCCCAAAACTCTTTTTTCATATTACAGTAGGCAAACTTACCACAGGAAAAGAGGAAGAACAGGTTTCTTTGTCCCACTTTCTGTCTCAACACAGGTAAATCAAAAATTGGATCCCTTGCGAGGGATGATCCTTCTTAGAAATAATATTTTTTAAGCCTTAACAAGCACTAGATAACTGAATGTGGTTGTGAAAATGAATTAGATTTAAATATACAGTGTGAAAGTTTTCATAGCTTTGAACTTTTAAGAACTATCAGAAAAATCTTTGTGGGATATCTCCTAATTTTTCTTTTCTAGATGTTTTGGGTAATAAATTTATCTTCTGTGTTTATTTCTTTCCAGTAGGGTAAATGACCACTTTTCAATGAAACTTACCACTTCATTGAAACTAAGCATTTGAACTCATTTCCAATCATAAATTTCTAGACCTGCTGACTAATTTAAAAGTTAAAAGTATATTCTACAGATATTATTAGGAATTAAATGCTTTCAGTTGCAGAGTGCTTTTATTTATTGCAGACTTTGCAATGAACTTGTCTTCTTGTCATGAAAAAGGGTGGAAAAGTAGTTCCATTTTGATGATTTATTTATTAATAAAAGCACCTTTTATATTTACTCAACAAAGTGTTTATGTCAAAAATACTTTTGAATTTCTCCAATGAATATGAAGCAAGTGAACATTCTTTCTAGTAACTGCTGAAAAAGGGATGCACATTCAATCCAAAACATTTCATAAACCTGAACAAAATGCCATGGAATTAATCTGGGGAATTAGCCTGAGGAAATCACAACCTGCCCATGGGTGCTAAGTGAAGAAAAGCAGATTTAATGTGTCCAAAATACATGATTCAATACACAGGGCTGATCATGTAGGCATATTTTACCTCACTCTACATTGCTGAACTTCATTAGAGTCTCCTTCTTGCCCCTTTGGAAGATGAGAGTGATTCTGGCCTTCTGCCAACCATCAGGAACCTCTCCCCTTCTCTCTGATTTGTCAAAGATGATGGAGAGTGGCAGAACAACAACAACACCTGACAGCTCCCTCAGCATCCGTGGGGGCATCCCACCAGGACTGATGGATTTGTGGGTGCCAAGCTGATCTGTAACCCAGGAGGAAGTGCTCCTTCCTCTGGAAGGGTTCCTTTTTTGGGCTGCTCTTATCTCTGAGCCTCCCAAGAGCTGTCCTCAGCAGTGAAAATCGAGGTCAAAAAGTAATTCAGTAATTCCACCTTCTCTGTGCTTTCCATTGCCAGGAAACCCACCTGATTCAGCAGCAGCCCCACATTCTCCCTGAGTTAGATTGGATACTGGGAATAAATCCTTCCCTGTGAGGGTGGGCAGGCCCTGGCACAGGGTGCCCAGAGCAGCTGTGGCTGCCCCTGCATCCCTGGCAGTGTCCAAGGCCAGGCTGGATGGGCTTGGAGCAGCCTGGCACAGTGGGAGGTGTCCCTGCCCATGGAAAGGGTGGGACTGGGTGGGCTTTAAGGTCCCTCCCCACACACACCATTCTGTGATTCTATGGAATTGTCCTGAGGAACATCCCCTACAAGAAAATGGGTTTGTGTATCATGTTAACTTCTGAGCCCAGGGCCTGATACCCACCTTGAAAAGATTTCCCAAAAATGGACACTGGATGAGCATTAAGGTCCCTCCCAACCCAGGACATGCTGTGATTTCATGATTCTCTTCTGGAAAAACTGGGAAATTATTCAACTGAAGCAACTACTGGCTCTGTGCTTTCTAGTGGCTCACCTGCAGATTATTTCTCACAACAAGGAAGTTTTTATTTGAAAATAAGCACATTTTATCAGCACCGCACTCTCCCCTCCTCTAGAACTTGCCACATATGTTCGTAATAAAAAGCAAGTCATGCACGCCAAATTTTTCATCCATTAAAACCACTTTTTGATTCATCCTACCTTTGCAGAAGGAAGCAGTGAGTTTAAAATCCCACTTCCTTGGTATTTTAGTAATATGATGAATGACTTTGCCTACTGACCTCTGTATTGTCTTACTTTCAACAAAACTTTCAGCAAAAATTAATATAAAAATCAAAAATTGTCCCACCTGCTGGATTTGGAATATTTTTTTTGTCTTCTGATTTAGAAAGAAAGTAAGCTATCAATGGGAATTAGAAAAACACCAGAGGAGATCTGATGAGTCAGTGACAAATCTACTTAATGTTTGCCACTAAGCAATTTCTGTTCTGACAAATTTAACAGCTGACAAAAAAGTGCTTTTTAATGGAATAAATTGGGTAAAACTCAATCCCCAATGGCTTCAGGCAAGCCCTGGTAAGCATCTCACATCTTCATGAGATCATACAGTTCTGGATTTAACTCAAAACAAAGCTGATTGTAGCTTTTTAAAGTATATAAAGATATGTCTCTACCCCTAGCAGACTCATTTATCCTAATAAAGAAAGCAGATTCCAAACTACAATTTCTTTAACAGCTCCCTGTCACTATTCTAAGTGTAACAGCCAAGTTTTAGGAGCACACCAAAAATACTACCAAAGATTTTTTTCTTTTTCCCCCAAGTTTGTGAAGAAATCTCAACCATTATTATTAGCCCAATATAATTTTCAGGTTCCTTGTCAGACCTCTGTATTTCCCCTGGCATTATTGACCTAGACCACAACCACTTAGAACATCCTGCAAATGGGACAGGACTATCTTGAAACAATTGAATGTATGAACTAAAAAAACCCCAACAAATACATATCTATGTGCATATATATAAAGATGAAGACATGTATCTGTATAAGCAGAAACATCTTGAAAGAGAAGAACAGAAATTAGGGAAAATAATATAAACACAAATATCTTGTCTGTTCTAACACAATTGGATTGTTAATGACATCCTGATTATAGACACTTCATTTAGAGTAAGCCTGTTGCTATCTCAGATGTGAGAACACAGATCTGTTCCACATCTTTCATCTTTTTACTTTTAGGCTCAGAAAGGTTTCAAGGCATGTTGAGAAAAAAATTGCACCTCATTAAATGATTTTAACCTGAGTTTGCTGCAGTCAGGGGAAACTCTTCCCTACCTCTCCCCACTGTGAGTTCCAAACATGAGTACTGAGGATAGCAGGAATTAACTTGGAGTATGGAGAATGATACAGCATTTTAACTGGACTCCTTCATCAAGATGATGATGGTGTCACGACTCTCAGATCTTCTGAGGATATGCTGTTTAAGGTTCCCATCCTTACACACGGGGTTAGGAGGAAAAAACAGTGTTTCCTTTTAACTGAGCTGTCCTGGGAACTATTGTGAGATGCCATCTTCTGGATAACCTCCAGGGAGTGGGTTAAAAGACATATGAATCTTACATAACACAAAAATGCTGAAGAACTATTCTTAAAAAAAATATTTATGCAATTTTTCCCCCAGAAAAAAAATGTGGCCTGAATTTAATGAAACTTCCCTCTGCATAATGAGGGAATGCCAGCATATGCCTCTTGGGAATTTGCAAGAAAGCAAAAGAAAGTTTGAGTGATACGTTTAATCAATAATCAGAAATTGCTGAGCAGAGAAATTTAGCAACAGGCTTCCTCCATTTTAGCCATTTAAAAGTAAATTTCAAATATAAAGAAGCTCAGAACAAAAGGCCTCAATGAGAGTGTAGTATTTCATTTAGATTACTCTTCCAAGTTCTAAAAAGTGTCAGCTATCACTTCTGTGATGTTAAAATTTTTAGGACTTTTGATAGGAGGGGAAGCTCACAAAAGGTAGGAGGAAATCTGTTTAGCTGTACTAGAGATCAGCACAAAGTCCTTGAAGGGAATTTGATGCTATAACCTATTTCTGTCTGAAGAATGGCTTCAAGTCTTGACTCTATCAAGATTAAATCAGAGAACCAGGGGCCCTGAAGGGAATTTGGAGCTTGCTACAGACTTATTTCCTTCAGGAGCTTCCTCCAAGAGCTACATGGAAGTGTGCAACAACCCAGCCCTCCTGAAATCTGATTACTTTGTTTGCTGCAGAGGAAAGCTCTTGGGCAAGGAGCATCATCAGGAGAAATTGCAGGGCTCAAAAGCCAATAAGGCAAGAACTTGGATGAAATCTGCTGCTCCCAATGTGCCACTGACATGGGGAATCCTGTTCTAAAAATCCAGGCTGCAGCAGGAGATGTTATTCCTGTCAGCAATTAGGAACATTTGTGTAGAAGTGTCTGGACACTGTGCCCACCCTGAAACCCTGTGTGACATTTCAGTGGCACGGCAGCCCTGCTCGTGCACAAACATTTCTCATTAGGAACTAATCACTTCTGAGGTTTCTAATGACTGTGCATTAAACATTTTGCTGTGGCCTGGGACACAAGTGCTGTCCTTATGTTTTTTCACCACCACTGAAAATGTGTAATTTAGTGTTATTACTACCACTTGAATTAACAAAGTACTCATGAACCCCAGTTATGGGCTTGGATCCCAAAGTACTAGCTGCTGTTACATTTGGGAAGGAAATCCAAAATTCTTTAAAATTTGGGAACAAGTTGATAGATAGCAACTGAATATAAGCCAGGAAGACTTGTCAGCACACCTGACAATGCCTTAATTTCACCAACAGCCTGTTGGATTTAGCTCTCAACATCTGAAATACTGATGTTTTTCATTAATTTTAAAGATTATTTTTTAACTTCATCACTCTTCAGTGTTGGCAATGCTATTGCAACTAGAATGTAGACCTAACATGGAATATACACACTTTCTGACTTGCCACCCAGTCTTTCCAAGTAAGAAGGTGCTTAAAAAGTCTCAATCCAGGAAACAAAATAGGTCGGTATGTGATCTCTGCTTCCTAGAAAATCTTCAGAGCTGCAAATTTTACAGTTAAACAAAGAAATCCATTGTCATATATCTATATATCTATCACATGGCCAGAGGAAAGATTCTCAGGAATGTTAGACACTATTTTTCGTGTTATGTATCTGTGTGAATTCATGTGAGTGTGTCTTTTTGACCTTCCTGTTTCTGATATCCCAGACCTGTAATTCTCTGTCTTCCTTGGTGTGATGCAGGCTGGGCTAACAAAAACTCTGTAGACTGTGTAGAAGAGAAAGACTTCAGAACAGAAGCTGGGATTGTTTTTGTTTCAGAGCACAGGAAAGAGACATTCTTGCCTCTGTACCTTGTGTTTGATATATGGAAAGCATCCAGCCATATAATTTAAGATACTAGGAGTACCACGATACAGGAGCTCTGCCAAGCACAACTTGTTAAACTTGCCCAAGAAATTTTGAGAGAACACCACCACATCAGTCCAAACCATGGCACTGAGGGCCACATCCAGTCCTTCCTTGAATGCTTCCTGGAATAGCAAACCCACTCCCTGGGCAGCCCCTTCCAATGCCTGACAACCCTTTCTGTGAAGAAATTCCTCTTGATGTCCAGCCTGAACCACCCCAGCACAGACTGAGGCCATCTCCTCTTGTCCTGTTGATGCTGAGATAAATCTAAAAATTAACCACAAAAATGAAAACCCCTCACTGGTAAAAAGCCTGTATTTCATTTAGATATCTTGATAGACTTGAGAAAGGCAAATGCAGGAAAGGTTGTTATTAATTTTGGTCAGTTAAATCTCTGCCAAGTGTTCAGAATGTCAGGAACTGTCCATACCAGGGCATTTGTTTCTGTTGTCTTTGTGGCAGTGCATGGCACAGCTGGCTGAGTAACAGCGCTGGCAAGACCAAAAATTCAGGTTCCCTCTGGGTTCAAAATCCTCAAAAGACTGTTCCTGATATGACATAACATAATAATATGTAATCTAGGGAGTGTGGAAGAACCAGTTTTGCTGACTGAGAAGCAGAGCAGCACTGAACAGCGTGAGGAATCTGTGTGTGTTAAAACAAGACTCAGAAAAGCACGTGGCCATTAAAGTGCAATGCAGTCCTGCTGCCTCCCCATCAGCATGAACACATGCTGGACAAGCATAAGAGAAATTGCTAAATTAACTCTGAAGCAGCTTCACTATTTAAAATGAAAAGAATCCAGCAAAAGGAGTGTTCAGTACAGCTCCCAGACAAAATCTCCCACTTGTCAGAATGTGCCCCTGATCTGGTTTGGTTTGCTGTGTCCAAATGCCACAAGTGCATTTGTCTGCTCGAGCCAAGAGCTTCTTTCCAAACTCTGTGTGTCTGGGTTGAGGACATCAAACACCTGACACCTCACCCAAGGCAGCAAACTGTGCTACCTTGCTAACTTTGGAAATTATCTTACTCTTTCTGAAAATTATCTTTGCAAAGATGCCATTGGAAATGCTGCTGCCAAGACTCAAAGGAGTGACTTTGACCTTTATAAAAAGATCAATTCTTTAGGAGAATAAATCAGAGACTATCCTTCTATAAATCAGAGACTATAAAGAGAAAAATTCCAGACTATATCCCAGTCATTGTGGGCAAATGGAGCAACAAACTGCCATGTTTACATCTTGGCAAGTATAATGCATAGTGGGAGGTGAACAGGGGAACAGAGAAATACAGAAAAATGAGAAAAAGGCACTGACTCTCTATAACTTCTGTGTACCTCAGAGAATTTTGGTTACAGATGGCACTACCAATGCAGTAACGCAAGGAAATAACTGAAAAACAAACCTCAAATTATGTTCTAAGATCAACTGCATTTTTTGGAGATATTTCTAGTGAGTCTTTGTAGATATTTCCATTATGTCCTTGGTCCCACCCCAAACTGAATTATCTGACACATATCATATGCTGCAAGGGGTTTGAGTCCCTCAAAATTTTGTATAATTTTCAAGATCTAGACTGCTCTCAGATTTAAGCTTCTAAAACAAATTCTATTTTTTATCCAATTTTGTAACCCAGCCAACATAAGTAATTCTTTGTGATCTACATGATCTGTAAACGCCTTAACACACCAAAAACTGAAGATGTGGAGATTCTGAAACAACAAAATTACCAACATTTCCAAAGCCCCCTTCCCTTTGCTTCTGCCCTGAAATTCTAAAGCATACTAGTAAACTAGTGCTAAAAAATAAATTTCTCCATTTGTTTTATATGAAAAATACAGAAGGTAGAGTACTAAGCTAAAAGGCTTCAGCACAGAACAGACTAAAAAGCCTTTTGATTGTCAGTTGAGAACAGTTAAATACTGAAATTTCTAAAAGTACAGTTCACCAATCTTTCCTAAAATCATCAGGATAAGATTTAGAAGAAGAAATTCTATATAATTATTTGGGTTCTATTGTTAATGCTGTTCCTCAACCTTACCTCCAAGAGGGTTTGCAAGGTAAACTGTGAGCATAAGGGGAGGCAAGGCCAGAGATTGCCTTGCAGGGCTGCCCTGCAGCACAGCTGGCAGCCCTTCTGCTCAGCCCTGTGATGTGGTTACTCCTTCCTCTCCTAAGCACCAGATTCCTGCTCCTGGAATGTGCCAAAATAAACAGCTGGGGTTTAAAAGAAATCCTTCTGTGAGAGTGCTTCATCAGATCTGAGCTGCTGGGGAGGAGGTGAGAGTCACCCAGGGGACACAGGGCAGAGAAGCCAGGAAACTATAGCAAGAATGATTTTTTTTTCCCCCCCATATATATTTTTGTAGTGAATTGGTATTTATTATATGTTCATGTTGTATGTAATGTGAGATGCTGTGGCAAGAAAGCCAATCAGAGATGGACAAATCCTGACAGAAGAACAAGTGGTCCAAAATGTAGAAGAATTGCAAATTGGGAGAAAAACCACAGAAATGTTAAAGGACAGAAATGTAAATCCATTACAGCCAAGATAAAGTGCCAAAATAGGACAAATGAGGCCAAAAATACCAGAAGAACCCATACTTTTATGTATTTTGGCAAGTCTGCCTCTCACCTGGTTCTAACTGGAAAATATAAACGAATATGAATTTAATAATAAAAAAAGAGAAGCAAGCATTGCTACAGAATTCCTCCACAAAAGGTTCATTTCATGCTTGGTATATAAAACACAGTTCAGGTATATCAGAAATTATCCAGCTGTCGCTAAATTTTGACAATGATGTTGATAGGATAATCCATGTTCAAAAATCCCCTGAAGTGCTGCCTGCTAAATCTTCAATTTTAATCCAACTGTAAAATTTTAGATACCTGGCACCAGAGAAGAGTAACAAGGGACAAAGTATTTTCCCTCTTGATGCTAAATATTTGAAAACATGCAATATGTCACTCATAACATTAAATGCATTATATTGCATGTCATTATCACAATTTATCAGCACTGTGCAGCTGAAACATACTTAAGCCACAAATAATTTCTAATTTTTTTCTTTTTGTTCCTTTTTCTTTATAAAAACCATTGTCTTTCTTAAAAAAAAAAAAAAGTCATGTTTTTAGCCCAGAGATATTTTTTTTTTACTAGGCAGAGGACAGAGAAGTCAGCTAAGCTGTGCCAAAAAGTTAGAAGACCTTAACTAGCTGGCAGTACAGGAAAACAAAAATATAAATCAGGTTTATCACTTGGAATTTCCATTATCATCACAAAAGAGTTTGATAGGCATATTACTGTTGTATAAAAGTGATAAATCTGAGGGGTTTTTCCTATGTTTCAAGCCAAGAAATTGTAAATTTCTTCTTCATGCACCTTTACTTCTTCCAGCCATTCTTTCTTTGATTGGATACCATGCATTATTTTCCCAGAAATATTATTACTCCTTTGGTTCTAGCCTATTTTATCTGTTGGCATAGTAGTGTCTATAATAAATTTTCCTTATCTCTTTTTTATTTATGTTTTTTTTCCTCCCTGTTACTGTTTGTGTCCTCTCTCCTTTTTTGTTGTCTCAACTCTGCTACCCCTGTAACTTCTGTCTGCTTAAACAATTCCCCCTCTCTATCCTTTGGGCAGAGCCCTTAACCATCTGTACACTTCTCCATTTGGGGGGAAGAAGGGAACTAACTCTCTTTACCACTTAGAACACATCAACTTATAAAGATTTCCAGGAAAAACTCCCCACAGGAGCCATGTGTTTTCCTTTGTCTCTCTCCACTGGTCTGCCCTCCTTTTTCTTTTTTTTTTCTTTTTTTGGTAAAACTCTTTATTTGAGTGAGCTACTAGCAATATCCTGAACAAAATAATGCTCCTGCTGTCTGTTTCCTACCCAGCAGCTATGCAAACAATCATCAACCATTTGCAATTCAAGGGCAATGTCTGTACAGTCAGGTATTTAAATGAGTATTTAGGTATTTAAATGCATTTCAGAGGTCCCTGAAAATCCCAGACATGGAAGGATGTCTCTAGAAATGAGACAGAAGCTACCACGAAGAGAAGGGAGGGTTTAAAATATCTCATGTGTGGGTAGGAAGAGTTTCTTCCTGTGGCCAGGATGACCAGATTCACCCACAGCAATCCTGCTGGATGTGCTGTTCTGTGCCTTTTGGGGCTCCTTGTCACCACCTCTGATCCAGCAGCAGCTGGATTCAGACACGATTTCAGACACTCAAAAGATATGTGCTACTCCATGGGTGCTGCACATCCAGCTCTCCTGATTCCTTTCTATCCTCCAGGGACACTGCTTTGAGTGCATTTACTCAGAATCAGAGTTATACAATATCCTGGGTTGGAAGGGATATCACTGAATCCAACTCCTGGTCCTGCACAGGACACCCCAAGAATTATCCCATGTCCCTCAGAGCATTGTCCAAAACTCAGCAAGTTTAGTCATGATAATTACAGCAGTTCCTCTTTAACTGCACTCCTCCAATGGGGTTGATTTTTCCCCCCAGCCTTTGGCAACGTTTAAAAAGATAACAACTATTTACATAAACTTGTCTCCATGGGCAATTTCCCCAGCAAATAAAGGAGCTCCTTAATGCACCTTGGAGACATGGCTGTGTGCTTTGATTTCTTATTCTGTCTAGGCACTCCACCAAGCTCTTCAAGTCATCCTTTCACCCAAATTATTTTGTCAGAGATATTTAGCCCAGCCATCCGTTCATTCTTGTAAATGCCATCTGTTCCACAAACCCAACTCAGTGACCCTTCTGCAGTCCCTGCTGTGAGGATTGTGTTGCCTCCTGCAACTGCATCAGATCCTTGGACTGCAGTCAGCTCAGCTGGCACGACCCCCATAACTGTGCATCACAAACCTCAGGAAGAGAAACTAAACTTGAAAAGTTCCATTGCAGTTAAGATGATTTCCAATAACTCTAGATTTGTCAATCCCTAATCCTGAACTCCCAGTTCCCTGACATGGATTTTGCATGGAAATAACAAGACCCCTGCCCTTTTCCTTCCACAGCCACGCTGAAAGCAGTCCATTGCTTCCCAGTTCCTTCACAACTGTGCTTGGCACCCTGTCATAAAAGCCTTCCTCCAGGTCTCAGACATACAACAGAAGATTCAAAGGATAAAGGCAATATAAAATTGGAAGATGGCCAATGAGGAAAAACCCATTTGTTCCACTGGCCTGATGAACATTCGTTTATTTAAGAGCAGGCTGAAATAGGTCCCTGAAGGATGATCCAATAAACCTTTACAAGTGTCACCCTTCAGTCAGCTTGCTTTATTGTCAGTAACTCAATGAGGGGACACCAAGCAGATTCTTAACAGCCAGAACAACAATTTAAACACCCATTAAAGAGAAGTTTCACTGGTGCTTGCCACCACTTCTACATGGGCAGTATGTGTTATTTCTTGCATTTTTATGAGGTTACATAACATCAAGTTCATGTGGTTTGCTTAATGCGGGTACAAAACACAGTTTAGGAGGATGCAGCACAAAAATCTGCTTAGCAGATGTTTGATCTTGCATTTCCTAGCTAGCTTGGGTTTTCATGCATGAGTGGAGGCAGGTGGTGGTTTCAGACATTTCTCTGCTGCTAATCATGTTTACTGCAAATTACAGGGTAATAATTCCACCAGAGCCTGCTATCAAGGACAACGTATGATGAGAGACTCCGAAATTAAAACTTTCTTCTGACTGGTTGTAGGTGAAGCTAGTGGCTTCTCTTCTTTTTAAGGTCACTTAATACCACTTCCACGAAAAGAATTTTACCAGACCGTTTAAAAAGAGTTTTCCATAAAATGTTTCCAAATGCCTTGAAATTCAAACCACATAATTCAAATTTTTCTGAGACATTCTTGCCAAAGATAGGTATTCTGCTTGCCCCAGATAAGTGATCACATCGTGGCAAAGACAGGTTTTTATAAGTTGTTCATGCTCAAGAAAAATTTCTTAGACCTGCTAGTCTATTTTTTGTCTGGGCACTGAACCACCATTGAAGTCCAGACTCATGCACCTTTTTAGTTTCTCCATCACTAGTTTCAAAAGGGTGGGACAAAAGCTATTTTAGAAAGAACTTTTCAGAGCACCTGTCACTGCAGGTAGGAACAAGGAACTGAAAAGACCAGGAGGGAGAGTTAGCACTGGAGAGGAAAAGAAATAGAAAGCAGAGATTGTACTGGAGACAGAAAATGAGATGTGGGCAAGTGAGGGAAGAGGGCATGAATAAGGTTTCTATCCAAGAGTAAAAGGGAGAGGGAAGAAAAGCAGCTAAGAGAGGGGATTACTCTCTCTTAGGTAATCTTAGGTACCCTCTCTTAGAATTCCAACTCTGATCCATTAGACAAGGATTTTTTAGCCTATGAGACTTAGAAAATCTAGGAAACACAGAAAACAAGTGTCCAGAGATTAGATTCTGGGATAACTGCTGAAACAGAACTTCACAATATCTAATGATGTAGTATTTTTGCAACACAATCTGAAATTTCTTCAGGTAATTATTTCAGTGCCCTGATATTACAGCTGCCCTGCAAACCTCACCTCTGGTTTGGCCAGAGAAGCAAAATCCTGACTTCAGTAAACACTGGGCTGAGAAGACAGATGAAAAGGCTCTGTGGGTGTCATATAAACCAGTTCCTAACAGGTTGGCTCAAAGTTATTCTATCAGGTTAATATCCCACTGAAGTCAGGGAGCCTGGTTAAATTTTAATGGTGAGATGTTAAACTTCAGGAAAACACCTGTATTTCTGTGCTATTAGCATTAGTCAAAAATTAATCCTTGGACTTTTTAGCAAAATGATGGGTGATATTTTCACATTTTTAATATTAAACCTGTTGGAGCTGGTTCTGGGAATTTGAATGGTAAAACTGTTCTCATCCAATCAAGGAATAGAAGCAGCAAGAAGTGATTCATACCCAACTGCAAACCCTCACATTCCTGAAGATCACAAGTGACCAAAATACATTTTCACAAAACATTTGACAAAGAATTTTGAGTAATTAGGAGTATTCAGCCTGCAGAAACCTGGTTCTGCACACACTGGCCATTCACAGTCAAAAGCAGGGCTAAAAATACCTCCTAAAAGTATGAGGTATTTTTATAATTCTTCATTTTCTCCTGTATCTAAATGCAGTCAGATACTACAGCAGTGAGCACCAATACATATTATATTATGTTTATACACAGCCAGAATATTTATTTTCAGTTATTAATTATACTTTTAAAAATTTTCTTCATTGTATCCCAATAGCTGAATTGCTGGCAAGAAGTAGTAACAAGCACTGTGGAGCTCTTGAATGCTGATCTGTATTTTGGCTGCATATATCCATTTTTAACATACATCTCAAACCACCATCAATTCATGCTATATTTAATGTGAGTATTCTTACCATTGTAATAAAAAGTAATGGGAAACTGAAGGCGAAATTTATCTCGTCAGACCAGCAGAAGTCCAATCAGTTCCCTCCTTAGTTTGATCTCTAAATGCAAGCCCTGCATGCACTCAGGCCAAAACAGGTTATTCCTGGCTTCTGCTTTTGATGCAGCTACACCCTTACCTCCACACACACTCACTGGATGCAGAGAGAGATGGTAAAACATTAAGAATTTTAGTTACACTTAGATTTTTCTTCTCCTGTGAAAGCTGTCAGTGTAGCAATGGCAGCACTCACAGTACCCCAACATTTAAAAATATCTTTATCCACAGCAATTATCAAGAATGAAGATAAAGCTGCAGAAGAAACTTGCTTTATTCCCACAGAAGCAGTACTTCGACAATTTGAGGTCAAACATCAAGTTAGAGGTGTTTCATTAAAATTTAACCCCTGGTTCTGAACTGTCTCACGTGAGCGTGCCGGCGAGTCACGCACACCACCATGGGAGTGATTCGGAGACACTTAAATCATTGACCTGTAATCTGGGAATGACTTTGCTGGTAAAACATTGCCCTTCCTGGTTAAAAAACCCTAGAGGACAGCATTTGAGGGCAGGCAGGAGGGGGATGGTAATGTCATTTTCATATCTGTCAGAGGAGGGGCTGCAACTCTCTCAGCTTTGTGCATAAAGCACAAAATGTGCAGAAAGAACTGAGGACATTCAGAGGTGCAGCAGCCAATAACCCACCCCAACCATCACTTCACTGTCAGGATTCCAGAGATTCAGAAGTGTGTTGTGGCCCAGCTAAAAATGAAACTGCCTTTCTGCTCTTTTAGCTCTACCACTTGCACCTTGAGTACCAGCATTTTTGTAACTTTGCTGTGACACCCAGACCACAGATCTGGGACAGAGGTGCCATCCTGATATTCCATACGTCATTTTCAAGGCCAGATAATTCAGTAGTTTATGGGAAAACACTGGCTCTGTCAGACAGCAAGACAATACTTGGCACCTGCACATCTTTTTCTTCTCTCTCCTCTCTCTCTGGTTGATTCACAGCTCAGCTAACTCAATATATTCATAATTCAATTTGTATTTATTTTCAGTGAAAATTGAGAGTTCATGTCCATGTTTAGTATTCCTGATTGTGACTCAAACTAGGTCCTACACATAATTTTTTGCACACTTTAATTTCCTGATGCCACCTGGAGAATTCCTGCAAACCTTCCCTGAGGCAGCCCTTCCCAAGAAACAAAGTGCTCTGGCTACTTCACACATAAAAACACATGAGTCTCATACAATGTTTTATGATATTAGTATTTGAAACTATTACATAATGATTTTGGGGGGGAAAAAAACACTTGTTTGCCTAGTAGTACAATTTCTGCCAGCAGTCAAGTGCAGCAGCAGACCATGAAGTTTTTGCTAGTTCTCTAAAATATTGATCCATCTTTTGCTTCATTGACTTCTAAACATAAAAGTAATTCTATTACCTGCTGTAAGTATTAATACAGCAGGTAGAATTTACCACATTTCTTTTTCTCTATTAAAATTTGCACACTTCTTATGTAAGTTTTGATATGGTTTATTTCCATATTTTTCCACAGGCCTATTCAGGTTCTCTCTATACACCTAGGAAATATTACCTAAAACGAAATACCACATCATGATGACCCTGCTGCAAGCAGGAAATCAGCTATGTGGGCTAATACAGATATTTGTCAGGGGGGAAAAAGGAAGAAAATGGACATCAATCTATAAACTCCAAGAAATATGACTTTCTAAGAAGGCAGCTGATGGATTGCTGCGGCCCACAAATAACTCCAGTGAGCAGAGTCACACTGGCACTGAACACCAAAAATCACTTTGACAGAAAGGCTGAGGAAGAACCCTAAACTTGCCACTGGCCTTTGGTTCTGTCAAAGCTCTTCCTGTTAAATCTCAGTGCATTAAAGTGGTGGAACAAAGAGAAGGATGACCAAGGGCTTGTGTGTGTGGGAGCTGTTTGTTTAACTGCTTGGCTTTCTTTAGAAATGAATCTCCAGAAAGACTTCCCTGCAACCTCTTTGAAAACATAAGATAGTGGTTCTCTTTCACTCCAGTAATGTTCCTGGGGGAATTCAGCTGTTCCCAGCAGCAGAGCCTGGCCCACAAAAGCATCATCAGCCTTTCAGATTGTGAGCAATGACACAAGCTCCAACAGTGATCTGATAAGGCCTCACTCTGAGGTTCTCTGGGGAAAACAAACACTTTGCTACTTTATTTCACTAATTAAGCCCGAAATGTCCGTGTCCTGGCTGCTGGCTGGGCTGCCAAGACGCAGTGCTGCTCTTTTGTGTGTTCCTGACCTGCCATTGATGTCAGCTACCTCAATTAGCCTGCCAAAAAATCATAGGGCAGGACGGACCCTGCCAGACACGCAGTGTCCTTCCACTTCTCTGTTTGCTGTTCAGAACAAGAGAAAAACAATCATTTAACTCTTTCATGTGCCTCCATCCTTTTCTGCTTTCCTTTTGCAAGATCAGTTCATGCGCCAATCGTCTCCCACCTGGTATTTTATTCATTTCTGTCCTTACAGACATGATGTTTTCACAAGGTGGAACACCAGACTAGCAGAATTTCCAGCAAGAATGGCAGATTTTATTTTTTTTATTTCTACAAAATTGTGCCCCAGAACCCACAGCACAAACGAACAAACAAACCCAGTACCCTGGGAAGGACCATGAGCAGAAGTTGATATAGATATATTCCCTATAGCTATTTTCCTTTTGGAGATAAATCACCCAAATCTCTATTGCCTCATGATAGGCTGAACCTCTGTAGTAAATCTCTATCTCTTAGACAGATGCAGTTATATAAAAATCTCTTCATCTTCTAATGCAGATTTTGAGAAGATTACCTGAGCTTTCCAATAAAACAGGATCTAATTCAAAAGGTAATCAAGGTTTGGTTATATTGCAGAATTTGTGTTTGGTACCTCAAACAAACCCATTCAATAATGTTCCTTGGTCTGAGGTTATCAAACTAAAAATGCCTTCTTTTGATGGCACTGATTTCTGAGAATGTATTATTCAAGTAACAAACACTTCTTTTTTATGGAGAGTCTATCCTAGTAAACACATCTGTAGCTTTTGATGAACAAAGAAAAAGAGTAATTAAAGAAAAAAAAGAGACTAAAGAATTTTAATCCTTGAATTGCACAGATATCCTACATTTGGCAAGCAATTTTAGGCTCCAGCCAAGTTTTGATGACTGAGAAAGATCTCTGTGTGAGTTTCATTAGTGGGAGGACTTAGTCCTATAAATCCCCCTGGGTACTGACAGAAAACAAAATGATCCATGCTTATTAAAATGGACTGGAGTTGAAACAGTTGAACTTGAGATAAATACTGGTAACCTAGTTTGCCATCTCTTTGCTAAAAGCACAAATTATCTGCTCTGTCTTTAGTCTTTCAAGCAAGAAGAGCACAGAAAGCACTTGTGAGCAAAATCCTGCAGCACACAGCAAAATTTCCCTGCAGTTACTGAGATTGCCTCCTCATGTAAGTAGTGAATGTATTTCCCTCCTTGATGGCCACTGCACCTTCTTCTGACAAAATTTCCTAACTCCTTGGGTGGGTGTCCCAGATCTGGCTGAGACAATTAATTCTCTACTTGGAAGCTGGTCTGGTTTGGATTTAGAATGAGAATGGTGTTGATAATGATGTTTTAGTTGCTGTCAGGGTTAAACCACAGCACTTGTCACTTCTAAAGCTGTCACCACAGAATTTGTCACCTCCAAACTCACTCCTCTCCCTTTCCCAGAGTTCTTCTCAGCAGCCCATGGCAAGGATCCCATAAAACACACAGAAATAGAACATTTTTGTGCTCAGGGGTTCTGCCAGTGTCCCAAATTTAGGATTTTTAACCTACAATAATGCCAGAGCGATGCTTGTACTGGGCAGGGCTATCTATAGCAAATTTTGTGTGTCCAGCCCTTTTTGCCCTCAGCTCAGTCACCACCCCTGAGCACAGACTTCAGTGTATCAGGTGATTTTGTCTCACTGATTTATCTGCAGTGAATTAGTTCTGAAATACTTAATTTGTGAATCAGAGGGAACATTCATTGAAGCATCAGCAGCTCAATGCCATGCCATGGGTTTTCTCCGAAACAACCCAGCCCAAAGAAAAATTTAACCTCAGACTGCAGTAAGTTCTCCTTATTTTGTCTCCAATTTTTATAGTGCAGAATCTTTTAGATGGGGTAGCCAAAGGGAATAAATGGATTAAAGTCACAGCTTTCCATTGTTCAAGTTGTAACTGAAACAAAATGAAAACTGATACAGAAAACATCCAAACTCTCTCCAGACCAACTCTTGCTGCACCAACAAAGCAGATGTTTATTTAAATATTAAAAGGGTGGATAACAGAATAAAATTACCTAAAGCATTTTGCTGCATGTTGACACAATCTTAATTAACTTAGTATCAACAAAACTCAAACACACATGAAGAGAAAAGCCATTTAAGAGAGACTTTAAATAGAAGGAATAATAAACAGCATTTATGTAAAGAAGATGAAGCAAAATATTTTTAGGATTTAAATGTATTTAACACCCTAAACAACGTTGGTTTGTTTAAAAAGGCATTATAAATTCTAGGTATGGGGATTATGTTGATACAACTTAAAATGAAAAAAAGAGAAAAAATCATAAGTGGTGTGACACTATCACCTATAAAGAGGTGCCATAAATTTACAATTCTAGCTTTCATGGCATCATAAATCAGAATTACACTGATATTGAATTAGGATGATGGAAACTAACAGGGCTGAATTAGCATGGGTAGAAAGAATTAGGCAAGATGGGAACCAAATAATGGAAAAGCAGGGACATGGAAAATATGAGCCCTCCCATCGTTAGGTAATGTATTGAAAAGCAGAGCAGACGAAAATTGTGTATATACATACATTAAAAAATTCTCACAGTTACTGCCAGGAATTTTAATTTTGCCCAGAGCCATGGGTTATTAATAAATAGCCCAATCTAAACACAAACAAAGCCATTGTGTTCAGAAGATGAAAGAATTATAAATTGTTGTAAAATACCATTTCTCTGAATTGAGCAGCATCCAAGTCAACTTTATAAGCAACAGCTGTGAAAAAATTTGCATGGCAAAAAAAAAAAAAAAAAGAATTCAGAAACAAAAGAAGCCACACAATTGGAGAATAGATGTTCTGGGCTGTTGCTCTGTTGGCTGCCAGAGCAAATATTTGGTGTCAACACGGACAAAAATATTGTATGTCTGAGTCACCATTTCAAGCACAGAACTGCTCAATCAATGGCAATGTATATTAATAGGATTGCAATTCCTTCCCAGCATTTTCAATGTATAAGAAAGAGCCTGCAGGAAAAATAAACAATAGAGGTTGTCTGTGTGTAAAATGGGAGGGGAAAGGTCTTGGTTTGCCATCAGTGTTGCTGATATCTACTATTTAGGTGTGCACTTTCCCTTACTGATATTTTTTTACAGAAGTGTCTCTGCCCAAATTAAGTTGCAAATGAAGTCAATAGTGTGGATTTTATTTAATAGGAAATGTGAAAGATTGAGAGAGAGAGAGAGAGAAATAGGAAAAGAGGTGGGGGAGAGAAAGAGAGTGACAGATTCAGTAGAAAATACCACCACTCCATGGATCCCAAGTTATTGTTTTTCTTTTTGGTTGAATTTCAGTGGGCTTGAACACTTGTACAGATTCAACAATGATTTTATTCTTCCTGCCCCCCCCAGCCTTCATAACATCACTACATCACTTGGTGCTCTCTGGTACCAGGCTGATGAAAGAATAAAAGCCATTACTAAACTCTCCAGAATGCTCAGAGTGCTTTCACTTTCCATTATATGGCCAGTCTGCATTTGTAATTGAAAATTTCAGTACAAGAAACTTGTCCTTGTTGACTGGGTTAGGAATTATTTTCTGACAAATGAGTTCAGGATCAGTATAAATTCATCTTTCCTGGGTTTCCTGAGTCTGTAAACTGACAAATCTCTACTTTTGGCGGTCTAATGATTCACAGACAGCAAGTACATTCTCTTTTCAGCTAAGAAAATAATAAGAAATAGGATTTTCATGCACATGGCACAGCATAACAAACCACCTCACCAACAAACCAGCACCAAAACACTCACAGGGATAGTCCCTCTTTGTTAAACTTTGGGGTTTCATTCTTAAACAAGAAGGAGCAAGAATTTTTCTCAGTGAAAAATATACTAGGACATTTTTTAAGCTCAGGAGATATTTCCTTTATCCTCGTGGAAACTTCATCCCACATTTCAACCTGGTTCTTTTATTCCCTCATAAGCTGGTGAAACAAAATTTTTACATAGAAACCTGAACATCTGACACCAGAATAATACCAATGAAGTCATGAAAATAAGAGTTTGACAGTGAAAGCAAAGGGCAATTTCAGTAGCAGATAGCGCTTCCTTAGTTACATGGGTGTCTACAGTATCTTCCCAGAACAAAGAACAAGAAAAAGGGGTGCAACTCAAGTTTTGAAAAGCAAAACTGGTCTGTTTAATTTCTGCTGTACAAAATCTTCAGTTTTGCAGAGAGGGGAAAAAAGTTTGCCCCAGTCCTGGGGGGCCCAGGACTGAGAAATCCACGCTCACTTCCCTACACCTCTTAAAGACTGAAACTTAATAAAATGTATTCCCTAAATATACTGCAGGTTTTTTTCAACTTTCCCCCCAATCCTTTGCAGATGATGCTCTCTCAGAGTTGTGCCTTCCCAAGCTCTTTCTGAACAGAGCTTCAGAAAGATTCTCAGCAGGAATTACCCTGAATCTCCCTTATGTATTTTGATGCCTATTCTGCAAGGAAATGAATCTCTCCCATCTATTCCCAGGATTTTTATGACTTTCCCACACAGTCCCTGCTCAGGACATCTTGAGCAGCTTAACTCAGCCTCAGATCTCAGGGTAACAGAGCTGCACATTTGTTTGCCATTCATGGAAAGCATAAACAGCTGAGGCTTTAGGAAGTCTATTCACAAGCATGAGAGCCTGACAATATTGGGTACATTTGGAACTTTTCTGAAACATCCAGCAGCTCATTCAGAGGTTTCTGGGGCTTAGCAAAGGTCTGTTACAGAAGCTTCACATTTTTACAAAATAATCTGTTCTTTTTCATTACCTCACAATCCAGTGGCTACAGGAATTGGTGCAGGGGAAATCCAAAGAGTCAGGGGCTGCCTTGGCTGTCCCACTTTTCCAGGAGGCCTAACCTTGCCATGAGAAGTTCTCCAAGACACTCTTTAGCCAGGTCTCTACATCCTTCATATTTGTTTGACTACAGATGGGATATAGGAACAGTTTCTGAGAAATCCCAACTCCCTCCATAGGGACAAAACCCCAGGGTATTAGTTCTGGTTTTACATCATTGCCTTTAATTTATATTAGTCACACCTCCTCTAAATGTTTTTAATTTGCACATCACTAATTTCCTCTAATTCCAGACTTATCTGAGGGCTCTCAAAGTGTTGCCTCTAATTTGTAGAAACAGGAGGGGAAAGCTGGATGGCTCCTTTGTCATTGCCTCCAAGCTGGGTAAACGGCACAGACCCCTCATCCCAGCCCACAAAAAGCTCTGGAGCTCCTTTAGTTCTGCCATTTTTTCAGGATTAGGAGATGATGGAGTACAGGGACATCCTTACATTCCTGTCTTTCTGCACTGATGTTAGGGAAGATGTACAGACTTTGAGTAGCTACCTCCTGAAACAATGCCTGGAGAAAAAGCCTCTGTGCCTTCCCAAGACAATTCTTCATTCATCTTTCAAGAACAAGGTGAGAATGACAACATTTTATTATTGCTTACAGCCACAATAAATGTGACAACAATTTCCCCTTATTGGATTGTCACTGAAGAGGGAATAAAGCTTTGTGGGGACAAAAAACACATTTAGCATTCTGGCAAGGTCTCAGAGGGACTACAAGCATTAATATGTGACATTTACACAGTGAAGTCTCTTTTGAGAGAAACTGGTTGTCCCTCACATGAGCAGTCACAGATTTGATAACAATGCCTGTTGCACCCTTTGGGGCAAAAAACCTTTCCTGGTATTTTTGCTCTACGTAGATTTCACACAGATCTAAATATTCCCTCTTTATTGACCCAAAACACTCTTTTTTTAGTCTAAAATGCAATGCTCCGGTCATACAATTGATACATTATTTGGTTAAAAGAACAGCAGGTGTTTGATTTTGCTTAAAACTTGCTGAAGATTTTAGGAAAGTATTATGTAAACACACCTGTAACCTCAGGTGAAAAAAAGCCTCATCATATATCAAAGCATCCCAGAAGAAAGATAAAATCACTGATATTTATGTTGAAACTGCAGATAGGCAAATATTAGTCTTTTCTGTACAGGCAATTTAACATATAGGCACAAGAACGCACATAATGCTAAAATTCAAATTTAAACTGAGATTACTTATGTGTAAAGAAATGGAATTTTAGGAAATTAAATCCTGCTGCAGGTGGGAATGAGGTTTGTTGGCCACCACGTAGACATAAATTAGGTTCTGACATGTGACTCAGACTCACAGAGCAGTAACATTAAAACTCATTTTATATTTCTGAATATTCTGAAGAGAAAGATCTTGCATTGAGACCTTCAAAGTACATGCATGATGAAAGAATGCACAGCTTCTTCAGAAAATTGCTTTATATGATTTGAGGCCTGTTATCTCTTTGATAGGCAATAAGACAGAACTTCTGGAACTTTTCCTCATTTCTTTTTAAGTGAAGGCAGCTTGCTGGAGCCAACTCCAGTTTTCCTACACAAACCATTCTAAGAAGATTCTTAAATGAATCTTGAAGAGTCTTAAATTAATTAAGAATCTCAGAGGCAGGAGAAGAAGGGAAGGTGAAAGAGAGGGGTGTGCTCTGAAGCTGCAGAGCAGCTACTAAAAAGCAGCTACTACTTTTGCATACTAAAAAAGCCAGACTGAAACTTTAAATAACTATTTAACTGTAATGAACTTCTGCATGAAATGACCTGAAAGCTTTTCATATATGAAGCTAAACCAATTGCCAGAGTGTATTGAAAGTCTTTTTTTCCATTGTCTTCAGGTTTCACTCCACAGGCTCTGTGTGACCTCACATCTGTTTCCATACCAAGTTGCCATGGAGCTTCCTGGTGATGGAAAGCTCCAATGGGCTGAGACAGAAAACATGCACGTGGATCAGTGTCCTGGAAAAAGTGACTGGATACCTTTTGACTTCCTCTGGACACAGCAGAATTCAAATTAAATCCAGCAAAAAGTTATGTGCACGCTTGCCTGGTGCTGAAATTAAAGCAAGGAAAGGGGATATTTGCTGAATAAGAATATGGCACATGAAACTGTAATTTAGGTGAGTGGAAAGTCAAGTCCAAAAAGAACACCTATTTGTTGAAGTAATTCAGTAATAAGTGGCAGAACTTCACACTAAAGGACAAGTTTTACAGAACAGAATCCGTCTTTTTTTTATTGTCTCTAATTAAAAAAAAATATTAACCATGAAAGAAAAAGAGCTCAAAGTACAGAAGCAAAGAAAATGTTAACTCCAAGAGGGGAAAAAAGTGGCCTAAAATAAACAGCACCTCTTTGAAAAACACTGATTTTTGTTGTTGTTGTAACAACAAACCAAAATGACAGGGAATAAGGAAGGAAAGTAATTTAATGTTATTTATAGCCAGGATTTTATCTTGACTCCTGTTCTGATATCCCTTATTAAATCCCAAAGCAGATACAACCACGTTTATCTCTTTCTCTGTAAGACCGACCTTTGCTCTAAACAAAGCACAGCCAAAAGATGCCTGCAAGAAAGTGCATTTACATTCACCAGGATCAGACCACCGTGACTTCCTGCTTCATTCCCTCCTCCTGCTGCAGACTGGGAATTAAGCAAACAGCAAGGCCTAACACCACCTCCTAGGAGCTTGTAAATTGCTATTAAGTGGATGCAAATTCTGGCTAAATCTGCCTCAATTCTGGTTTAATTACAGCACTAAATCCTTGCTTCAAACGAGCTCTCCAAAGAGCTGGGCTGAGTCCTGCCTGTCCCACCTCCAGAGCACAGGGAGTGCTCTGCTGCATCCCCACGAAGGAGGAAGGATTTATGTGCCTGGATCTCACCCAAACCAAATGGGGAAGGCACCACTCAAATGTGCTTTGAACCTTGCATTTCATACAAACCTGGCAAAATTCCAGGTGAATCAAAACCAGTGCAAAAACCTGTTTCTGTATCCTCTTGTGAACCCCCACTAATTCAGCATTTTAAATCCATATAAAATAAATTCACGTTCGACAAGGGCAAGAACCTGCCCCTGTAAAGGGAGAGGCCTAACAAGGTCATTTTGAAAGAAATTCAATAGGAAATAAAAGTGCAATGCAACATCTTGTCTAACATCAAAACTGTGTTTAATCTCTAAGGACAAGACTGTTTCCTTTTTTTTTTTTTTCTTTCTGTCAGGATTTTACTTTGATATAGAGTTGAAAAATTGAATGAGAGCCAACAGAAAATGAGAAGTTATGTGGCATGAATGTTGTAGTCTTTGATGAATGAAAACTTCAGTGGGTGCAAACCATTCTTTACAAGGGATTGGAAACAAACAAAAAAAAAATTATCTTGAGTAGGCACGAACCTAAAAATGAGGAAGATTTATAGAATGTGTTGAAGCATTTTACAGTAGGATGGCTCATCCTTTATTCCTTTTCCATAACCTATTACTGGGAATCGCTTTCTTTATATTTTTTTTTTAATTCAGGTTGTGGCCCTTTTCTCTTTCTCTTCTGGCTTCTCTCTCAGATGCAATCCCCTCCTGCAAATCTTTATATTGCTTTAATACAGACTGGAGTGAGCTTTACCAAAGAAGAAGCAGATTTTTGAACTCTTTTAGGAGTAAGTTCCATTAGCACTTAATCCAGCTGCTATGCACAGCATCATGATGTCACCCAGAATATAATAAGAAAGACTAAAATGTGAATATTTTTTCACTCTATATTTTTAAAGCTACAGCCTTGATGGCTTTAGCAGACGTCGACTCATTATATTTATTACCTCTGATATTACTTTCGCTGCCTAGAGCTGATTTAAATTCAATATTTGGAACTGCATTTTCTAATATTAGAAAATGTGCTAAAATCTCTTTCTTTCTCTATCACACTTTATAATTTATTGCTTTGTTTCCAAAATGTCTGATATTGACAAATATTACACAAATTCTGAATCCAAGGATCCAGACATACTCTGTTATGTTGTCCAAACAAGAAAAAATGGGCCTGATGCTGTTATTTTCATTGCTGTGTAAATGTTCTACTTAAAATATTTTAGCAGCAATTTTCTTTTGTGCCTGCAGCTCTCCCCAAAGTCTTGATGAAGTTGATGTCCAACTTGGTTATTGGGTAGTGACAAAACTGCATCAGATCCCAAGGGATTATCAGGAAAGAAACTGCAATGGGAGACATTTTAAAAGTTGACTTTTAGAGTAAAAACTATTTAAGAGTTCACCTGCACAGCAAACACAGCAAAACCCCAAGAAATGGCATTCACAGGTGCTGTGTTCCAAAATGCCCCAAAGAGAGAGACACAGATTTCCTACAGGCATGAAGTAAGTGTTGGCACTTCTTGCAGAAGTATTTTAGGACATTCCAGCCCAGCAGATGCCACATAAAAGTTCCTTAAGAAAACAGTTATATAAGATCTATTATGATGTTAAATCTGAATATAAAAATAGGTTGCCTAAGGCAACAGGAGGCAGATAATAAAAGACAGTGCGGGAGTGGCTGAAAATAGGTTTGTTGACTTAAAAATATAATTTAGAAATCTATTTATTTTTATAATAACACTAAAGATGGAGAAAAAAAAATCCCAACAACCAACCACTGGAAGAATTGCTGTGTTCTCTAAAGTGGGGCAGAGAGTCATAGGTTTTATCAGTACAAAGTAATCCAAGATTTTGATTAAAAAATAAAACCATTCCCCAAAGGATAATAATGAAAATGTACCAGCCTGTCTCAAAGTGCAGTGGATTTGTCAAGAAGTCTTCATTTTTAACATCTTGCAAATTATTTTCTTTAATTTCATTGGTGATGTTAGGGAATAGCTGTCATTTGTGGTAAGTAAAATGAATTTGGTGTGTCAACAGTCTGATATTGAAAATTGAGGCTGCACTGTGGAAAGATCCATGCAGATGCTTTGCACTAATATTAGCAGTACTCCTCATTTAGTGAAAGCCAACAGAGGCAAAACACAAAATCAAAATTGTGAGTTTTACTGATATATTAGTTCTTTCAATTTTAAGTTTTAAGCTTCATTTCTCAGTACCTCCAACTTCTTATTGTGTTTATCACTAATCTACAAGAGAGAAAGTGGCTAATAAAAAGATTACAGAAATGCCTGAGATTTCACTGGATTAAACCTTTATGAATGGCAGTGAGGAGACCACCCCAAGTGGTTTATGATGCAAATTGCTTCAGAAGAGATTTCAGGACAAAATGTTGGCCTTATTCAAGTAATTAAACTCCTTTCCCTCTCCTAAGACTGCACATTCTTTATGTTCAGTTCTTTAACTGCTTTTTGCTTGACCTCATGAAGAGACACCACATAAATCTAAGCCTCTGAATTGCTCTGCTGAACTCAGCAGGTTTGTGGGATCAGGGTGTCACTTGGAGGGTCCTGTTCCTCACCCAAGGAATGTTATCTCCATGTGGGATGTCTGAAGAAGGCATGAGATTGTAAAGAACATCCCAGGCAAACCATATTCCCAAAGCTGTGCAGGCACCTTCCTCTAATTTGAAAGATCTCAAAGGGCCATTCAATCCATTAGGTTTTAATGACTCTCCCTGTCAGCCTAGAGGATATGGGATGAAATTCCTCACTGGGTCAGGGAAGAATAATTAATAAATATTAATTGCCAGCTGGGGTTAAACCACTATAGCATTAAATTACTGCAAGATTTGTTTAAGATGAGATATGAAACCAGAAACTCCAGTGAGAGTTACCCATGGGGAGAGGCACACCCAGTGACAAAGAGCTGCTCTGCTCACTTCCCTGGGTCTGCTGCAGGAGCTGGCACCAACTCCAAAGGAATTGTTCCTGTTTATATATTAATTGTGAAGCAATTAAATAATCTTATTCCTCGTTCAGAGAGGCCTGTCAAAATCATAGAACGGTTTGGGTTGCAAAGGACTTAAAGCTCATCCAGTTCCAACCCCCTGCCATGGGCAGGGACACCTTTCACTATCCCAGGTGGCTCCAA
The DNA here is from genome assembly GCA_020086605.1 of Lanius collurio. NCBI lineage: Eukaryota > Metazoa > Chordata > Aves > Passeriformes > Laniidae > Lanius > Lanius collurio. The sequence continues at coordinate 190,123 of JACBWW010000077.1, read as the reverse complement.
GCCCCCTCCAGCCTGGCCTTGGACACTTCCAGGGATCCAGGGGCAGCCACAGCTTGTCTGTGCCAGGGCCTGCCCACCCTGACAGGAAAGGATTTCCTCCTCTTATCTGATCATAACCAAAGCTGAAGTCCCAGGTTTGACTTACAGAAGTGTGTTTTTGAGAATGTCTGTAAGGGCTACTTTTTCAAACCTTCCCAACCTTGCTACCCAGGCAAAGTCCAAAGAACAGCAGCAACGCCCTTAAGTACTACAAACCTCCTGGATTTTCCATTGCTGCACCAAAACCAATGCACACCAATGGTGTGAAATGAAATTAATCTACTTTCCATTGAGGGATATAACCCTAGCTGGGCATCCAGCAATGTGTAAGCACCTCAGAAGTGTCAACACACTCCAATGGTTACATTACTGTGCAAACAGAGGCTACTGAATTGCAGTTTCATCTCTTGCAGAAGGCAGAACACAATTGCTTATGGTACTTTGGTGCTAGAAATAACCTCAGCTTTAACTGCTCCCAGCTTTCCATGTCCCATTTACCCCTGAAAGGGAGCCCACAGTGAGAACACTCCACAGCCTCCACAGCAACATCCCTGCAGGAGCTGTTCTGAGCGAGGCTGTGGGAAACCCAGACATCTCACCACGGTGGAGAGCTGCCCTCCTTCTCAAAGCCAACAGCCCCTCCTGCCAGCAGGGATTCACTGAAATGGAACAGCCACCAGAACCTGGACTTGTGCTTTCCTTGGCTGCAGCACGGGCAGCCTGCCCTGCTCTTAGGAAATAGTTGCAGGAGCAGTTTTAGCTGCTGTGAATTGCACTGTAAATGTCTTCCCTAGTCTGGCTGGAAGTGTCTGGCACTTCATGTGATGAGCCTACAGATGAATGACCCCCCTTCAAACTGAAGTCAAGCTTTCCCTGCAATTATTCAGGAAAAACACCACTGTCTTCATGGAAATCAGGTCAATTAAATGTCAGTTCTGATTTCTTCTGTGTTTCAGATGTCCATAAGGCCACTAATGACAAAGTACTTTTCTGCCAATATGTATATAAAATAGTGTCCCTAATTTCTGTTTTCTCTGAGAAATTTGGATACAAATTTCTGCTAAATACAAATATCCCTTTAAATAAATTCAAAATCGTGGCACACAGACTATTTTTAAGTTTCCTACAAAATACTCTTGGATAATAAATGCAATGGACAATTTACCTTTATGCAGTTGAGTGGAAAAAAATTGTAAAGCATAAATTCAAGTATTTTCTATAGATATTGAAATAATTGTTAAAAAACAAAATATGAACTCAATGAATACAATCTATACTGCAACTTGTCAAATCACTGCATCCACAGAAGAATTAAAAAAAAGAAAAAGCCAGGGAACAGCTGCTATGTTTGAAGTTCGGTGGGAAAAGAACACTTTGTGTATTTTCAGTGGCTTATGTCTTTCTGAAGCCCTTTGGATGATTTATGTTAAAAGATAGACTGAAGTTAGGTGGGTTCAAGTTGCTGTGTGAAAACCTGCCAAGCAAAGCACAGAGAATTCCATAACTCCTTAATGAGATGGCTTTTTTTTTTCCTTCTCAAATACACTGGAAAATAAAACAGCAGAGCTGCAAACACAGACAAACCAACCCATCTATGAATGCGACAGAAAATTCTCTTACTTGCTCTTCTCAGATATCTTCCACTGCTCCAAGGCTGTCCCTTGCTGCACCAAAGCTCACATTGTAAGCAAACACACCTCAAACCCATTAGTAAATTAAGGCATGATCAGCATTGTTCCTGTCACAACTGTCTTGCACCAGAGAAATTAATTTCTGTTACAAACTCACATGCTCATAGGAAAGTCTCATGGGATGTGATCCCTTGCTTCAGCTCGTTTCATAAAGAGAAGGAATGACAGCAGGTGGATAATTCCTGAAGGCTGCCCTGCCAAAATAAAGTTCCCCACATTGTGTCAGCTGCGTGGGCAAGAGGTTTTTTCCCACAGTGAGAAATGCACACTCATTTCTGCAGATAAACTCCTTTCCTCAGTGCTAAATCCACATCAGCATCGTTCTCTTGCTCTTTTACACCTGCTGGAGGTGACACTGAGCATCAGCAGAATTCCAGGGATGGACAGAGCAACTGCTGAGTTTATAAACATTCAATCTGCTCTCATCCTTCCCCATCCCCTCCTCCTGCCACCACACCTGATGGCTCCAGCAAGACATCAACACCTGAATGCTCCTTAAAAGCAGGCAGATGATTCTTGGGACCCCAACATGAGTGCCTGGAACATTTGCGCACCCACCCCTCTTGCTCTCATGGGATGTTCCTTCCTCAGCGCTTTGCAGGGTTCCCTCAGTGGGAGGCCACTTGTCAATCAAAACTAAATTCCAGGCCTCATTCTGCCAGTGACTCACAACTATCCACCAGAGACTCAAGGAAGGTCAAACAACATTTATCCTCTACAGCTTAAGTGAAAGTGTCCTTTCCTGCCAAATAACTCTGTTATGTTTTTATGGCCCAGATCTCCATCCTCAGCTATTTATTTACAGATACCAGCAGTGCCACAGGCAATTACCTTTAAACTTCCTATAGCAATGTCAGATAAACAGAAAAGAATTGTGTCTGTAGGTGTTTTATTCCAACATTTTAAGTATTTCTTAAATGCTTTTAAAGGCCTGTTGCACAACCACGCCTCAAGAAAAAGATGAGATTGCTTCTAATTTGAATAAGGAAGTTCTGCAGTCGATTTAGAAAAGAAGTAAGGACTAGCTGACCTTTGGGCAACATAATCAATATCCTGTGCTGAAAATAACAACTCACTGTCCTGCAACAGAGGCCAAGTTTGGGCATTTTGTCCCTTGGTTCTCGGAATATTTTAGTGAAGAACTCATTGCTTGGATTTTATCTGTGAGAATTTCTGATATAGCTATGGGCTACTGATATTTCTGGAATATTACTGGGTAAAATACAATTTTTTTAATCTTGGGGGTTATTTTTAATGTCTCCTTTACTTTGGCATTTGATTTCTAACAATAAAGTTTATTGACAGAAAAGCTTCAAGAAGATAACTGTGATACTGAAGAGGATTTACCACCTTAGAAAGTATTTTTTTATGGCAATGGGTATTTACACTAAATCATAGCTGTCACAACTCTTAAAGGTTTAATCCAAGCAGTCTCTTATAGTTTTATCTTTTATATACAAAGGACAAAAGAGGAAAGAACTTTTATAAGGAGTTTATCTCTGCTGTCATTCAACCCAAAGAGAGTTCTCTGTTACTGAAACCAGGGAAAACAAATAAACTTGCATGAACAGCACAGTGATCCAATAAGATTTTGGAGATTAGATGAAGATCTCAGTGACCTACTTGTATATTGAAGTTAGGCAACTTTGAGTAATGCATATTAAGGGTTATATATTAATTAATTATGTATTAATTTTGTATTATGCTTGATTTCAAATGAAGTAATAATAAATCCAGAGCTTGAAATCACACAGGACCAGATACACTCTCAATCTTCTTTCAGGAATCAGATAAGCTATGGCAGTGAAGAATTCTTTTCTTAACTGCAGGAAAAATGACAAAATAAAAAGAAACAGATCTTTCTCTGATGGTTGAGAAATGTAAGAAAGCTCCGTTAATTCAGTTTGAGGTATTTCAGTATAAAGGGAAATGTGAAGATATAAAGACACAAAGAACATCACATATTCCAAACTTTTTTAGCCACTTAACAAATAATTCATTTCCTGTAATTCCAAAAAGGGATCATTGCAGTTCCTTATTATTTGTTGCCTTGTAATCTACTGAAAAAAAATCTTGTAGGTTAAAGGAAGTTACTTTTTAACTTTTTTTTTTTTTTTTTAATATGGAACTTTGTTTGAAGGGGGAACTATTTGTTTTGAAGGTTATTTGAACCTGGAGGTCACAGAGCACAGAAATATTACAGCAAATTAGTTAAATGATGCTGGCTCCCTGCCAGGAAATACTACAGTAAAATGAACAGGAAGAGGGTTGGTTCCTGTACCTCCAGACTTCCTCGAATATTGGTTCTGAGGAATACTAAAAGCTTTTCAATAAATTTCAGGAATGGCAAGAGCAGCCAGAATTCATACTTGCAATTCTGAATTTCCAACTTTCACAATGGAAGTTTTTTAGATTGTTTCAATTTAGATCCTTATCTAAATGTTGTTTTTAACAGAAAATTGCTTCTCATTTCAATATTTTTTTAAGCTTTCTGTTGCTAAGGAAAGTACCTGAATGGAGGATGATTATGGAACCCTTTTCAGAGAAAACTTTTTGGTATAATTTACATCTGGTTTATTTTCGATAGAAGAAAAAAAAAAAAAGCCTAAGTGAATCAGTATCTTTATCTCTCAACTGTGAGACCATAAGTAAACAAAACCCCCAAAGCTTTCTATCCACTGCCATCCCTTCTTGAGCTCTCACAGGTCTAAATCCATTCTAATATGAAAAAGAAAGAACAAAACTACAGACGTGTTTTTCAGAACAAGACATAATTCCACATGTCTAAGAACAATGCCTTCCTAACCTGTGATCTTGAAAGAAGACTTTTTTTTTATTATTATATTGGAAAGTTTCTCCATTTGTAGAATTATTAAATGAAGGTAATAAGTCAGTAACCTTTCTGTTCTCTGACCATGACTATTCCTGCCCATTTACAACTCTTGTTCTACTCTACTCTGACATTCCAGTAACTTTTGTCCTTTTGTTTATTTATTTTCTCCATTTAAAAATCTTTCTTTGACTGCAAAGACTTGGAACTTTTCCCTTCATGCTGATTCTGCTTTTCTTTGCATTATGAACTCCTGCACCATGTAACACAAAAGACATTTGCTTTCCAAGAGGAAAAAGAGATTGATGAATTGTAGTCAGAATTTCTGTATGAAGCAAAGTGCATTCCAAACATTTTTCCCATGACAAAAATGTTGAATTTTCACGCATAGACTGAGTGGACACAGCATATACACACAGAATAATCTTGACTAGAGCTTTGAGGACATCAATTTCTCCCATGACCTGATCTCTCCCCATGTTCAAAAACTCTATTACAGCAGGAAACTTCAAAGATACTGAGAGTTCCAGCTAACCACATAATTCCAAATGGAGACATTTCAGGCATCAAGGAAGGTTATTTCTGATAACAAGATATTAGCAATGATAAAAGAGGAAACAATCCATCATCAAGACTCACTGAGCTCTTTCCTGAGCTCTAATAATATACATGATACAGTTTTACACCTAGCTCTTAAGACAGAAATTATAGTATTTTTCCTTTACAAATAATAAAAATCCCTTCCCAAAAGGAACTCTGGTCTCTCTACAATTTTCACTTAGCTATAATAATTAAATTTTTTATTTTAATATTTAAAGCTAATTGAAATTTAATGTTTAAAGTTGACTGAAAACTGCTCTGATTAAAAATATATTCTGTGCACTTTCTTCCTTGAATTCCTACACAATTTATGTTGCTGCTGCTCCTGTATCTTTTTCCCAGAGTGACAAAAACCTGAAACTAGGTTATTCCTTTGTACAAAATGAGTGGATATCAGGATCCCAAATCAGGGAGAGGTTGAACCTTTATGGGAGGTGGAAATCTTTGCCATCAGTCACTCCCTGGTATGGTACTTGCAAAAAATGTGGACATCAAGATGGAAAGAAAAGGAAGGAAACCCAAAAACAACCTCAAAACAAAATGAAACAAAACCCAAAAACCAGATACCAAGGAAAGCCAACTCTCTCCATCTTTAATATTAGGCACAATGCCTGAAAGGCAACTTGCAGATCCCACTGAAATTCAGGAGGATGTTTGCAATCAACAGCAGACCATTATTTTTCAAGCTCTGGTTAACCAGAAATATTAGAAAATAAAATGACAGATAAGTTATTTAAGGAAAAGTGCATCGGGGCATTTTTTTAATGAGATTCTACTATTCCTTTATCACATTCCCTCTTCTTTTTGATGCCCTTGTTGTTGGCTTTCTCATGTAGAAACTCAAGTATTTCCAACCAATTAAACAACTTCAGCAGGAGTACTTTGAAGGGAAGATTTAAATATAAAATATAACAAAATATAGAAAACAAATCACAAAGATACTGCAGTAATTGCAGACCTTCCCTGATGAGATGTCACTGTTGGCAATGCTGGGCACAGGACACTGCTGCAAGGAATATCAGGCTGAAGAATGGTAGGAAAAAGAAGGGAAAAGCCCAAGAAAGTTCTTTCCCTGCTCCTGCTCTTGAGCTGCCACAGCCACCTCCTTCCAGCCATATTTTCCTTCAGCATCTCAGTTCTCAGCACCTCAGGACAGCGAAGAACCTCTCTGACTTGTGTGTTTGTACACATACATTTATAAGATTTATATTTATATTCACTGGGATAAGTGTGGGCTGCAGAAAAGGGGATGAGCAGTGGAGCAGAGTGACATGGGGAAAAGCAGACAGAGAACCAGTGACACCTGCCAGGATGAATGTGCCTGAAATCATCCCAGGTCCCAGTTTGACAGAACTGACTGGCAACAGGGATATTTCAGGGCACTGCACCCTGTCACACTGCGGTATTTTTGCTGCTTTGTACCTTGAATATGGCAGGTTGTTTGCACATTTCCCATGTCTGCTTTCACATTCCTGGCTAGGAACCTATGAAGAAGCTGAGAATAGGCAGGACATAAAATATTTGGCCACAGAAATTCTGTATATGAGTATTACTTATTTTCTTTTTCATATATGTACAGTCAGCTCCAGCAGCTCAGTTCATATTTTGGCTTCAAATGCCAAGTTTAACTTGGCTCTCCAGCCAAGGATTTTGGTTTACCAGAGGTTAATGGCAGCTTTTCATTAAAGTTGTCCATATAAAGACACTTGAATGAAAAGTTTAGGATGTTTGACATAGTTTTCTGATATTCCTTTTGGTTGAAAAATGGAAACCATTAATATTAATGCTCAAATGTTAAAGAAAACAAGAATGTAAAATACCAGACGTGGTCCAGGTGTTCACATAACTTTCAGACTGAGTTTCCTTTCCTTGCATCTCTTCTGTAAGGGACAATTCATAAATCTTTGGATGACACATCTGTATAAGCCTGTTCACCCAGAAAAGAGTGAGGCTTCCTAAGCAGAACATTGTGGGAGGTGACATAAAAAGCAATTTTAATGAAGAGTTTATCAATTCACATCAAACCTTAAGTGTCATTCTGGCTCACCACTGTCTAGATGCTCACACTTGTGCATGATTTGCATCTGCACTGTCAAATAAGAAATAAAAATGAACAAGTGCATGAGACTGATGAGATTCCTCTGTAGATGAAAAAAATATGTGGCAAATGCTGTTACAACCCCTATTTCCCACCAGTAAAAAAATCACAGCCTGTTGGAGAGGTTTCTGAGGACTGGGGAAAAATGAAGACATTCTTGAAGCAAGTGGGAAACAATTTTTCCATGCTCTTTGCACACCTGAACTCTTTCACCTTTCTTCCCCAACTTAATTTCTTATAAGAAAGAGGAATATGAATTAAATCAGATATCCAAGATTTAATCCGATCCATCCTAATAGTAATCTTGTGGTGTTATCAAATATTATGCAAAGGTATTTTTTGTGGGAGGATATTAAACTTTCTTTAAAATGCAGTTACCAGCTCAAGAAGAACATGGTATTAGAAACAAAAGTTCAGCCAAAAGATAAGGATCACTGATGCCTGTGGATCACTGGTATTAACACAAACTCTCTGTCTCTGCTTTCCAAAAAAAAAGGCAGCTCCATATTATTTCCTGCTGTGTTCAAAGTCAATATTTGGCATCATTTGACAGAGAACCCTTAATCATATTAAGAAAATGCTAATTAGCAATTTCTTTTCAGTACTTAGAATACTAGAAATGAGCAAAGAAGAGATTTAAAGATAATCCCTTCCCTCTGAAGGAGGAAAAGTAAAGTAAGAACTGAAATAATTGAAGTAACCTGAAGAAACAACTCAAAAGAGAGTAAATATATCACAAGGCTTCCTCCACAGTTCAATATAAATTGACTTTTCCCTGCTTCCTCTCTGCTCTTTCATATTTGCTTGGCTTGGTTTCTTTCTGGTTTATAAAGAAAGCAAATTCTTATCCAGAGACCACGTTCTTCAGGCTGAAATCCATTTTGGAACTGTATATTCCATGATAATAACACTGACAGACCACAGCGCCATGCAGTGTTGTCCAATTTTTCTCACTTTAATTCCTACAAAAAAAGACCTACCTAAATTGCATCCTGGAAAATACTCTGATTTCAGTAATCTATGCTTCTCTATACATATAAAAAAAGAGATGTTCAGGTGGTTCGGCTACTTTTTCTCTCTGTGTCCCTACATTAAGTTGTCCTACAATAAAAATGGTGGATAAATCCTAATTAAAACTACAAGAGAGAAGCACTGAGGTTGTGCCACAAGCAAGGAATGATGAGAAATGCAGAAGATACTGGAAAACCAAATTAATTTTTGGGTAATAGGAAAGGAGAAAATTTGGGTCCAAATTACTAAACCTAAGCAGATCTGGAAGAGGGGAATTTGCATGAGAAGACAATCCCCTCCCTTGTTCTGAGCCAGGGATGGTGACCAACAGTGACCATCAGACGAGGACTGACGTCACGCAGGGGACACAACTGACCCAGCAGGGTCCACGCTGGGGCTCAGGAATATGGGACACTGTGGGAACTCTGGAAATGGGCAAGTGCCATCGTGAATTCAAAAGCCTTTCAAAAAAAAACCCCAACAAAACAACCAGAAAAAAGTTACACAAGTGCCTGTGTGCAAAATAAAAAGCCTCAACTGAAGTCCATTGAAAGCAACGTTGGTCTTCCAATTAACTCCAGCAGGCATTTCATGGATCCTATTTGTGATCATTAGGAATGAAAAACAAGAGTCTCATGATTTGTCCCTAATTATCCCAAATATTCATTTAATGAAATCCTGACTGATGAGGAGGGGGTGAAGCTCTGCCATTGACTTACAAGGAGCCAGGAGTCCTGCCAGGATTGCACAAAACAGAATTAATTGAGGAACATTCTGCTCTTACCTTCAGCACAGGTAGCAAATCTGAATTTAATTATCACGAAAGCAGAGGCAATGACTCAGGAAAAATCAAGGCTATTCTCTTAACAACCTAGATATGCAGTTTTTATTAATTTTAAAACAATCATTAAGGTTGGAAGAGTCAAAGTAAGCAACCTTAGGAAACTTGTCTTTTTTCAGCTCTTGAGGCCACCAGAATGTTTTGCCAAACTCGCTCACAATTCATGAGAACTGAAGACAGTGCAGGGGTATTTTTCTGCTCACAGTCTAAAAGCTGTCAGGAAAGATCAATCCTTTTGGAAATCAGCTTTTGTTTTGCCAATTACTACTGAAACTACTATGAATTTGGCCGTATCTCTCACGCTGTTTGCACAACACAAACATAAATAAATAAATAAATACATAAAGACATAAAACTGGGACTGTTTTCTGCCACCCATCCCACAGACAAATATCGAGGTACAAGAGCTTGTTTTGGATACTGTGGGCCTGTGTCTGGTCACAAGCTTTGGCCTCTGACAATCAAAACAAACACCTGTAGCCCAGAAGAGGCACAGCATTATCTGAGTGTTTTTAAAGACAAAAAAATTGTCTGGATTTATTCATGTAGGCATTTAAACTCATTCACTGCAGGGTGGGGAGGCAGAAACCTTTGCTATCAGAGCAGACTACAACTCCCTCCCAAGCTATTTCCTCACTGATAGGAGAACAGACCTGAACTGGCTGTTTTACAGTATTTGTTGGCAAACAAAACAGCTCTTTTTCCTCAGAGGTAATTCCTAACCTTAATTCCCTCTGAAATTCCCTGCTGAAAAAGAAAAAAAAAATAGTGAAACTTGTTCTTCACATTTTTCTTTAAATTAAAAATGCAAGGTTATGAATCATTCTTGCTAAGTCCCCCACAGAAGGTAGATCAGGAGGAGCTCAAGATATATTGCGAGTGCAATTTTGGGAATTCAAACACTGGTTGGACATTTGAGGCAAACAATTTTCTATGTTTTAGCTCCATTAAAATGAAAAAAAAAAAAAATTCTCTCACTTCACCCTCCCCTTTTAAATGGGGAGAAAGGTTTCTGTGTCAGCTAACTCCTCATTAAACAAACCTCTCCTATCAGTGGTGATCTCCTGGTATTCAGAAAGGTTTAATATTGTTTAAAATCATTGATTTTAATCTCAGCTAAGTTCAGATCATTATGAAACAGCATAGCATTGGTTAACCTGACAGTAAAATCCTCCCAGATATTTTTTCCAGTTTCCTCTTGCTTTTCTGAAAATGCTGTCTGCATCAGGGACACAACAAGTGAAATTTTAGAGAGTATCACGAACGTCATATAATAAAAAAAAAAATTAGGAGAAGGTATTCATGAAGTAAACTGTGCCTGAACATATCCATTGGTTTGAGTATTTCCACAGTAACTCACTTTTGACTCAGCATGTCAAATAATTCAATTCTCCATTTAGATTGTTTAAGCTCATGGACTATTTCTTACTACCATTTAGCAATAAATCATGAAAGTATATTCATACCTTCTCAAAAACATCAGTCACCATTATGGCTTTATCCTTGTCTCTACTTTATACGTCAATTGATATTTTCAGATGTCGGCTTCTGCAATTGTCTTATTTCATCTATTACACTTTTTAAACATTCTGACATATGGAAAAAAATGTTCTAATGTGCCTCTTCAAATTGCATTTTCACAGGGAAGTCCTTACGTTTAACAAACATTATTTCTGTATTTTCTTATTTGCAAAATCTCTTTATTTATAAAAGGTATTCTCTCAAACAAAGCCAGTCCTCTATTATATAAACTTGTTTTACAGGCAGAGCTTTTGCTGTTCCACCCTGCTGGGAGTTAACTGTGGAAAAGTTTCCTGGAAGGCAGTGCCCATTTGGGATCCCCTTTCAGGGAATGGACACTCAGGGGACACACACAGCTCATGACCTCAGGCCATACTCAGATGGATTCTGATCATTCCGTCTTGGGTTTGAAATAAATAAATAAATAAATACCCTACAGTTACAGCATCCCAACCTGCCCTTTGTCATGCACCCAGCCAGAAGAATATTTCAGATAACACAGTAAATGCCAAGAAAAAAATACACCTCTTTGCCTTGTGAGGCAAAGCAGTTTATTCAGACCAAGAGAGGTTTAGGCCATTTTCCTGGCCTAGGACGATCCTTGTAGAGCACATTTTGGTGTAATCTCTACATTCCATCACATCACTGATGGCAAGTCTTTGGGGCACACACACCGCAGAGGCACAGAAGGAGATAACCAGCCCTTCATATCTGCAAATTCCTCAGCCATGGCCTTGTTCCAATTCTTTGTTATCTTGAAAGAATTCTGACTTGCCTATTGCTGTGGTGGCAAAGGTCATTTCTGTACATCAAGCTGGTTTCCTTTGTGCTGGGATATCCTGCAGAGTGCTGTTTGTTAATTGATAATTATACTTCCTTTCAAATTTGTCAGGGACTGATACATAAGAGAAATCAAGCTTAAAAAGAAATTAAACTAAGCAAAAATGCATTCAGTCTGTTATATTTAGATAAAATCAAAGTGTCTGGAGACTTGAAGAGGCCTTAGGCTCAAAAGATTTGCTAGAAGAAGCTTAAGCTGTGTATATTCACAGTAAGATTTAGGATTGTAAATATAATTTTAGGTGGCCTGTAGGCACTTTTTAATATCTCCTATTGTGTGTCATTTAATTAATTGATTAACTGCTGAAAATCGCTACTGGAACTCCCTCATTGTTCAACTTTAAAAGATATTTATTCACAAAAACAGTCTTCTTTCTAGTCTTGATGACTTGAGGACAGACCTGCCTTCATAATTTCTCACAATGTTTAATTGAGGGGTTTAGAGAACAGATACAGAAATATCACTCCAAGGACAGAATGTAGTGAAGAAATCTCTGGAAATGAGGCTCCTCTTGGGCTGGCTGAATGCCAGACTGTGAGGAAGTGGCAGGAATGGCAGCAGGGGTTGTACCCACCCCTCAATGATCTGTATCTGGGGAATGGAGCTGGAGATGTCTCTTGGACTTCTAATGCTTATTGCTGTGGATCGTTCTGATTTTCAGAGAGGAAAATTGAAGAGGAGATTTTGACTAGTTTTTAAAATGTTTCATTTAAAAAAAAAATCCTCAGAATTCCTCCAAAAAGACCAAGAACTAAGAGGAAACTGAGAAGAATTCCTTGTTATCCAAATACCACCACCACCAAGTATATTCTCGGCACATTCTTAGTGATTGTATTAAAAACTAAACACTACATTATTTTTATCAAATTAAGATTCACCACCTTGTGCTGCTTCTGAGCCAGGCATGAGAAAACTGATGACAATACCAAGTTTTAGATCTCTGAACTCAAAGTTACTTCAAGTCACACTTCAATATTGGACCACACTCTAGAAAAAAACCCTGCCTTGTGGAGATTAAACTTCATGAAGACTGGATAGCTCTCAAATATTCCTTTTTTGTTATGGCTCTCTTATACAGCAAAAATAATGTGATAGTAGGGTGAAGATGGCTTAGTTAGAACAGCAGTTCTCTTCCCCTTATGATGATATGGGTATTTAAAAAGACAAAAACTTTTAGAATGTTCAGTAGAGCCACAGAGATAGTACAGAATTCTTCTGGTAAACTGAAAGAGAGGAATGCTTCATTCCTGACAAAAAGGATGAGAGACATCAAGGTGCCACTGACCAGCATCAGGCACTGAGCATCCTGAGGTGTGAACAACAGAGCTCACACTGCCTCAAAAAGATGTGCTCTTCCAGCATAGTTTAACAACTTACTTTATTATTAAAAAACCTGAAGGATTAAAATATGTGCATAACACAATGGAAAAGAAAGAATTCCTGAGGCCTTTTGCAAACAGTGTTCTTTAACTATGCAAATTTGTTCATAAATATTTTCTTTTTAGGAGTGAAAAAAAACCCCTCTGGCATCTATGCAACCATAATTTCTTTTCGCTGAAATTCTTAATGAAAGGGTTTAGAAAATTGTGACAGCTGCAAGATCATTCTGCTGCCATTTTAAATTCATGTTTTCCTTCCAGTTTCACCTCGTAGTTCACTAACAGCAAATGTGATATAATTCATTTTCTCTGCATAACATTTTCTTTCCCCTTTGTATTTCCTTGTGGGATGTTCTCTTCCTTATCAATCTGCTCCTGCACCACTCAGAGCATTTTTTTCCCCTCTGTCTCTGTGCGTGCTTTACTCTTCCCAGTGTCAAAGCCTTGACAAAGAGCACTGAGCTGGGAACCTTTTGGAGCTGCTGTTTAATTGTAGCAGCCGTGCCAATTCAGGATGCCAACAATAACATACAGTAGATGCTGTGTGTGGCTTTCCCCTCACTCTTGGGAAGGGGTTTCTTTGACAGACTGGATAATGAAGTGGGATGCAGCGGAGGGCAACTTCTACTAGACATGTGTACGTGTCAGAAGCCATGAGGCTGAACATTCAAACAGCTTTTAAAGGAAAATCTACAAAAATCGTGCTGCTAAAATGCTCCCAGTGTCATTTTTAACTACAATAGCCTTGACAATATGTGATGGGTCATCCATATAGCAAAGCCCACAAGATTTAGCCTTGAAAAACTTTGCTAAATTCACTGATTCTGGAGGCCACTTGTCATGTGTAGCTTCAAGGGTTACGTCATTTTAGCATGGACCAAAAGTGGTGGTTTTCCCTTCTTTGAAGAGCATTTTGCTGGAAATGTTTGCACTTAAAACACCTGAAGCTTTGGCCCTCACAAATCTGTAGTTAAGCAGAACTTAACCAGCTTTCAAACTATCTGACAGAGTGGTTGCACACCACCAACTCGAGGAGAAAACATGAGCAATCAGCACTAATAAAATACTCCACTTCATCTATTTATGTTCTGTTCAACCTCTGAGTCACCCTGCAAAGGTAATATTCAATATATGTACCTATACTCTATGAAAGGCATAATAACCCAATTTTAGAAAAATTTAACAGGCAAAAGAAACCACTGACAATGAGGTTTTGTTGCTTTGGCACGACAAACACAGCACTCGATGTGGGCACAGCAGGCCTTTCCTTTCCCTAGTGACTTTATTTAGTCCCCTGTGCTCCTTTCCATGTTTCCAGAGATGTTGGCCTTTAGCTTGCCCTCTGCTCATGCACAGTGCTGAGCAAATAAACGGAGGCTGGAAAAGACAATTTCCCTAATCAGGACATCTCCATCCAGCTGCCTGCTGAATTTCAACAGCTCCTGAGGCAGCACAGAAGTCACAAAGTTCATGACACGCCTTTGACAATGACAAACCTACTGAAGACAATTTAGAACTGATGGCCCAAACTGAATGAAATGAGAGAAATAAGTACTGGCAATATTTGTTAAGGTGCAGTCATTTCCAACAGCCACAGATGCAATCTTGGTAGGACTTCACCGTGTTTTGAGATAAGGATTATCTCATGCCCAAGGACAAGTTACAACACTCTTTGAGGGGCATTTTGAATGCAAAGAACAGAATGTTATCAAAAAAAAAAAAAAAAGAGAATCACTTTTCAAAGGCAAAATCTGAGGCTGCCCTCATACAAGACAAAAAATACATGAATAAAATAAGGAAAGCACATGCTAAATACCTGGAAACTGGTGAACTAGATAGAGCCACATAAATTCTTTCAGTAAAACAGGCCATAAAGTATTTTTCATTAAACTGTTTTTCACTTTTCTGTCACTTTTTAAAAACTTTTGTCATCCAAACACATGGGACCACTACTCAAAACTATTTCAATACAAGGCTCAGCAGTGTGCCCTGTAGCATTTTTCATCAATTCCTCCTATCTGCCTGCCAAATTTTTAGATAGAAATTCTTATCATGTAGCCCCCTGGTAATATGTTTATTTTTGGTTTTTCCCCCCCTCTTGAAGCTGGGAAAAGCAACAGCACACACCACAATGAATTCTATAGATCTGCTGCCTCTTTTTGCCATTCCCCAGTGCCTCAGAAAACAATGTACCAAATACACCCTGTCCTTTATAATTAAAACTCATATGGGGAAATTTCATATATAAATATGAATGGTTTTTGTCCTACCCTTGGCATATGCCTTCAAGCAAATTTTGTTAGGACTGACACATTCTTTCTCTGTGTCCATGGGTACAAACAGGCTCAGCCTTTCTCAAACCATTAGAGTGACCCATGGCCCTGTTGATCCTGGACTTATCAGCGTTATCAGAGGAACAGTTCAGCACTTCAGTCTGCTTTTGCTGAGATATTTACAACTATCACATCAAACCTCTCTGTTTCAAGCATGTGATATCTTTTTTCCCCCTCTGCAACAACACCAACAGCACCAAAAATAATGGCATTTCTCCCAGTAAAGGCATTGAAGGAGTTCAGCACCATTAATACAAACTTATTAAAGAAATCTTATATGAAATCTGCTACATAAGAAGCAAAATTACAAGTCTCCCTCAAAAACCCCTTATGGGGTAGCAGAGATTTAAAAATACCATTTCTTAATGAAGAAAGAAACTCATCCTTTAGCCATTCTGCTGACTTTTTTATCCTTAACAAGGGAAGTACTACAGTTCTGGTGACTGTTCCCAAACAAAACCTGTTTTTCCTTCATATCCTATCCAGCTCTCCATAGAGCTGTATGAGGCTCCCTGTGAGGGTGGATGATAAACATTTTGAGAATCACAGCTCCTGTCTTGCACAGAATAGGAGAGTATCTCAGAGCAGGACTATTCCATGCTTTCTTTTTCTAGTTGGACCTGAATGCATGAGATGAGATAAAGAAAGTCACTGGCATTTTTAAGCTCACTCCATGAGAAAAATAAAGGTAGTGAAACCTGTGCCCTAATGCTGTAAAATTTGACTGCTGGATGCTGTGACATTATTTATTTCTCTGTGCTTCTGGGTAATTTTGAATACAAGTTCATCTACAATTTTAAAATTATATAAAATATGATTACCTAACCATGTGCAGATGTCAGTCATTAATGAACAGCGCTTAAAAAGTGTAAAATACAGCAAAAAACCTTCTGCTTCCAAAGCAGCTACTACTGTACTACGTTTTATTAAAAACTCCCTAGAACGAATATTTTCATGACAGCAAGGAACTGGTAATTTCTTACTCTCCTCAGATAATTACTTTTCTGCAAAATAAAATGTACTTTCCAGACACACGAGTTTTGTTTGCCACAGTGTCAAACCTCTGAGTTCCTTAATACATTTATCAGGAATCTATTTTTGCAAAATTGATCAGCTACTGAGGAAGATGATTTGAGTCCTGCTGATTTGTCAGCTGGTGAATGATTACAAACTGGAACAAAATCCCAGGTATGAGAAGGTGCAAAGGCCAGTGAGAAGCCATACACAGAATGAGGTAAATCAAAAAAATTCTGAGTGCCATGATTGTAAAAATGGAATAGGGTGAATTTTGAAAATTAGGAAATCAGAGTCTAAAATGTTTCAAACGTGGAAACAGTTCAGGGACACAAAACATTCAAGAGTAGAAATGCCTGGGAGAAGCTTTAACAAGAGTCTTTTCTGAGAGTAGAAAATAAGGTTTTACTTCATGGTGGCTGTTTGTTGTTGAAGAAGAACAACCACCACCCCCAGAGACTTCTCCCAGCCAAACTCCCTGTGCCTTCTCCTTCCCAACCCACAACAAATTTATTGTTGTGCAAGCAGGAACAAGTTATCAGCTTTACTTCCATTTGGATTCTGCAGATAATATTTTCATTGAGCCACCTTTGGGCGCTGGGAAAGGCAGTTGGAATTTCATAAAGAAAATACATTTTTAGTTTCATAAATTATTTTTTTAGGCACACATTACATCAGAGCAGTGGAACAAAAGTGAAGAAGGAGCAGTTTAAACTCATATTAATAATAATTCCCTATTACACTACTTTGAACGTCACAGGATGGTAAGAATAAAACCTGGTACTAAGTTCTTACAAATAAAGACACCATAAAATAATTTCAAAATTATCTCTTTTTTTCCCTTGAAAAAGTAATGTCAAACATCTGAAGAGACTAAGAGGAAATTAACAAGATTATTTGTTGTAATGGGTTATAGAAAGAAAATATATTTTTATAATATGTCAGCAAATTAATGAACAAATTATATTTCATTATATGCATTACACATCCCTGGATATTCTCCATAGTTGGTCAAGCAAATCATTGGTGAATCTTTCCTGTCCAGCAAGACACACAAAATCTGAAAACTAAACCACTCCCTGGATAAAGCAGTGACTGATTTTCAGTTATGTTCAGGAGATTGCCAAATGTTTTAATGAAAAACATATTTCTACAGTACAAAATCTTCTTGGAAAAATCAAGCTGAATTTTAAGCTTTTAATGTGAAAACAAAAAATATTCTACTGGAAATTTTCCTCCAAACTTCTGCTACCTGCAATTTTATTATTTTTTTTTAATGTTTCCTCAGGTTTTTTTGGTTCTTTTTTGCCAGAAAATAAAGGTATTAGAAGTTGTCAACACTAAGTAGAGCTCCAAGATGCCCCTGACTTCATATTTGATTGCAGAAACCGTCATATTAATTTCTCAAATGTTCATTCAGAAGTTTAAAAACTACCCATGACTTCTTCTCACTGCCACAAGGAACCCAAAGGAAGGATGAATTCAGCTTGGATGATTTAGAACATAAGGGAAGAGGTGAAGAGAAATATTCTGTGAAACAGTAAATTTTAAGGACCACATGCTTACAACAAAACCAGAGCTCCGCCCTTTACCCTCACGGTACCTTAATACCCATGTAAAGGTTTAAACCAGATGTGTAAAGCCATAATGGTATTTTAGTAAAGATTTTATGCAACAGGATTTGTAAAACTGGGAGTAGTGATTTACAGCTGTGTGTGCTTTAGCTGTAAGATATCTGCTTGTCACTAAAAGAAAACCCCCAAGTCTCAAAATGCCCTTAACACAACCACACTTGTTATAAAAATCAAAGATAAAATACAAGCATACAGCTCAAATAAATTGAAGAGTTTTGGTTACGAAAAGCTATGAAATCTCATTTTCTTCTTCCCTGTGTTCCCAGAGCAAAAGAATTATTTGTCATAGCCTACAAAAAACCTGTGGCATTCCTGAGAAACGTGACAGCCAAGTGGAATTTGTGGAGACGTGTTTCCAAAGCTCATAAATGGGTTAAACCCTCAAAATTCCAAATTCCTTGAAACCAGGCCAAGGCAAATAAAAAAAAGAAAGAGGGGAAGAGGAGGAAGAAGAAAGCTTTCCCAACTGCTTGACACTTTCCAACATGCTACTGTGTGTTGGTTATTTGCATAGCAGTGCCCTGCACTCACCAAAGGTACTGCACCATAAAAGTAATGAAAATATCATAAATTGTTCACTGTGGGTGTTACGGGCACGTAAAAACTAATTACATCTCATTCCATTTCGTGAAACTGCCACATGTTCAGATTCTGGGATTTGACACTTTGCATGTTAAAGGCCTTTATGTTTTGCTTTATTCTTCTGGATAGAGGGGAATAACCCAGAATTAATTCTGTGCTAATGCATGACATGGTGACTTGTGACTGCTTATGGAAATTGCCTGACAATTCTCCTAGAAACACCCATTTTCAGATCCTTAAACTTTACTGTCAGATGTAGGCTGGTATTTTTCATGCCACTCCAAGGTTGATTTACTGTTTTACATGCCAGCCATTTCTGAGAACAAAAGAAGAGAAAATGTGTTTTTCTACCCACATAAACTGCAATAATAATAATAGCAAGAATAATAATAAAGTCTGAAAGCTGGAAAAAAAAAAGAAAACAAAACAGCTGAAAAGACCTGGCACTGTTGAAAAGCAATTTCACAATGATACCACTGAAGGCCAGATGTGCCACCCTGATCATTCCCAGTAAGATGCAGCCAGATTTAACCAAGTTCAAAGAATTTCAAGCACAGCTCAACCTGACCAACATCAGATTCTTGCACAAGACAAGAGTTTTACTCTTAGCAAAAGAGCACTTCGGTCTCTGTGAACATCCCATTTGTCCCACCTGTGAAAAGCTTGGAATTGCAGAAAACTTAAAAGATCTTTGGGTTGTTGTGAACTGGAGCTGGACAAGGATTAGAATATAAATATTAAACAAGGAGGCACTGGGAATGGAGAGTGCTCAGGTGGCTGGAACGTGACCACATGCAAACAAAGCAGGGAAAAATGCATTATGAGTCAGGAAGAACAGACACTGCACCACCTAAAAGGACTGAGCCAAGGAGGAGAAAATTAAGCTTGAAGGAGTGAGTGGACTGGTGCAAAAGCCAGCAAATCTGAGTCAGGAAAGGGGAAAGATCTACTGGGGACAATGGAACACAGCTCAGGTGTGGGAGCAGGAATTCACACCCTTGTATGTCACATTTCCTTCCCAGAACTTGTAAGACAGCTAAAACTATAGATATATTTATATATTATGTATTATTTATAGATAAAAATTGCTGCTAATCCAGCCAGGAAAGGTTCCCCAGTGGCCCTGGTCCCTGCAGAGCACGCAGCTCTGCTCAAGGCTTCCTGCTCTGCCTCCAGAGAGAGCAGCAGAGCTCTGGATTTTGCAGCTCCACGCTGCTCCTGGAGGTTTCCTTTGCTGCCACAAGATGTCCATGGACTAGAACCACTTCCACATGGCTTCTGGAGGGCCTCACTCTCTCGCTTTGGGGCCTTTCTCTCTCCCTCGTGCACACACATGCACACACACACACACAGGGTAAAATTAGATCTGACAAGGCATGCAGATGAAAGCTGGGAAATGCTGCAATTATCGCTTCCCACATAATCTTAATTCAGGCTTTTGTGCACGGATTTTAGGGTACAGTTCCCAAAACTGCTGTGTCATTTCGAACAAAGAATGGGCCCGCTCTGGGAAAGAATGAGAGTCATGACATGACTGCAGTGTTACCTACAGAGATGAAAAGGCAAAGGAGGCAAAACCTCAGAAAAACTGGTTATACATGCCAAGATCAGTAAAGGAAAGTTCAATTCCCTTGAAACCTGATAGTCTTCTTGGTTTTTTGCAGTTATGATTTCAAATAAATTTACAACATTCTTCATTTGACAAAAGACAATTACAACTTCTTTGCCCTTTTTATTCAGCTAGATGTTATTCAGAGAAAATGGAAAATATGTTGGGAAGCCCTTTACTACAAAAAAATTAATTAAAAAAAATCGAAATGCTTAACTCCAGACACATCAAACAGTACTTGTTGCTAAATGATGAAACTCTATTCTGTTTTTACCCCATGTTTGAGCAGACACTTTGGAGAAAATAAAGATAAAATCTTAAAAAGCCTTTTGATTTCAAAAGTTTCTCCAAGTCCTGGTCTCATGACTTGTGCAGCTGAATCCTGCCGTGGGGAAAGGGATGAGACAATAACATGCTCCAGACTTTCAGTGTGGTGCTGGACAACTCCCTGAAGCTGAACTTTTCCTAGGTCAGCCGCTGATGGGCTGTTCTGCATTTTCTGTTTGTCTAGACTGACGTTCCTGGATGTGACCCACAAAATAACTGCACTCTCATGGTGACAACTGGAGGTGGTAGGGATTATACTGGGTATGCTCCACATCTGTCAAAATATTTAAGAAAAAAAAAAATCCAGACCCTGCCTGTCTTAAATTTGGCACCAAAAATCAGTGGCCAGTCAATCTCCATGTCTGCACTGTGGTTTGCAATTTTCACTGTGGGAATGACTATAACACTGCACTGTGAAAATGAAATGTTTGTGAAGTGGTTCTTCTCCCCTGACACATCCCTTAATAAATCTCAGGAGAAAATGGATAGCATTGTTTTCAGATATGGCTTTGACCAGCACGCAGTAAAAGGGCCACACAATGAGCAGAAGGAGGAATTATTGGACAGTTACTAATTAAACCAAGTGGAGCCATCCCAATCTGTCTGGTCTGTGCACAGAATTATGCAAAAATCTTGTGAGGGGAAGAGTGGAAAACAACTCTCCTAGAACCCATGCAGAAGAGGCCGAAATTGAATTCATGTGGGAAACTTCAGCTTCCGCATTTCCTACTTTTCAGGCTTTGACTTCACCTTTTGCACTTTTTCTACTCCTTTCTAGCAACATTGTTTTAGGGGAACAGGCTCTCAATTCCCATATTTAATGTTGGAATTGTAAATTCCAAATTGAAACTTCAGCAAATCAACTTTTTTCCTTTCCACAATGTTGTAGAAGGTTTCTGGCCCAAATCACCTGAATTTCTGGCAGCTGGGTGTAGGATACACCGTGAGGGTCTTTTCAAGGTTGTTTCTTTATATGAGCACTGTGTTGATGTTGTTGATGTAGTCTGCTTTAGAAGCAGTGCCAGTTGTGAAAGAAGGCCTCTATAACTGGTTAAAAAAAGGAAGAAAGAACAGTTACAAACCTTCCACTAAGTATTAATCTGAGAAAATATTCTCCTAACACAACTGCTTCCAGGCCACCTTCTTGGATCAAGACACCTACTCCAGTATATCAATATTTTCTCCAGAGTTCCTGCCTAGTTTTGGTCAAAAACTTAAGAAATTTTTTAAACTACTTTCTCAGCTTTGCTAGACTTCATTTTCCTACTCTAACATCTAAGAAGAAAGCAGTGAACATGAAGAATTCTACCACATCTTCTGGAGAGAAGAATGTATTCCAAATCAATCAATCAATTAATCATAATTTAATTTCTTTGTAGAACAGAACTCCTACTATCGGATAGCAGCACATTTTCCTCCTGGGCCTGGCAAACCAGCAGCCCTGCACATTTTCCCTGGCATTTCTTTGTCTCCAAGTTGGTATGAAAACAGAAACAACTTTCATTAGCTGCAGTGGCTATTGGAAACCTCATGTAATTCAAGGGTTAGACAAAAATGAACAATGCTCAGTGACCTAAATTCCTCACATATTAACACAAAGCATATTTTTGTTATAAGCCAATATTCTTCGAAGTTGTTGGAAAAGGCTGAAAATCCAAAGGACCAGGGAAGGGAACAAACACTGTTTTACATGAAGACACCTATGCCATTCCTTCTGTCCCTTTCTTCCCTTCACCAAGGCACCAGAATTCCTTCAGGGATACTGCAGGATACTCTTTACCTTGGCATCTCAGTTGCATTATAAAATACACACTGTCAGAAGTCTGAATGCTCTTCACAAACATTATTTTCAAAGCTACTCAGCGTGTGGAGATACTGAAACTCCAGGGATCCCCCAGTCTGTGTCCAAAAAATGTGCAGCAAAACAAGATGTTCCTTAAAAATGTGTTTAACCAGTAGCCTGCAAGAAGTACTGAGGAGAGACAGCTTGTTTAATAAAAATTTGATTCAATAACAGATGTGTCTGAACTGAGATTTCTGAGAAACTATGAAATCATTACTCTATTCACTCTGATAGAAATAAAAATAGCTGCTATGCAAGCACAGAGTATTTCTTCTGTACTTCCATTCAATTCAGTGGAAGTATGGCAAATTCAATGATGTTGAAAATGGTAGAGAAAATCTGGTTATAGCCATATCATTGGATTCAGGCTCTTTGGTATAAAATAAACAGGGAGAGGGAAGTAGGAACTAGAAACAAGAAAGGAAATTTAAGTTTCAAAGCAATTTAGAAGAGAGTGGATGCATTAGTAACGAAAAGGCCAACATGGAAACTGGTAAAATAAGTTAAAAGAAGACCGATATTTTAAAGATAGTATTAAATAGCAACTTCAAAATATTTCATAAGGCTGTACACAACTTGCTTGTTTCACACCTAGGATGGGAAACAACTTGCAAAACAGACCCTCACTTAGAGAAAAAAAAATATAAATGCAAAACTACAACAATCACAGATATGAAATAATTTCCTACCATTTTCTTTAGTTGTGCAATAACAGTAAGTTATCATGGTCCTACTAGATGGATTGTCAGTTCTAAAGTACTCCAGTTGGGACATTTAGAAGTTATTTACTAGAATGACAGTTTTCAGAAAGACTCTGTCTCTTGGTTAATTGACACCGTCTTGAAAAATCTCACCCACAGTAAATAGATTTCAGTTGTGACAAAATTTTTGATTTATGATGAATTGACTAATTTTTTATTTATGCTCAATCTGTCTGCAATGCTTCTTTCAAAGAGGACAGAGTAGACCAGGTAGAAACTCTAAGAAAAAATCCACAAAGATTATACCTTTTCTTGGGGAAATAAATATGTCTGAATAAAGATGCTTTAGGCGTGGCAGAGGGAACTCAAAGCAATGTAAGGAAAGGTCTCAAATTCTGTTCATTACTGAAAAGAGGAGGGAGCATCCACTGGGCTTTAGAGACTGTGAGGAAGATGGTGAAAAAAACTTTCCTGGGAGGCAGAAAAGAATGTGAAGATCTTAAGCAAGGTAAAGGACTTCAAGGAAAATATAAATTAAACCTTAGATGGAAAGAAGTGTCTTCAAGAAAATTTGGCAGGAAAAGAGCCAAGTACAACCGCTTTGTTTTCATTATTCCTTCCCAGCTGATCCAGGCTCACTGGGTTAGAGTTTAGTGGCATTTATGTGTCCTCAAAAGAAATAAAAGGACAAGGCATAAGACACCTGCCAAAGGATCTGCCTGTCTGTGAAGGGGGAGGAAAAGGTGCCCACTTGTGTCTTAAAGGAAATCTGCAGCATTCAGGGTGTTCTTGGTAAGGTTCTGCCATCCTCCAGGAATCCACATACTGCTGCTGCTCAGAAATCTCAGGAGGAGGTTGGTCAGGAAGGAGCTTTTGTTCAGTTCTTGCTTTAAAACAAGTCAGTTTACACCTAAATAATTCAGCAATTATGTCTTCAATTCACTCAGGGCACGTTTTTTACACCAGGATCAGAATCAGCTATGCCTTATAAT
Source organism: Lanius collurio (assembly GCA_020086605.1). Classification (NCBI taxonomy): domain Eukaryota; kingdom Metazoa; phylum Chordata; class Aves; order Passeriformes; family Laniidae; genus Lanius; species Lanius collurio. Next base: position 166,237 of record JACBWW010000077.1, on the reverse strand, counting down.
ATTCTCTGTTTGTGCTGTCTCTTTTAGAAACAACATCATGTTTAACCAGTTTAATATTTTCCATCTATACAGATTTCAGGCAGAAATTACTTATGTTTCTACTTCCATTCTCAGTGGAGGCACTGGCACTCCATCTTTAGCATGGAGAAGATTTAGACATACATGCTGTGGTTGTGAAGATTAAATTAAATCATATTTTTGTGTTGAATTTCTGCTGCAAATTAGCACTCAGATTTTGTTAACAATTGCTGCAGACTGTACATTTAATCATCAGCAAATTAGCATCACTTCAAATTTTCTAATTAAGCTGTTTTTTCAGAATGCTTGTAAAACATTTTACAATCAAGGGTTACTGAGCTGAAGCAAAATTTAGTCCCAAAAAGTGTTTATATTGAACAGTTATTAGTTACAGCTACAGCAGAAAACATTAGAATGAGTAGGAATTCTAGGTCGTGTTTCAAAACAAAATATTGTGAGAAGTAATCTTTTTATTACTCTGTAAATTTTTCAATTTTATAACATGTAGGAACAGAGGTATTTAATACAATGATAACTTGCTACCCTGGAAAATGAATGACTCCTGAAGAGTCTTGTTTTCATAGGAAATATCAGTTTTTTGCCAGAAGGAAAAGTATTTTTATAGGTGTTTTTTTAGCCAATTAGACAATAAACAAAAAATATACCAGAAAACCTTAACATTTGTAACAATCAGGGCATTTTATCTGCTTAATTTAACAAAAATAAATAGAAATAGAAATGGATATAATTCTAAATTCAACAGAGTGCAGTCCCACTGGATTCCTGCAGAGCTATTTGGCCCATCTTGTCTAATTGGAAGAAAGATGGAGAGAGAGTTTACAACAGCCTGCAGTGACCAGGCAGAAGGGCATGGCTTCAAATTGACAGAGAGAAGGTTTAGATGGGATACTGGGAAGGAATTCTTCCCTGTGAGGGTGGGCAGGCCCTGGCACAGGGTGCCCAGAGAAGCTGTGGCTGCCCCTGGATCCCTGGAAGTGTCCCAGGTCAGGCTGGATAGGGCTCAGCACAATCTGGGATGGTGGAAGGTGTCCCTGCCCATGGCAGGGGTGGCACTGGATGGCCTTTAAGGTCCCTTCACACTCAAGCCATGGTTGTGTCACCCTTCAGCTGATGTAATCCCTCCTGAGCTGCTTCAGTCTGGCTGGGTGGGTGCATTGATGTCAGCCTGTATGGCACAGACTTTTCCAAATGCTGCCTCATTTTAGGAATGTTAAATGCAGAGCTAACTTGTGAGCACTGATGTAATAATTGTAATAATGCTGCGGGGCACATTGGGCAGGTCCCCCCTCTGGCACACACAGCTCAGCAGGGCCCTTGATCTTTTCAGTATTTGCTTCCTCTCCCTTTGACACATTAATCTGCTGCTGGAAGAGTCAGACATTGCCTCCCCTTTCTTTGGCTGATGTCTTTGGCTCTGTCAGCTAAATAATGAAATTATACAGAGCTGTCAGCTGGATGCATCCAATAAATGCACACCCTGCAAGTTAAGGACATACAGCATTGTTCCACAGAAACATCCTCCAAATGTTACTGAATGCATTCCTCTGATCAAACACACGTTTTTACAGCCTTGGACAAAAGTTTGGTTTAGGCTGTCACGTGCTGTGAATTGTTCCACCTTTATCCAAAAATGCTCATTATCAGAAAGTGCTATTTTATACACATCTTTAGAGTCCAGAAAGAAATAACAATATTCCACCAGAGCATCCTTATTACTACTGTATTCCATAGCATAACAAACCCTCCTGCAGCTTCAGGAAAGGAGAGAGGACAAGTCATGTTCACTCTAAAAAAAGCATTTCAGGTGATATTACTTTATGTCACAAAATATCACTCATTTTTTAACACAAGTACCATAAATACAGGCCTTGCTTTTATAAAGTGCTTTACAGAGAGGGGCAGGAGTCCATGTCTTCACCTTAGTAATTAATTTCTTTCACTGTGACAATCAGCTGTTCCATCATCTGAAGTCAACAGGAAAAAATCCTAGGACTACAGTAAAAAAAGTTGTTCTCCTCTACTGAAAGTCATTTGAACATCTGAATAAAAGTGGTCCTATTTTCCCAATTTCTCAGGGGTGTAAATCCTACATACTTCAAGTTTGTTAATATCAAAAGCTTTAACTTGAGCTATAATTTTACTTATAGGCAGGAGAATTTGATTATGTACAAGACCAAAGTAACGTAGGACTTCTGTCTTTCCAGTAGTCTTTGTAAAAAAATCATATGCCAAAGCTGTAGTTTGTTGCAGAAACATCCATTTTACTTTAAGTGGCAAAAGGCTGCAGTAAGGACAGGAAAATCAAGATCAGAACACTCTGGGAAACAAACTTATCAGTGGGTGTATTCTTACAATTAACCCACCACGAAAGTTCTACCTGAAACACTTTCAAGGCCTGGACTTGGAGAACTTGAGTGTCACCTCCCATGTGTCATTCCTGGCAGATATGAGAATAGTCTGGTTTTTCTTGCTGAGAGTGAAAATAAATTATTTCTTTCCCCTCCACATTCCTATTGTCACAGAAGGCACACAGATGATTAGGGAAAAAGAGTCTGTGAAAGTAGCCAACAGCTCATATTTACCAAACATTGGCCTAGGTTAAAGATAAGATCAAGATTAGAGGTTTAACAGTGTGACAGGGAACTCTGGCATTTACCATTCATAGTGTTTTAGTCACATTGATTCATGATTAGATCTGTTCAACAATTCAGCAGTCTCTAGGATTATAAATTATAAATCCCAGTGGTTGTGGCTGCTGGAAGGGCTCCCAGGGGATGGCAGAATTTGGCCTCTCAACCTCTTGTCTGTTCTGTGTTTGCAGATAGAGAAATCCAGACTTCACTGTGCTCTGCAGTCTAGACCAGCCCTTTGGAGGCACATTCCTTACAGAAAAAATCCTCTTGCATTCTGTAGATCCCTATCTAGTGAAAATATCCCTCTGTCCTCCTTGAGCTGAGCAGCACTGAAACACCAGAGTCAAGGATAAGCAAAGCTTTCACTGCACAAACTGTGATTTGTGAACAAAAATTAGTAGGTCCAGACAAATTTTCTTGGCTTCCAAAAGCTCTGGAGACATTATTCTTATTTTTTATGGAAGATTTATGAACCTCTAGAACCTAATGGTTCATCACATCAACAGACTGGTGCTAGGATCCTGCCAGAAGCTTTTTGGTTCTTGAAAGCCCTGAGCTGGGGACAGGGGTGAGCAGAACATTTTCTTGAAGTGGTTTGCATTTGATTCATGCAAAGGCACTGCAACATAACTGGGGGTAAATATAGCTCAACACACAGAAATTCAAGGATGTTCTCTAGATCACTGTGACATCAATTATCCTCACATCCAGCAGTTTCCTGTGTATTTACGTAAACCTGGGGCACATCCAGACTAAACACGTTTTTGCCTGTGTTATCTTCTTATTTCCAGATTGTTCCACTGGAACTTGCCCAATCCAGTTCATCCTGGATGACTTTGTATCTTCCCCTCACAATATTTCTTGTACAAAGGCAGGTTTACAAAAAAGATCAGGGTTTACCTGTCTTTTTCTCCAACAGCTGCTTCCCTTCCCTTTATTTTCAATGGCAAATTAATAAATATATTTGCTGGGGAAAAAAGATCCAAGCACAGTGTTCTCTGAAGTGAGAAAACTTTGTAAAAATTAAAAAAAAAATATCAAGAAGCAATTTCAAAGTGCTCTTGAACGCAGCTGAATTTACTTTGTTCTGTATTGCCACAGAAGCAATGGGAAAACAGTAACTGATATCTGGACTGCCAATTCAATCAGCGATGCAGAGTCTTTGTATCAAAGAATACCTCCCATATTTCCATTTCAAGAGTTTAACTGGGAGGTACCTTTCTGTGTGTGTCCTTGGCAGATTCTGAGGATGAGTGTAACTGTGGCTACTCAGGACAGTAAATGGTGCACTAGAAACCATTTTACTGTCTTGTTTAGAGACAGAAGAACTGGATTTTTCTTTCAGTACTGCTTTATATTTTATCATTTAGCTTATCTACTTCTATATCTTATACTTTTTCTGGAGTTCTGAGGAGAAAACACTGGAAAAGACTGTTTTATTGGGCCTTCCAGAATGAGAAAAACAAATGGAAGCATGCCCCACTGATCTGACAAATATTAGAGGGAAAAGTGGAATATTCTGACTTTAAAATTCTTGTAACTTCTGTTCTCATCAGGAACAGGTAGACAAGCTTGAAACCATGAGTTTGTTAACAAAACAAACACCTTTATCTCCACATATATATGGCTTTTTTTTCCTCAGTGTTGTCTCTGCAGCTCAGAGAATACAGAGAAAGGAGGAACTAATGGAGTGGACTTATGATTTCCTAGCATAATTAAGGCAAAAAACTCGAAGAAATATAACTGTATCAGCAAATATTCCACAAATATAAAACATTATTCTTATCTGCACCAAACCCTTAAGCTATTGGATGAAATGATGACTGTGACAGCCCACTGGAAAATGTCTTAGTGCTAGTCACTTAGTCTAGACCTAGATTAGTGAAAAAACTGACATAACCGTGTCAACTGGACTAAGGGTTTTGTTAGTATCACATTTATTATTATTATTATTTGAGAGTTTCATAGCAACCAAGTTAATCTGAAAACCAAGGGTCCACAATGCACAATGGAGTGTTCACTGCAGAACCAAATGCAAACCACAACGGGGAGTGTTGTGTTTCTAAATGTAACCACAGAGTGATGTCACACAAGAGTTTGATATCTTATCTGCCTATGGACCTGTAATCAGCAATAACTATCATATTTATTAGCTTTTGCTGGAGAACTAGAAAACTGTTGACAGGCCTGAATTGTTGCTTTTTCTATGAATAAACATTCAATGGAAGAGCAGCATAGCAGGTCTGAAGGTCCTTACTTAAAAACACAACACATCCAGAAATAAAGAACAAGTAATAATACACATGAAGGGAGGAAAACTTAAAAAAGTATCTCACATAAAGCATTTGTATCTCTGTTGCTGTTGGTGTTGGATTAAGCTGAAAGCAGTGGAGCCACCTTTCCTCTTTTCAAGAAATAACAGCCTTAAATATTGATTGTAACCTATTGATTAATTAATACTAATAGGATTCATTGACCCTGCTAGGCCTTAGATGCTGATCCCATCATTCCTGCCCTCAAATTTCCCTTTCCCTACTCTTTTTATCCAAAGAAAGGGAAGCTCATTGGAAATTATCCTGATGAGACATTAAACAACAGATTTGTAACAATATGACTCACAGTCTGTTCTCATTTACTTTCTTCCTTGGCCTTAATCCCACAGAAATCCAAAGAACTGCTTTGAGTTACACCCTTAAAATGAAAACCAGAGTGAAACCTGTAGATTTTACAGACCAACCCATATTTGCAGTTAGTCAGAATTTTCTGTGTATAGCCACTGAAATAATAAACCTCTTCTAAGGGCAAAGGATTTTGACCACTTCTGATCATCTTTTAATACCAGCTGTCCACCTTTCACTATCCCAGGTTGCTCCAAGCTCTGTCTAACCTGGTCTTGGACACTTCCAGGGATCCAGGGGCAACCACAGCTTCTCTGTGCACCCTTTGCCAGGGCCTGCCCACCCTCTAAGGTAGAAATTAACAAAATTACAGTCTAAAACAAATTTAGAAGTCTAAAATTCTGGATCACTCTCCAACCCACCTCCAATAGAGCTCTTCTTAAGTAATCATTAACAATCTTAGGTGACAAAGCACCTTGCGCACAAAGTGCTATGGATTTGCTCTCCTACAGTGTGAGGTGTTTTAAACAATCCAGAAGATCATAAGGAACAGCCCTAAAAGATGCTTCCCTTCTGGCAGTGGGAGATGGGCAGGAAGATGATGTGGAATTGAGAGTTTTACATTAAAGCTCCATTTCTGATTCCAGAATGATTCAGCAGACGAGGTGCAAAGTTTACACAACCCAGGTGATGTCATTGCCCCACACGTGAGGCTCTGGAAGGAGACCCTGGCAATGCAGGTAATGATGTTACTGCACTCAAGGAAAGCCAAACACAGTATGAGCACTTCTGCCACAGATTTCCCAACTGCAAGCCAAATGCACTTGCCAAAAAGTCCTCCTAAGGCTTCATAAATAATATGTGAACTGTGTAATTTGTGTATAAAAGAGCTGAATCAGGCTTTATGGCTCTGGAGAGGATGCAGCAACACAACAAAAGTTGAGGTGACTTACGTAGCAACACTCCATAAATCAATCTTTGTGCTGGCAGGATCCAAGTAAAGGCTACACCATGTTATTTTTATTCATATGGGTATGCACGGAATGTCTGAGAGGGAGAGTCTTCATCATCCCCATATTTCATAAGGAAAAGTACAGATGTAAAATAGGAGCAGTGAAGAGCAAACACCACCACCTCAGGGAGAAGAGACCTTCTGGTGAGGACTGCACTCCCAAGGCAGAGAATTTTATAAAGCTTAAGCACAGATATTTAATATTGGACTGGAAAGCTTCCTGGCTGAGTTAGTGTTTCCTAACCAGATAGCTGCAGTGTCTCTGCTTTCAAAAGCCTTGACTGAAGAGTGAGCACAACTGATGCTGTGCCAAGTGATAGGACAGAGTCATCCTGGGCTTTCATTACTTTCCTTTCTGATAGAGAAAGAAACTGCTGTGCCATAGAGACTCCACAGTATCAGAGAATGTTCTTTCTTATGACTCAAGAATAAAATCCCTAAAGACGTTTCTTAAATCTTTGTACTCTAAAGACCTACCCTATCAATTGGTTTTCAACAAGTTTTGCTTTGTATTTTTTAATTCATGCAAAATAAAGCTATCACAAGCCCTAAAATGTGACCAGCCCCTACAATTCTGTTTCATTTCTTAATTTTTCAATTTGTCTCAAATATGAATTGTATTTTAAAAAATTGAGTCCAACTATTCAAAACCAACTCCCTCTCCAATAGCAAGAGACAAGATACTTAAGTCAGATCTTATTCAAATCCTTGCTTATCCACATAAGAACAGAGCTTTTCTTTCTAGTCATACCAGAAATGATGCAGCAATTGAGACCATTATATCTCAGTATCTTAAATCTGCAGAACAAATCAAAAAAGTAACAATTGGCTTAACTTAAAATATTTTGATAAGTTACTTATTTTCAAAATGAAGATTAGAGAACAAAAAGAGAGACTGAAATATTTTTATCTGAATACTTCAGATACCTTAATTTTCTTATTGAAGGAACTTGTTTTTCTCATCTTTGACCATATGAAACAAAACTCCATCTCAAGCGTTAAAAATTTGTGTGTTTAAAATAACCTTGATACTTTATTTTTTGTTTTGTACACCATTCAGTCTTTCAAATATATATTTTGTTCCATCTCAAAACTGGAAGAATTTTCAAAGTATCAGTATATCTTGCAAAATGAAATGGAAATAGTTCTTAGTAGGTTTGCCAGAATTTGAAAGCAAAATTCAGTGAATTACATGTGCCATGCTGCTGCTGTCACAGCCAAGGGTGACCTCTGCTTTAACAAACACATCTCTTGTTGTTAAATTTGGGGTGATATATTTAACTAATTCCCTGTCAGGATACTTACAGAGGTTTCAGCTGGCCAAGCAGAAGAGTGAGAAAAGACCTTCACAGCAAATGGAGGAGAAATAAGACTGTATTTAACAGTATAAAAAGTATCACTTCTCAGAATTGCAAAGTTTTAACCATTTCTAGCACAACTCATTTAATGTTGTCTTACAAATTAAGTTTTTTGTCCACTTCCACCTAACCTTGCTTTTGATACAACAAAGAAAACGCTGCAGGAAAACCAGGCACACATCAGCACCTGCCTTCAAAAGTCTCAGCAGCTGTGGAGTTTAAAAATTCAAAGAAATATTACCCAAGAGTTCTGAATTTTGTATGCAGTGTACAAATTTGGGCAGGCAAAGGTCACCCTGCCCATCCTCTGCACCTCTACAGGTCAGACTGACACCTGCCCATCTTTTCAGTCAGATTCCTGAGGGATGTGGGGTTACTCTTTTGATGCTAATCTGCAGCCAACAGGGAACGGGGCCCCAAATGTTCATTTTTTTCCTAAATTAAACTCTGACTGGCATTTCTCCTCATTTTCTTGGACTCCTGTCCTCTGCAAACTGGTTTATTTGGCACATAAGCCTGGTTAATTTCAGACAATCTCTTCGATGAATTATAAAGTACCTTTGTACAATGTTTAGCACAGCATAGTTTTTATTCCTGTTGTGATGAAAGTGTAACACAAAGACAGATGCTCCCAATACAGAAAGACTTAACCTAAGGAATGCTTAACACCTGTGATAAAAGCACCTTTGTACTTGTAAACTATCAAAAGCACAGCAGACAGATGATGGTGTAGAAAAGATGAGGTGGGCAGGGATGTGTTATGACAGCTGTTCCTCACAGAACAAATATCAGCTCTTCTTTCCTTATACCCACTACAGGAGAAATGAATTGTATTTGTCCCTGTCAATGGTTCTGGGAGTTTGTGGCCTACAAGTGCACTCTGCTACACTTCCAACATGCTCATGGAGAGCTCCTGTGCAGAGCAGCAATCCAGAAGTCGTATTTTATTGCTTATGCACAAAAGTGGGACAAACTGAACCCAAAATCTGCTTGTTAATAGAAATTCTGAGAGGATACTTGCTTTTAGCTATGCAGTATCACTAAGCCCACCATCAGATCTGTTGTTTTGCATGGTTATCTCTGAAATATCTAAAAATGTCTTCTGCTATAGCCCCAGCCTGGCTAAGTTGACCCAAGGTTGGATAAATTCACAGACCCCAAATTTCCTTACTGTGGCACCAGACTTTGCATAAGACAAGAAACATATCAGTTCCCTCAGATTAATTAACTATTGCTGTACATAGAAAAACCTTCCAAGTTGCCTTTTGTTACCTGCCTAAAATCAGAGCTGTCTTTATCCAAGTGTTAGGTAGAGGGGAAGGAGAACTTTGGTATTTTCTGAAGTAACCATTTTTATTCTTTATCACTTGGAAATTCAGGCAATACATGCTGCATTACAGGATTGTTTTCCATCTCTCATTTCCAGAACTGTCTTTCTGAAATACAAATTTGAGGAAGAAAAACCTCCTGGCAGAGGAAATTCTGTCCCACAGTTGCTGTGGAAGATGTTGAACCACAATGAACTGACACCATAGGGTGTGATTTTTCCCTGTCTATACCAGGCAGTCAATCAGATGCTCAGAACTCAGTCTGAGAATTCCAGAATCCTGCAAATTCTAGCCAAGTGTTGATGTAGCTGCCTGCACACTTGGGTTGCTTGAAAAGAAAGGTGCTTTAAGGCAATGGGATGGGAAATGGAGTCCAATTTTCCCACAGGATTTCCTGTTTATTATACATTCTTGTAAATTCAAGCATACAAAAAGACACCAATTGAAGTTTTACAGGAACAGGCAGCTTGTAGGAAGTCGATTTTGTATTGTCAAAGCAACATTAACATTTTAAGGAAACACTTTCAAAGTTCACTGGATTGAAATAAATCCCAAATCAGAAAAATGTCTGAGAAAGTAGTGCTTGGTATTTTCTGTAGCCTAAACCCTAAGTAAAGATGTATTTTGGCTTGAACTCGATATGCAATTTGAACATGATATCACGCATTTCTTCCTGCCTTCCCCCATCCACTATCATCAGCAAGCTGCTTAGCTTTATTGTCAGTAACTTTGATAGTTGTACTTGCTCTTACATTTTCAAGTTTACTTTTGGGGCATTCCCTGGAGAGTGTCTCAACTGAAACAAGATTTGAATTCTATGCAGAAAAAAAAAATCCAAATAGAGAGATCTATTATTGTTTTCTTCTTATTACTGAGCTGAGATGTCTGCTCATGTCACACAGATGTTGGTCAGCTGTCATGTAGGCAGTTATTAACCTGAAGCTCTCCATTAAATCAAAAGAACTCTTCCCTTTCTCTTCTTGTGTTATTTTCTGGGACTTTTTTTTTTTTTTTTTGACCAGGACACCGAGTTGCTTGGGGGTTTTTCCCTCTCTCTGTTACACCACTGAAAAGGCAATAAGAATCTGCTTTAAGACATGATAATGTGTTCTAGAAAGAATTATGCCAGAATAGCTGTATGCCAGCTATGGCTGAGCAACAGGAGAGAGTAGAATCTTAAGCAGAGTTCAAGTTTATTTTTAACCTTTGGATTGCATCTGGCCACTGGAGCCAGACTGTAAACTCCAGAGTTGCTGAGGTAGTGGCAGAGTATCAATGAGCCAGTGGTCTGGGCTGATGTTCAAAAGGAATATAATCTGAGCTAAAGGATTAGAGAATCAGCAAATTTGTATGGTTTATACCACTACAGCATATGTATTTACTCATATTAATCATGCTGCAACAGCCCCCCTGCTTCCCATGCAAATCCACACATTTTCCAGTTTAAGCACTTCATCCTGATGACTGGGAAAAGTTTTTTCCCCTGAGGTTTCACTGCAGTTTACCACGAGACAAACACTTCACTAGAATGGTAATGTCAAAAGTGACATGGAAACTCAGGCAAGGACTCCTCTTATTCCCCTTTCCCCAAACTAATGGTCATAAATCCACACAATCAGAGAATTGTTTCCAACCCAGAGCCTCATTTCACTATCACTGTATAAGATTAAATATTTATATATTGGTCCTCAGTCACCACTTGTGTCTCTTCAGAACTCCCCCTGCCCTGTCTCCCCCTCAATCTGGGTTATCCACCCCAGTGACTCACAAACAGCATTAACTCCTCCAGCTTTTTCTCGAGTTAGTGTGACAGAATTCAAAAAAATCCATTATTTCATATTCCTCCAACAGAAACAATTCTGTTTCAGCATTTTCTTTGTCCATAGCTGCCCAGCTTGATGAAAAACCAGCCCTACTCAGACAGTGCTTTTCTAAGTTGTAATCTGCCAGAAAACATCACCTTATCAAACTGCCTGAAACAACAGGTAAGGGATCCTTGAAAAGGTATGGATCGATTCCAGCAACATCTACTAAAATGGTATTTCATTTCATTAATGACAACTTATATTCTGACAGGAAAACAAATTCCTGCCTTAGCAAAATAAACAATGTGAGTTTTCACAGGTCCATATATTCAATGGGGACATGCAGCACTTCTGTACTTCTCAAAATGTAATAAAATATTCACTTGTTAGTCTAAAGAAGTACCCCACATTTGCAATCTAATACAGGTTTGGGTTTTCTTTAAGGGATGATTGGCATGTTTTACCAGAATTTGATCAAATTCAGTCAGATCATATTTCACATTCATTCCTCAGTAAACTCATTATCAAATCTAGATACAGGATACCTCAAACATCATCAAAATCAGCCATCACCTTCCTGAGCAGCTGCTGAACCTGGCCTGGCCACTTGACTGTGGTTTCAGGGAAGATCTCCTGATAGTCAGGGGTACAAAGAGGGGTTTAATACAAGACCAGGTAGGAATGAAACCCTCCCCTGTGTTTTCAACCTAAAACATGCATTCTTCTCCCTGGAAACCATGGAACAGAATTACCTGGGCATGAGACAGGAAAGCACAGGCCTAAATTTGATATGCCTCAAGCCCAGCAAGCCTTTGCATTATCTAGCATGTGTCTGCAGAAAAGACAAGTTTGTGTTTCACAGAATCCTGGAAGGAATTAATTATTTACTAGAATGCCAAATTAGTTCAATATTTTGAGCACACATCTTATCCACATTGCCAGAGAGTGTAAACTTGTTTGTTTGTTCAGGCAAGAAAAACCTGTACTTGAAAAGCCAGCAATATCTGGTTACATGAAATTTTTCCTTTCACTGAGATTTCTAGAGAGATAAAAAGGGAAAACAGGGAAATCAAAAGAATATTGCTACAGAATTAAGGATGTTGGATTATTTGGATTTTATTAGAACACTATAAACCCAAACACTTTTGTTTGGAGATGCAGAAAGAAATTAATAAAGAAAAAATCAGTAGGAGAAAATGCTGAGGCTGTTGTACATGGGAGAGGGAGGGGAACAAATTTGTTTGGATATTTCGTATTCATTCTTAGTTTCTGTTTTCATTCTTTTGCAGTTAAGCTTAAACCAAAATATTTTCATAGCATTCCAAAGATGTTTGAAATGGCTGGAATAAATACATATGGCAAGGGAAGCTGGAGACATTTGTGCTTGCCATGTACTTAGAGTATGTTTCACAATTACAGTGGCAATCAAGTGTCACTGCATTGTTATGCATGATGTTATCTCAGATGGGAAAATGAAATCATACAAAATATTTGTGATTTTGGAGAAAACCAGTAAGCAACCATATTTAATAAAGGTCGCTTAAAGACACTGGAAAACATCTGTAGCCAATTTTCTCCTTTTGAATTCTGCTTGCAAAAAATTGATATATAATCATGTTATCCAAGAACATTAAAGTAACATTGAAGTTGTTTCCCTATGTTTATGTTATGAAATGGAGAGGAACCTTACAATAGAGTTTCATGCTTTGTAAATGTCATCCTTGTCTTTGAGAACAGACAGTTTATTAACAGTCTATTAACTTGATTTATGCCCCTTTTTGGCCAGTACAGCAGGAGAAAAGCAATTAAATATAAAATGCTCATTTCTAATCTATGAAATGACTGCAAAATTCTGAGTCAGTAGCTTCAACAGGAGCCATGTGAAATAATAAATTAAAATCATTCCGTCACCTCCTGGAACTAAGAAAATAATTCTTGTAATGACTTGACAATTCATGACAAGTCCTTTAGGAGCTGAGGAGTCCACTTATCTATAGAAAAATAGCTTAGAACCTCTAAAGCAACTCAGTTTTGGAAACTGATTCTTGCTAAATGGAATTCAATGTTCAGTCATCCATCAATAAATAACCCTTCTGTGACAGAAAACAAATTACATCTTCTCAATCAAACAAGGGTGTGGGCAGAACATCCAGCTGGTGCTTTTTTTGTACTCCAGGATATTTTCTTGAAATATGAAGCAGAAGCTAGACTGTTGCAAACTTTCAGGATTCATTCAACTGCCAGGAACAGTGGTAACCAAGGAAGACTGCTGGGTTCTTCCAGTATATTTCAACAAACTCAGAAATAAAAAAATTAATAATCATACAACCTGATAATTTGCATATATTAAAAATGTGTATTAATTTTGCAGTAAGATTAATAATTCCAAATTAATTTGCATCAGTTTAGCTCCAATTTGCCTGTCAAATGCTTTGCCTGAGCTATAGGCCAGTAGGTCAAGCTTCAGGAAATCTGCCTTTGACAGCTGGAGTCCCTCCTCCAAAGCCTGGATCACTGTTAAAGTATTCCAATTTTCTTTTTCCTGGTTCTGGAAGCAGACAATGAATTTCACCAGCTGGCAGAGAGTTTCACAATTATGTTACTAACAGTATTTACTGGTAAAGCTTCAGTCTGGGGAGCTGCAGAAGCCAGACCTGGTTAGGCTGACAAACCACTGCTTGCTTCTGATCATATTAAAAACAACCCAGATAACAGCTAAATGCCCCAAATAATACTGCAGTCCCTGTTCCTTTACAGAAAAAGCCACTAACTGAGACATTAAGACAAAAATCAGCTTTGCAAAAGGGAATTGGGGTGTCCTAAAAGTGAGGAAATTCGGGAATGAGATTATCTGCTGAGGAAAGCCAACATCACATACTGGGCTGAATTAAAAGGCTACAACGTTAATTTCATAGGGAGTTTTCCTCATCAAAACTTATTGTGCGTTTTCTTGAGGGGGAAATAATTTTTAAGAAAAGCTGCTTAATGAATAGCCTAATCTTTGTAACATGGCATTCTGGTTTTATGATTTTATGAGGGAAGTAATGGTTTATTTCTGTTTTCTTAACTGCAACACACTAAAGACAAACTGCACCCTCAACAATAAAAAAAGTTTTCACAGAGATGAACTCCAACTCCTTAGAATATCAGAATTTTCTCCTTTTCTTTTTGCTTTCTTTTGACCCTACTTGTTGAAAAATAATTTTTACATCATTCCTCCCTTTCATGCTAAGTTACACTGAACAAGAAAGAACCCCTCTGTGCAATTAAGGAACCCATTTGTAAAAACCTTACCCAGCCTGCACTGCAGAGAGCTGTATTTCTGTAATTAAAAAAAAAAAAAAAAAAAAAAAAGCTGGGTTTGTGGCTTCTTTGGGGGGTTGGAGTGCTGTTTGTTTGTTTTGGGGTAGAGGCTGTTGTGGGTTTTATTTTCACCTGGTAACTTCAATATGTAGGTGCTCAGAAGAAAAAACATGTTTGATTTAACTTTAACTTAATATTTACTGCTTTTCTGTTGCTCAAAACCACATAACTTTTCAGGGGAAATATTCCCATAATGATCAGACACTTGTAGGTACCTTGTTCTCTAAAATAATGCCATTGGAAGAGAGATTTTAATACCTGATCTGAAAGAAATTGTGTACAACCAGGCCTCCAAAGCTCATCCTGGAGACTCTGTGAGGTGAATTACAGATAAATAAATGGGATTACAGATTGTGGGTCCCCACAGGATTTACAGGAACCAAGAGTGATGATTACAATAAGTGTCTTGTTTTTCTTAACTGGCTAAACTTTGGGTTTGTTTGTTTTGACCACAGCTGGAAAAAGATCTTGAAATATTGATACTGAAGTGCTTTATTTTAACCTGTAAAAGTAGTACAGGTAAAACAGAGCATTTCTTTCAAATTACATTTCAGTCAGATTCATCTTTTTCACCCTTCTGAACCGATTCTTGAAAGCAGAAGGTTAAAAATGTTTTACTTTTTCACAGTGCTAACTGAAACAAACCCAAATTGGAGCCATTAGCAAGTTGTGAGAGACCATCCAGAGCGACTTCACAAGGCTCCTGTCTACAGGAAAATATTTTCTTTTCTCTCTCTTCCCTGTATGATCACCAGGCAGTGGCAGACATTCCAAACACATGTCCACGATTAGCAATCCCCTAAATTCTGGTTGGAGATTCTTAGTGCATTTATACCAATATGCAGTTACTGCCTCAGGAGTGAATTTTAAGTCAAATTCACCATTTTTTGCTGAATAGTTGCTTGGGTCATCTAGCAGGTATTACCAGGGTAACCTTATACTTTTTCCAGACTATGTTCCTTTTTGCCAGGTCTAAAAGCTTTCTTTTAGACTGTTTTCCATTGTATTGGATCCATATCTGGCACACAAAACAGCCTGGCAGAGCTCAACTTCATATGGCAAGATAATTTCAGCTTTGCAGCCAGCCTGGCTTTGTTTGCCTCCTCAGTGAAGGGAAACAATAAAATATTGGGAATGCCAAGAACTTCGAGTCAGTCAGGTGTTGTTTTTGTTTAGGAAACCTGAATCATCAGCCACTTGAAAAGCATCTGAGCTAATTAGTTCAAATTAGTTTCAGCATCTTGGGAACAAATATTCTTATGCTAAGCCACGAAAATATCAGTGGTGAGGCTCAGAACGCTGATGTAAGAATTTGGTGTCATCTCATTAATTTATGTTTGGGGCATTGAAGAGTTGGGGTTTTTCTGATTTTGGTAAGATATCACACTATAAACACCTCACACACAGAAATTACTGTGATTTGCAGAAGAGTAGCCCTGCTAACTCACCCCCCTTATCAACAATTCTGTTTCCATATCTTCAGTCATTACACAAAAATATACATAAACCAGAGATTTTATACTCAAGACATATTAAGAGAAATTTAACTTTGAATTCTTGCTCTTATAACTCCATGCCTTGACAAAGTATCACCAGTGAATATTCATTTAAAAGGTTCCCAACGAGTCAGGAACACACCTTTAGAAACATTACTTCATGTGCTTTTATCCCTCTTTATCTTATCCCCACACTATCCTGGATTCAGTTTCCTCTGCCTTTTTTTGCTCCCCTCTGTGGTGAATGAGTTCTGGAAAATGCTGGGTGTGGAGAGATTTCCTTTCTCACTAGGGAAGAGAGGAGTTTTCCCATCCCAAGGAGTGCTGGTTGTTATTGTTCCTCACACCCTTCTGAATCACAGAAAGTAACCCCCTGCTTCTCAATATCAGGCTTTTCAACACAGGACAAGTGGGAAAAAAAAAAAAAAAAGACTTAAAATCATGCCCTCTACCAAAAATACCATTTTCCAGGCACATGGATAAACTCCAGCCTGGATATCTGACCATAAATCTCTGATTTCTGTGGGAAATAGTCTGGCATGTTATATACAGTAGATATAAAAAAGCATAACTTCTGCCCCTCAGTGAGGTCAGTTCATTGTGAAACCTCACAATTGCTTCTTCATGCTTTCAATTAAACTTTGCACATTCATCCCCTCAATTCAGAGGGACTCAAGCTCAGGCAGATTCCATGAAAACTGAACAACACAGGGCTTATTCCATAAAACAGCCAAATGAGCCACCCACCATAAAAAATAGGAAGGCATATTGTACATTTTCATGTGGACAAAGGGGGACTCCACCTATTTCCATTTGGGATTTATCACCAGCATCTCTCACTCACTGCAAAGACAGAAAATAAAATGGGCCATATGAAACCCCACAAGAGCTGGTGTTAAAAGGGTTTGATGTTTGGTCTGCAGATCCTGGAGTTGTAACAAACAAACTGGGGGGAATGCCCATACAGTATTCATCTGTGTAAAGCTAATATATTTGAAATATAAGAATCCTATTTTAGGAGTGAAATCACAGGTGATTTGAGCTGTACAATAGAGGTGTGCTCTGGGAAAGTTTCATATTTTAGTCTTCCTATTTCTAGGAAGCAAGTCCCAGCCTTTCCTTCATTAAACAGAACTTTACTTCTAAAAATTATTTCCTCTGGCTGCAATAGATTTAACACATGGTGCAGGGTGTACAGAGGGGAAAGAAAACAATACTGCAGCAACCATTCCCCCTTGTCTGTCTTCTGTTTCTGTAATGCCTGCAGGGTAGGGAGGGAATGGAAACAGCTTGAAAAGGGTTTTTGTCCACCATTTCTATCAATTTCATACCTGTTCAGGAAGGTATGGAAATAATGTGAATACATATTTTCTCAGAATTTCACCTCTAAGAATGAAAAAGATCGCTGCAGAGATTCTTAGACGCTTATATTTTTGAAGTGGATAAATATTTTTTCTCAATTCCACAGCAAATACGTTTCTACAATATTTGAGCTACAGCACAGTTTCAATGAGAAACCCAAGCCTAAAATTTATATCATTAAAAATACAGCAATTTCTACATTTTTAAAGTCATTAATAATATACTGCTAGAAATTTAAGTCAATTCTAGACACTTTGTGGTTTGAATTTAGTTCCTTACATCTAATTCTTTAGTCTGTACAGCTCACCAATATTTTCCCACAAAATATACTTGATTCAATAAAGAGAGAAATCTTCTATGAGAAATTCAGTGCACTTAGCTTTTTTAACATGAATTCACTCCCCCCCATCTAATATTGTGAACATTTAAGAGTAAATACTTTGTTGTATGAAAGCACATGGATTTTGAAGTGTAAAGTGTGATAAAGCCTCAGAGAATTGACAGCAAATGGTTATAAGGAATTGAGCAAATAGCAGTGACCACTGGGATGAAAATTGGGGTTCCAAAGTTTAACAACCCTTTCCATGGAGAAATTCCTGCTGATGCCCACCCTGCCCCTGCCCTGGCCCAGCCTGAGGCCGTTCCCTCTCCTGTCCCTGTTCCCTGGGAGAAGAGCCCGACCCCCCCTGAGCCCCCTCCTGTCAGGGAGTTGTGCAGAGCCACAAGGTCCCCCCTGAGCCTCCTTTGCTCCAGGCTGAGCCCCTTTCCAGCTCCCTCAGCCCCTTCCCAGCCCCATTCCCTGCCCTGGACACGCTCCAGCCCCTCAGCATCCTTCTTGCAGTGAATGACTCAGAACGGAACCCAACCCTGTAAGATGTCCTTCTGCTAATTTCATAGGAATTATTTTGGCTACATAGCTACCAAAAATGCTGTTATAAGTATACTGTGATGGAATAGATTCCAAGCAACAAGGGGGAAAACGATAATCACACAATGAAACAGTCGCAGAGGCCCCAAAACAAACACAAACCAAGTGTGATCTTATTCAAGCACAACAGTTTTGCTGTTGTTTAAACCACAGTACTTGTTTAGGAAAAGCAGCTACTGATCTATGCTGGGCAAAGTCTATTATCTGGAAATATTACTTAGTTGTGTTGTATAAAGTTCTCCCACATAAGAGCTTACCACCCCCTCAAGTCCCCATTTAAAAATTACAATTTATCTGCCTCTTCTCAATCTGTTCAGTCTCCCCATTTTTCCATACTGAAGTTGGCTTGTGGAAGATGAACTCTTTGATCACTCATGCACCCAATTTGATCAACCAACAGCATTTTGGAGAGCAAACTCACAAAAAACCACCACCTGAGTGGAACCCACCCTTTGACCTTTAGCACACGTTGCTATTGCTCACTTTTATTTTCCCAGACTTCCGTAGCCCTTTCAGCTGTGACGAGAGCAGTGCTCAAGACCTGTGACTTCCACTTATTATTCCAGAGGATGTGACAGGACAAAGCCAGACATGGAAACTCCTGCTTTTGCCACGAGAAGAGAGGGAAGGGGCGTTATCTTTTTGTAAGGTGAGAAGTGGGTCTCAGACAATAAACTTTACGTAGGAAAAATTATTCATCCCTAATGCTATTCCAGGGAGAGGGAGTGCAGTTAAAACTGCAGCTCTGACGAACTGCCTGTCAAATGCTGATAGAAATGCCACTTTTCTTCTTCTAAGCCAAAACAGGAGATGTGATAGCAGCCTTTAGGCTGCATGATTTCATTTAAGACCAGGGCAACAAAGTCTACCCAAAGAAAGAGGAGGATTGGAATCACAAATTGATTTTTAATTACTGAAAGTTGCATTACTGTGAACACTGTGACAATAATTATTGCTAAGTTTTCATGGAAGAATTATTTTCTCTCTACTGCAGATATTCTCACAATTTTCTGTATCTAATATCCAGTCAGGAGGTGAAGCACTGCCTTTCCTTATTCGCTTTTTGCAATATTTCACACCTGTAGAACAAGTTTGATAAAAACAGCCAGCAAACCCCCTGTACCTTAGGGCAATGGGCAGGAATCATCAGGTAATCACTCGTAGGTATGAGATTATTATCAAGAAACTGCTCCACATTGTGGAAGAAGGATCCTGAACATTTCTGACCTGTCCCTGACAGCAACCCCCAGAAAAGGAGCAGCCAGCTGCAGGTAAGGGGTTGACACAGTTCCCCAAATTTTGCCAACCCAGGCTAAAGCAGAGTGTGTGAGCACAGCAGGTATCCAGGGAATAACCCTGCTGGAGAGATCTGCCTTCCTGATACCACCCCAGAGGGTTTCAAGCAGGCAAGAACATGAAATAATCTGGCCCACTCCACATCCACAGTTAAATAATAGAGGGTATAGAAATGTACCTAAGGATTTCTGCCAGCTAATAACTGACATTCCATATTCCATTTCCCTGAGGGCCTTGACCCTTCATTTGTCAAGGGCAGTCCCATTTTATAACCAGAATTTTGAATGTCCAGCCTTTTCCACGCACATAAATCCTTGAAGAGTCTTCCCATTTCATCTTCCCATAGGTAAACTCCCCCAAAGCTGAGATAACATACAATATTTTGGACTCTTTGGACTCTCAGATGTCAGACCATATTACATGTTGAAAGGTTTGGGAAAAGATGTATTTTGAGTTAGATGTGGTAAAAAACCATCAAATAATACCTCGCCCCTAGGAATTCTGCCTCATTACACAGCACACAATAACAAGATGAGACAAACAGAACAGGAGAGGATTTATGACAGTAAGGAAATATTAATGTGAAAATTTGAAAGAGAAAAAGACAGGCCACCACCTAATGAAAGGATATCTCCTTACTGTTAAACATAAGTGATGATACTGAAGGATATTGCATAGTTTCTCCTCAAAAGCAAATTTAAAAATGAGTGAACGGTGGGATCCTCAGAAGAATGACCAGAAAGCTGAGAGTCCCTTCAGACAAAATGCCTGAGGGAATTTTACCAATGCAAAATGACAAAGCTCTATTTAATTGCATCAAAGGCTTGCGACTTGGAAAGAAATCATCAGAATTGAAAAACAGGAGTGTGATCACATCATGTGTTTAAGAACAAAAACAGGGAAAACCTTAGAGGAGAAATAAAAAGGGGAAATAGCAATAGTCACAGGCTGGATATAATGCTCACAGTCCTCAGTACTTCAGCATCTTCAACAGAAACACCCATCAAATGCTGGTTATTTAGTTTTGGTTGTCAAGTTCAATATTGGGGTGAGATAGTGGCATGGCAGTGCTGGATAAGACCTGCTGGGGAAGGTACTCAAAAAGTTAAGAAATTCTAGTTTTCCAGTGCTCCAGTGCCAGGATGCCCCTGTTGCAATTTAGGAAAGGAGGGAAAAAGGGAAGCCTGGAATCAGTAAACCCAGGACTGGTGGGTCACACTTAAATGAATTTGTGTGGAAGTATTTTGTGACAGTGGTGACTTAGAGACATACATGAGTGCACATGATGATGTGTGGGGCAAGAACCACCTGTGTTCAGATTTGCACATTCACATGTGTCTGTGTGCTGACAAAAGAGACACAAATGGTCCTTCTTTGGCTGTTCAATGACTCCTCACTGCTCTGTACAATTGCTGCCTCTCCCAGATGCTGCCGAGCACACCACAACGATGTGCAACGCTTTGCTGTTACTCAGGGTTGAAAATATGTCAGTTCAGACCTAATTTTGCTTCCTGCACAGCTGCAAGGATGATTTTTTCCATTTGCCTTCTGCCTCACAGACGAAGGTTTGAATCTTCTCACCACACTGTAAACACCCAGCTTACAAAACAGGAGGATGACTCAAATGGTGACAACAGCCCTCAGCAATGAGAAGCAAGGAAAAGTCTGCATCTAGAAGGACAGGATGAAAACATTCCTCATAAAGAACTCTCAAACAACATTAACTCAGCCAGGAGGAGAAATTTTAGTTGTCAAGTATGACTGTCCTTTTTTTAATGCTTTCATTTTAAGGGGTGATTTAAAGCAGTTTTAACTGCATCTATTAACACATGGATCATTAGTCCAGTTCCACGTCCTGTGTTTAGAAAATACACTTTCCATTTACTTATCAATACTTTAATAAGCCTGAACTTAGAACAAGGTCAAATGTTGCCTTGTTTCTTGAAAAATGATAAAAATTTCAGATTTTCAGAAACAATGGCCTGCATGCAGATTTTAAAAGCCAGTTGAAGGACTAATTTTCTTTCATGGCACACAACTACTTACACTTAGAAAAAAATAAATACAGGATTATTAAGCAATAACTGCCTTCACACCTATCTTACCACAAGCCAGAGCTTCTCCTCACTGACACCTTTGAAATCATTCCACCTCAATGAGTTTAAGTTCATCAGTTTAAGTTCATCTCAGACAAGGATCAGGGCCTGCTTCTGCCAGCTTGTGGCTTCTGTAAAGGCAGTGAGAACATTTTGTAGGTCCATACCTGAAGTATGAGCCATGGCAGCTTTTTAATAAACCAGTTAGGGCACAAACCTCCTTTTCTGAGTAAAAACCTGAGACAGGGAAAAACTGTTGCCTGCTGGGAAAAGACTCCCAACATTTGTGAGGACAAGGATCCTCAAATGTTGTTTACAGCAAGTGATGCAAGAATTTTGCTCAGCCTTTCAAAATAAGCTCGAGATGATGTTCCAGCAGTTCCCTGAACCCTCAGAGCCACAGCTGCCAAGCAGTTTGTGCTCATCCCATGGCTGGAATTCTGGTTTCAGACAGGGCAACTGTGGGTGAGGTAGGCAAGTTTCCATGGAAACCAGCCTAGTTTCTGCCAGGAGCAGCTAAATAAAAACATCTTTTTTTTTTTCCCCCCCAAGAGTGTTTTGATGATTTTGACTCAGCATTTTTCCAACAGTTCTATTAATAAACTCCCAAGATTTGTACCTGGGGGCTGCTGACAGAGTAGCACACTGATCTCAGAGTGAATGACTCTGCTCCTGACTTTCTTATCAGCAGTTTGTCTCAAACATTTCATTCTTTCCACCTGGGCAAACCCCTGACTCTCACCTACACAATGTCTGTGCAAGTGTGTGTGTACACACACACACACAAGTCCCAGAAATCCCATCTTAAAGAATCAACTTTCCATTTCTTTCCTCCAACACTCATTTAGTTGTTTTAGAGGAAGGACTACAGAATTATTCTACTGACATGGTTATCTCCCAGCTCTGCCATTAATGGATTTTTATCCTTCACTGGATTTTTTTCCATGCTGTATCTTGTTGGTTTTTTTTTTTCCTTTTTGTGGGCGGGGTGACGGGAGGTAAAATTAGCTTTTACCACCTTGAAATTTACTCATTCTACACCTGAGAACCCTCAGGGCTTGTCCTATAACATGCTGCTTCCATAGTACCTTTAGTTTAGGTGGTAAAGAAGAGGAACATGAATGGCTCAGTCTTTGTGCATTTATAATTTTAAAGAATACAACTTCACTTTAATATTAGGAATTATGTGTTTTAAGCTTTTCTGTCACTAAAGTTTTGTAAAGATTCCACTGACTCTTGATGAAATGGAAAGGATTACAGTTCTGTCTGAATTGAGAAGTATTAAAAAAGGCTTCAAGAGCAACTTTCCTGCTAAGACAGCATTATACAACTACATTCAAATCCTCACATGATGCTTTTCACAGACTTTTAGGAATCTGAAGAAATAACAACCCCTTTAAAACCTTAATAGGTGTCAGAAATATAGACAGAGTAATAGAATTACAGAATGGCCTTGTGTGGAAGGGACCTTACAGTGCCACCCCCTGCCATGGGCAGGGACACCTTCCACTGTCCCAGCCAACCTGGCCTTGGACACTTTTCAGGGATGGGGAAGCCACAGAACATCTGGAAAACTTTTTTTTTTCCCAGGCTGAATAATTTAGAGTAAAAAAAAAAAAAAAAACAACAAAGGCAAAAATACAGCCACTGATCAATTACATACATTAAAGGCACA
This sequence comes from Lanius collurio, assembly GCA_020086605.1. Taxonomy (NCBI): domain Eukaryota; kingdom Metazoa; phylum Chordata; class Aves; order Passeriformes; family Laniidae; genus Lanius; species Lanius collurio. The sequence continues at coordinate 143,228 of JACBWW010000077.1, read as the reverse complement.
TGTGACAGAGCCAGATAATGTCAATAAAAAAGCTGGACACTGTTGTGCTGCCAATGAATTCTTGCACCATTGTAAAGTGTCATGCAAACTGCAACAGGAGATAAAGTTTGGCCAGAGTGTGTGCTTAAAGACTTGGCAGCAGCCTAACTTCATTACTGCACTTAATCACATAAAAAGCACGCAGAGCAGCAGGGTATCATTTCTATCATATCTGACGTCAGCAGCTCTCGACAGATAAAGAGATTTCTTGGTATCTCATTCCCTCAAGGTCTTTTCAGTTCAGAGCAATGGATTCTTTGGAGTATCAAACCCAACAGAAACTTAGTTAAGATTTGGATAGGTGTTAGAAATGAGGTTGTAATTTTTTAGCCAGGGAATTGCAGTTTTTTCCTATATAAAAACGAGGCTGGAAGTTCAAAGAGGAAGTAACAAGATTACTTTGGCACTCAGGATTCCAAGCCTGTTTCTTCTCTTTCAGGCTGAAGCACTCCAGCTTTTATTTGGGAATGTGAGTTGTGACAACCCCAAGTGACTTAACTGCAGCACCAATATTTATCTTGCTATCTACCCTCTCTAGGTAAATAGTCTGTGTAAAGACAAATCACTTAATGTCAATAAATTTAATTTTCAGGCTGATTCTAAGGGCTGTTCTACTGTATTCCGTCATCCAATAAGGATAAATAAGCTTCCCTTCCCTCCCCTTTAAAGTCTTCCCATACATTTTTCTACTTGATATGTCTGAAATGAAGATTTTTCTTATAATTATTTTGCAAAGCTATTTCTATACACAGGACCTGGTTGGAACATTAAGTTGGTTCAGCTTTAAGAAAAAAATTCACCCTCTATTTTTCAACAGGTTACAAAAGAACTGCTTCTGGGGGAAAAAAAAAAAAAAAAAAAAAAAAAGACCAGGTGGCAGTAAGTAAAAAGAGAGGAAGAGAAAAAAAATATAAATACATTCCTTTAAAGCACTGTGAAAATTAGATACACCAGCTTGTGTTACCATAAAAATTTTCTCATACTTTTCCTTTTGGCATCTCTTGTATTTTTTAACAGGTTTTATTATTTCCAAACTAATCAGTCAATAAGCACTTAAGACATTTCTGCTCAACAGATGTTGTTTTGTTTTAACATAAGTGAGATGTGTTATGACCCCAACATCTACACCCAGTGTTGCAAATTTAGTTTTACTCCTGGTTATTCTCAAATCATTCATCTCACACTGAATTTCTTATTTACCACTATAAAAACTTGCTTATGATTAACCTTCTCTCGCCTTGGTAATTACTCACAGATTGCCAAATATTTCAAGTCAGCCTTCAATAAAATGGTTTGTTAATATGGAATACACAACAATTCCTTCCTCTTCACCTTCCTAAGTCCATGAGAGCAGATTCCCTCTGTTGTGCATCAGTGAGGGAAGGATGTGCTGACAAAGAGCCAGAGATTTTATCTCCCTGGAATAAAGCCTTATCTACACAGAATTCTGTCACAGAATGTGTGTGGGATTGTATTTTCCCATCTCTATGATACTTCTGGGCTTCTTGTCTCACAGCCCTTTTTTCACCTGTTCTCTCCCAAAACATTGGATTAATTCCTTACATTACAATGAGAATGAGATGAATTGTCTGAAAAAACACACCAATAACTCCTACCACAACTTTATGGAACAGAGATGACCCTGAGGTCTCACCACTGGGCATGTCTGAACAATCAAGGAGTCGAGACTGGAAGGGTATGGGGAGAAAATACCTAATTCTGTCATCTATAAAGAAATTATGGCTAAACTGAAAAAAAAAGATCTCTTAAGAAAAGTTTTCTTATCCAACTCAGCAAGATGCAAAAGCACCAGGAGAGGTTTAACATTGACTTGGATGGATTGCCACACATTTTTTTCTATGACAAGCAGGAAGATGGGGCAGTGGAAATGCCAGGAAATCTCTCTTGTTTAAAGAAGAAAACTACAAAGACACAAATACTACCCACCCACTGTGCAGAATGAGAAATTTCCCTATAAACTGTACCTGTTCAATATGTAGGTTTAGATGGATATTTATGAAAATGAAAAGTAACATAAGACATTTTTAAAATTTAAAGGCATACTCCTGTAGCATATCCTAGGGTGGTTTATAAACTCAAACCCAGAAATTATCTGGATTTCTTAGGAGTCAAAGTGGGAAACCTTTCTTGATTCAAGAGTTGAAAATTTGCTTCTCCCAATTGCAAAATGCTGGTTCTACCCCTGGGCAGAGAGCTATTATAGAATATATTAAAAAATTAATTTTCTAAATTCAAACTGAAAATCTCTTTTAGGTGTAGTGGTAATTACCAGCAGCTACAGACCTTCTTCACTAATAGAGAAAAAAGATACTTTTTACTACAGTTCAATTTACTTTGCCCAGAAATTTAAGAGTTCATTATTGTTCCCCAAGCAAAAAAACTGAGGGAAGAATATTTATTTCTTAGACAAATGTCATGCAAATAGAGTAGAACCCGTTTGGACAAGTTTGCTTCTTGTCTCATCTATTATATTATGCTTAAGTTGAACAACATATTAAGTTATAAATGTATACTTTAATGTAAGGGTGATTTGTTTTTTTTACTGAAACCTCTAAAGAAACAAAAAACAGAAGAAGCAAGTATGCAGAATAAGAAAATTCTGTTTTCTTAATTGGCAATGTATTTAATTCATCTGCAACTCCTTCAAAAGATACCTCACTGCAGAATTTTCCTTATTTATTTTTAAGAGTGGAAATTCTGACCCTCATTTCATTCCCTTCTCCTTGTAATCCATGTCCTCTTTCTTTTTTTCCCTATGCTGGGAATGTTCTTGATAACTTCACTAAAACCCACAAAATGCTCAAAAAAGTTCATTTAAAATTGCAAAGTGTTTGCTTGAATTGCCCTATCTGAGCACATATTAATTTAAAAAGGTACACTCAAATATAAAGTTGTATTTTTCTGCACTATTTTACAGGGGAATGAGAATAATTATCTGCAGAGGATTAAAAGAGTAATGATGAAATTTCTGCACAATTACTAATGGAAAAAAAAAATGGCCACATATAAAACCTTGGCTTCAATCTCCTGCTTTCCAAGGTGAAAGTTACATGGAAACAATGAGCCAGTGATAAGATTTCATCCAGGATCTGAAAGTGAAAGTGAGATTATTGATTGGCTTCTGAGATGCTGAAATATTTCTGCCTCTGTACTGGAACTGAAGAGATAAGGGGAAGAGTGAAGGAGATAAAGCTTCTTTTCTAATTGGAGAGAGTTTGGGGTTTATGTTTAGTCAGAAAGCCACATGAGCTGAGCTTACTCAGGATGTTAATGTTGGCTGTGCTGATGTTTTCTTTAATTGTAGTGATTTCATCTCAAGGAAATGCAATTAGGTACCAGTCACACTTGCATCTAAAGAGTTGCCCCCTGCCTTCACTTTTTCAATATTTAATAGGTGCTTGAAAAGCCAGCAAGTGCTCTAAAAATACAGAGAGGAAACAGGGAAAAAAAATTAAAAATCATATATGAAAAATCCCTTCATAGGCAAGGTGTTCTGTACCATCACTTCTGGAAGCAAAAGAATTAAAAAAAAAAACAAACCCTAAAATAAAAAATCCCAAATGCTCTCTATTCCTCCTGGTAGTGGCTGTTTCTCCCAAACTGGAATCTGAAAACCACTCCCAGCACCTGTGCATGGTTTCCTCACTCAGTGCCAGCAGCTAAGCTGCTCTATCAACTCCTCACAGGACTGGGACCTCTTTTGCAGGGCCTTCAACTGAAAAAAAATCCCATTAATGTAAAAAAAAAAAAACAAAAAAACAAAAAAAACCCCTGAAAAACAGAGCAATTATTCTCTCTCTCTCTCCCCCCCATCCCCAATTTGATGCAGTTATGTTTTATTAGGAAAGAATAGGTTTCTGATCCAATGAGGGGATTTTGAGGGTAAAGGACAATTCACCAGACACTTAAAAATCATATGAATTAGCTATTAATGTTTAAATATTTTAACTATTAACCCTTTCTTATACTTAGAATACATTCACATTACTATAACATACTGCTGCACTTCCATATGGAAATGGGAGAAGGGGACTGATGCTGATCAGTTGGAATTATAGGACAGCTCAAGCTAGAAAGGATCCATAACAAGGAAGTCCAACTCTCTGCTCTTCACAGAGCTGCCCAAAACTCAACCTTCACTAAGAGAAGGTAATCCAAATACTCCTTGAACCTACAGATAAGTTCTAGATATGCTTTATAAATGTAATACCATATTTATCTATCTAGATATAAAATACAGCTTTAGTATTTGTAACCTAAAATCCCCAAAAGATTCAAGGAAAAATTCTGAAGGTAGGAGAGTCAGGACTGGGTTTTCTCAGCTAAGGATCTTCCAAATAGAAGCACTGGCATGCAGGGTTTTCAAATATCTTCACTATTAAAAATTCTAGAACAGTGAACTTCTTATCTCAGGAAATAAGCTGATCTGTTTCCCTTCAAGTTTATTAAAGCTGGGGAAGAGATCTCTCCAGGCCTAGCCTTGCTGCTCCCCACAGCAGAGAGCTGTCATGGGGATGGAAAGCTGCTCTCTGACAGAGTTACACTGCAACTGGAGTGTACAAACCCCCTCGTGTCCAAACCTCCACTAAAACACCGATCTGACCTCCAGGAAGCCTTTTTGGACGGTTTTCCAGTGTACAGACACTCACCTGACTAGGCTGAAATGTGAAGAGTGGGGTTTTTCTCTCTGCACTGACTTCCTAAAGCAGCCCTACAATCTTAAACGTCACAGATTCATCTCCCCTTTCCCCCACATCCTCTCTTCCCACCACTCACAATGGCCAGCAAATTTGGGAGCATCTGTGACCTGCCTGGGAACTGGAACAGGGCTGCAATGTGTGCTCTGCTGATAAAAATCACTGCATTTCTGGGCAGAGCTGTGCAGTTCAAAGGTGACAAGGACCATTCCCACTGGATGCAGCCACTCCTGTTAGATAGGAACACTCTGCTGGAATAAACTTGGGGTATTGTTATCCAGTTGAACTCTCCATGTACCTTGCCTCAGCCTTTAAGTTATACCCTTAAATCTACTCTGCTCTGCTGCTTGTGAAGCAGGGAGTCTTGGAGAAACCTCTCCCCAGGGACAGGATCTTTCCCTAAGCTGAGCAGGAAAGGCAGGCAGTGCTTCCTAGGGACAGGACTGACACAGAGGCAGGGTCACAGAGCTCTGAGCAGTCCCCTCCCTTCTAGGGACAGCACAGTCACAATGAACTCTCCATTTAGGCCCAGACTAAGATGGGAATTCCCCATTTCAGTGGCTCTTTAGCCCTCAGGTGAAGATGCTCTGGAATATTAATGCTGGTAAAAATGGAGTTTACCTCAGCTGGGATCCTGCAGAGCAACTAAATACAATAATTTGGTTCAAAGAGGAAATTATCCTCACTTTGGCTGCTTGAGTTATGTTAGTGTCCAGTGACATCTAAACTGAACTTTTATTTAGAGAGTATTCCAAGTCTTGGGTTCCTCTTCTGGGTTTTGTAATTTTGCTAAGAAGAGACAGATTGGGTTCCTGATTCTAAATCAAGTTACATTCTTAGAAGGAATGAGTCATACAAATGTCACAGGAAAAGCTAAGAAAACAAAAATCCTCAAAAAAACCCAGCAGCAGGTGAATTTCTCTCAGCCATTTTGAGGAGTTTGTATTTGTATAGTCCAGTTCCATATTAATGCCTCTCAAGCACTGTTTCCTTAGTGGCAGATTGTAATTAAATAAAATATCAACTATATAAACCTTTTGCAGTCATCAGTAGGGTAAACAGTCATTTTTATCAAAAAACACAATAAATCTTATACATCCTAAGAAATTACAGCCCCCAAAGCAAGTGACTAATAATTGATGGGTGTTGAAATTAGAAGAGCTACAACACATCCAGTTCTTATGCACACTGAATGACTATTAATGCCAACTAAAATCAGTTGTTGATTAATAAAAAAAATGAAAGCACAAAAGGACTTTTATGCCAATTATGGAGCAAGACAAGGTTTTTGGCAAATGCCATCAAATATATAAAACCAGGGATACTCCAGAGCACCAACAGCACCAGAAGGATGGCAGGGAGAGAAGAGAAATCACTTTGGGACCTCCAGCTGCAGTGTCCAGGTGCAGACAAGGTCCCAGAACTACGGTGTACCCTGTGGGCCACCAGTCAGAGCCAGGGGAAGCCCTGAGAATCCTGCACTCAGCCCCATAAATCTCCCTGCGTGGCCACCAGCAGGTGCTGGGTTATTGTGAGTGCACAGGTGCTAAAAGCACGAGCAGATGTTTCTGATGTCAGGAGTGCCTGAAAGCAGCAGTGCTAAAAGCTCACCTTTGATTAACAGCTCATCAGTGCCAAACAAGCACACAAGATGATGGATGCTCCTGCAGCCCCAAATCGTGGGAAACAGCACCCAGCTGTAACTGCAATCTGTATTTCACACACCCCCCCCAGACTGCCAGCAGTGGCTGCAGAAAGAGCAGGAAAACATTGCCCAGTTGCTCAAAGCGCCCTTCTGCTTGTGCTACATTGCCCTCTGCCCTCCAGACAGAGCTGCCTTTCAGAGGAGAGGCCAGGGCACCGTGCCAGCCCCAGTCCTTTGGCCCGTGCTGGTTCCCAGTGTTTAATCCATGCAGAGAGGGAGAAAAGCAATTTGAGAGGCTGTGAAATGCTCGGGAAGATAAATGTGGGCTCTGGATTTATTAACTTGCTTTTCTTTCTGAGAACTGCTGGCCTTTCATGATCAGCCAAAATATGAACCCTGAGAGCTCCACTACAGGGAAATTTGGAGCATGCTGGCATTTGTTCTACAGAGAGCCAGAGCTTACAGAATTCCAGCCTCCTGAGCTTCTAGGGAGAGGGATGTTGTATGGGGCTTTCTTCTCTGTTTTCCTAATTCCTATTGCCCATCAAATAACTCAGCAGCAGAATAGAAACCAAGTGCAGAAAGGACACAGCCACCTTGAGTTCACAACCACAGAAGAACTTCATCTTGTTTTCTCCCTTCCCTGCAGAAAGAAGCTCAGCTTTTTGGAGTACAGCACCATATCCCACTCAGCCAAGCTTTATCACTTGTTTATCATGTTGCTTATCACTTAGGCTCAATATCAGATTTAACTGAAGAACTCTGCAAACTCCAAGTGAAGGTGGGAGGTCTCAAATCTCTATGACCTAAATTTTTTTACTCATCTTAAAAACAAACTGAGAAGACTTTTTATAAACACTCCTAACCCACATATTTAAAAATTAATAAAACCTATTATGAGCTAATCAAATAGATACAAAATAGGGAAACTTCTTTGCAGTGGCAATGAAAATGATGGGGCCAACTCCCACAAAACCTTAATACAGCCTAGAGACTGAATAAAGACAGATGAAGTCTGGAAAGAGCTTGATAAACTATCTTTTTCTCTTTCATATTAAAGTGCATTTAAACACTGTGAAAAAATTATCTTTTACAAATATATTCACCTAAGGAAGTGAGTTATAACATTTAATTTTTTAAATATTCTAACCAGTGTGATCACTTCATCTACTATTTCTCTTGGATTTGCATGAATATTATCCAAATATAATGGCTTAAAAAAAATAATTCTGACATCTACTGTGAACTTTTATAGATTTATATATGGTGCTGTATGGAAAGGAAAATAGTTTATCTGCTGAATGGTGTAGGAGAACTGTTTTTAGAACTTTTCCATTATAACTGTTATTTTCCAGGTGAATATAACTGCATGCTGTTGATTTTTGTTGAGAGGGGGGCAATGAAATGGCAATCAGCTTGCAGGCAGCTTTCAGTGACTTCCTGGACTACATTTCAAATCAACAAAGCAATCATCATGTATAAAGTCACCATTTGTCTCCATCCAGGCTCTTGACCTTTAGATTGCCCATTAAAGAGAGGAAGATCAGTTCCTACCCATGTTTTGGCAACAGGAGACATTTTCCTGCTCCAAATGCACATTTATTCTGCAGAAGTTGCAGCCCAAGTGACGTCCATCTGATTTGGAGGTTTCCTTCCTCTTTACTGAAATAGGAAGCACATTTAATTGTGGGCTGGCCTATTAATTAGTAATGAGGGAGTAGATTGGAAGGGAGGAAAACACTGTCAGCACAGATAGAAATGCTGGACTCAACTACCGAGAGAGGATAAAATGCTGTGTTGCACCTTGATGGCTTTTGATTGGACACATTAGGGACTGACATGAATTCAAATCTAACAGCAGGAAGTGACATATGACAGCTTTGGTGGCACTTTTCCTTTATCTAGTACACAAATTACATGTTCAAAAAAAAAGAAATAAGAGCACACTTCACTTGACCTTTCATAGAGTAGTGAAATCTGTGTCAAAATATAGAGCCCATGATTGCCAAGAAAATTAAATGCCAATTGTTTAATTGAGGTTTCCCAAGAGTAACTGCATGTGAAGGGCTCCAAAAGTGGAATAAATTTGGCAGTCAGGCCCAAATTCTGTGCAGTAGAGGGATGCCAAAATGAACTGTGAGGAGATTTCTGGAGAAATTGGTCCAGAGGGAAAGGAAGTGAGCTCCACACACATCTTTCTATGACTACTGGGCCACAGATATGTGGTGGAAGCTCATCTGCAGTTCTGTTATTGCGCAGAAGGCCCCGAAGTCAGGAAAATTCAGCATCAGAAGCACACAATGGAAACCTCAGATGACACAGAAGATGCTTGTGTATGTCCACAGTAGGATCAGCATTAGTCAAACTCTTCATTTCCCCCCCACTTCATGTGTAAGTGAGGTGATGAACACATTACATCCCCCTCTTCCCTAGAACTGGGAGGTTTATCAAGAAAAGTCCTTCATTTCAAGAAATAAGCAACACAAAATCTATCTCACTGGTGCTGCAGTGAGGCAGTAAAAACCACAGCTCCCCCAGCTTCCTGTTCCCCCAATTTCCTATAAGTGAATCCCACTTCAGATGAAATCCATGCAAGTCAATGCCAAAAGTTAAATTCTGCACACGTTACATACGTATATACATATCCTATAAACTACGTAGGTGGCCATATTTGGTTTGGTTACATTTTGGACTGATAGGAAAACAAGAAAAGTTCTTTTAAAGCATAGTTAAGTAGGAAAGAAAACTACAGAGAGGGCAGGAAGGCAGTTGGGACTCTATTAAACACATGTGGAAGTGAAAGGACCGGCCCAAGTCCAAACAAGTGCTGGAAAAAGGAAAGTGGGAGAAACTATGGCAGACGCCAGGCCACATCAGGAGTGGTTTTGCCGTAGGGAGGAAAAATGAGTAGGAGGAAAAACCTGTGTACACAGTGTTTTCACTCAGCTTTGTTCCTGATTTTTAAATGTTCTGGCTCTGTCTCCGGACACGGGAATGATATTTGGGAACTCACACTTTAAATGAATGAGCACACTGGAGTTCCTGCGCACATTCCAGCACCTGACCCACCCATGGCCCGCCCATCCTCTCCAGCTTTGGAGCAGAGATGGAACTGAACCAATGCAGGAATTTCACTGGGTCTTGCTTTTAAAATGGTGTGAACACCTTGTTCTTCGAGTTCTACAAGAGCAGACCACTCTGCTAATCACATATTTACAATTATTTATTCACAACCTGAAGAGAACATCTACCCCACAATAAAGGGTGAGTATTGACAACATTGTTGTTTTACTGCTTTCCTGGCTACCAAACATCCAAAATACCATGTACAGGGTGGCCTGTAAAAAAGTTACAAGCAGAAATGGAATATAAATTATGTTTCTCATTATTAGTGACAGAAAAGTTTGTGTATTTCTGCACAAAATGAAGTACAGAATAAAAAATTCGTTGGTATGAAGAGAGCAAGAGGAACAGGGGCATGAGAAAAGAGAATGACAAGAGGGTGACAACAACTGGTTTTGAAGTATGTGAAGTAACAACGCAAGAAGAGAGACTAAGATACCCTCCATGTCTAAAGGAATTAGGATTTTGGGTGACAAGCACACTGTAGCAAGAGATACTCGATACAAACCCAAGAAAAGGAAATTTAAAATGCCACCATTTTCACACTGGTTATTAAGAAGGAATCAAACAGATTCCCCAGACAGGATGTAAAGCTTCTGTTACATAATACCTTTAGATATAAACTAAATACCTCTTAACTCCCCCTGTGCTCAAGGCAATGGGGTGGTCCAGCAGACACCTCGATATCCCTCCTTGCACTGCAATTTAATGATTTTCAGAACACTTGCTGATACTTCCCATTTAAAAACAAACAAACAAAAAAGCATCCTCTTCACATAGCCTCATGTCCCACTTGAATTTTAATTTTTCACAATTTAAACATCTCCCAGTAGCTACTGCCAATCAGTTCCCCCTCAGACTGAATGACCTAAGTCCTACACTCTTACCTATGTGGATGTGCATCTCCTTCACATATTATAAACTTCACATGAAATTTCTGTCACATATTGTAAGAGTAAGCACAGGTTGGATCTTTGGATATGCAAAATGGAAAAGAAGTTGAAGATAAAAATGTAAAAAGAAAACAATTTAAAAATGTACCCACATAATCAAATTGTTTTTGTACAGGAATACTTATTAATATTACTGTATTTAAGCTTTCTGTGCATATATCACTGGATTAAGTTAAAACAATTTTCAATCACCATTCTGAAAATATATTTATGTATGAACAGGAACTAAAAAAGGAACTAAAGAAAAAAATTCAAAGCCAAGTATTTTTAGGCAAGGTGAAGTTTCAGGATCTAAGGTTAGCTGTAAATTCTGTAGCCAACTCATTCACATTTATTGCTACAAACCCCACACCAGGCCATACTGAAATATTTAACAGGCTGAAGGGTGTCCTATTTAAAGATAAAGGTTTGGCAATGTCCAAGAACCCCAAATCTTAGTAACTTTAGGTTTTCCAACAGTTAAAAGAATACATTCCATTCTAAAAGACTGTCATTTAAGGCATCTGTGATTCTTGGATACTTTGCCATGTTACCATTGAAAATTTAAGTTAAAATGTGCAGCTTTTGCCCTCAGTAAATTCTTTTGCTAGTTTTAAGAATTAGCATGTGAACAAAAGTTGTTTTTTAGTCTCTGACCTCTGGAAAGCATTTCTGCAGTTAACCAGAGAAAACAGATAAAGCCACTCTTGCCTCCCCCTCCTTCTCACCCGACACAATTTCCTGAGGTTTAAAAGTGGTGCACTCACACATCTCACAGCAGAAACAGCACAGAATCTTTTCCCCCTGCTCTGTTCACATTTTTCTGATTTGTCCACTGATCCACTCCAGTAGAAGGAAATTGTGTCCTACATGTGACCTCCAAGTCCAGATAAATTATTTGCTTCCCTTTCTGTCAAAGGCTGAAACATCCATACAAATACGAGCATCCCAAAGGCAGCTGAGATCTGTGTTTCTGTGTCTGTAGGTTTGGGCTATCAGCTGCAGCTGAGAGGAGCACTGAGGGTCAGAATCTCATCTTATTCCAAAATCAACTTATGCTTGTAGAAGTGAAATCACATTGGAGACTGACATGACTTATATTAAAAGAAGCAGTTATTTGCCTTCCAGAAACTGTAATGGGATGGGCTGTGCATGTTCCCGAGTTCAAAAACAACACCCTGAGGATATTCTGGACAAGATTTTTGAGGCCAGAGCTGTTACAGAGCACACTACCCCAAGTGTGAACACAACACTACTTTAACTCTCTTTGCCAACTACCAAATTCCTTCCTATTCTTCCTTCTGAGGTGGGAAAGGGGCTGTGGGATACAGCAAGAAATCCTAGTTTTACATTGGCTTTTTGATTTTATCCTGCACCTACCCTGAACTACTGGAAAAGGCTGTGTAGAATCAAAGAATAAAAAATAATTTCTACACTGCACAACACTACTGCTTGTTATTTCAAGTGCAGTTTGGGGACACTTGGACTGCTTGCTCCCTCCACATCTAAAATACAATATATAACCTTTAGGAGACTTAATTGCCCTGCTTCTGTTCAGGTTGAAGGAGGTGCCACTCAGCATTTCAGAGGGGTGAAGCTCAAGAGATCCATTTAAGAGAAAATGTGGTGAACGCACAAAGTAGCTTAGTCAAAATCCCTAAGGAATTTGGGAGAAATTTTGCATTCAACAGAGTTTATCTTTGGGGAAGCAGGACCATGATACACATGCCATTATTATCAGCTGAGTAAACAATTTGAAAGCTTCATGAAATTTTGCCTATGTTGTCAAGTACTGATGAAAACATCATTTTATGAGTGCTCTTACTCATTTTCTACTGGAGCTTCCCTACACAAAAGAAAAATTAAGTATTACATCTTTTAAGTATGCTTTATTAAGCTTTAGGTGCTCCCTAGTCCTAGGAAAAACAAAGAACTCTGAAGATAATCTTGACCATTTACATCAAGTCAGGTGATCTCAAAATACCAGTTTCTACTAGAATTAGTATTGCTACAGAGTATGTCTGAAACAACATCTCCCTTCCCAAATATATTAGAGCTTAATTCCAAGGAAAAGTAATCCAATGTTGACAAACAACTATTGTCTGAACATTTACCAAAGATAGATTTGATACAGTGCTTATCGAAACTAAAAACAAAAAAAAACAAAAAAACCCAAAAAAAAACCACCTCAACAAAATTTTACACTCTCCCCTTTCTCAGGTATAGTGAATGAAACTTGAATTAATAACCTTTACAAATTTACTTTTGGTTCAAAAGAACACAAAAATGTTAAATAATATTTTTATCACTGGAAGCCTCAGAAACAGAAAAATCACAAAAGTTTCCCAGTTCTATGCAAAACAGTCCAGGAGCTCAGCTGCTTTAGGTGCAGCCTTTTTTTGAGCCAGAATATAAAGTTGAGATGTCCCCTGTACATCTTCAACCCATTTTTTAATGTCAATTCCTTTGTGGAATATTTTGCACCTAAAGCAAACTCATGAAAAATAAACCCTGCTGAACACCAGCTCTGTTCAAGTGTGTGGTTCTAATTGCTCTCTCTGTGTTTATTTCATCATTGGCTTGCTCTTCTATAAGGAAAATGAACCAAAAAAAGGTGTTGTGCAATATCCACTTCATCAACTGAGAGGGAGGAAGTGTCTGAACACACACTTTATATAAAGATTTCTAAACACAACTTCTTCCCTTACCTGTAGAATGTTCACAAGCAACACAATCATCAGCCACTCTGAGGTACAAAATCTCTGAGGAAGCTTGGATTTTATGGTTCAAAAGATATTAGAAGCTTTTGTCAAGGCATTTGCTTTATTTTTCAATTCTAGCTAAGTCTTGAAACCACTTCTCTGAAAAATCAAAGCATTTCTCATTGTCTGCTCCTTAAATAAAACTCCCACAAGGCAAAAGAAAGAATTATTAAAATAGACACCAAATCATCACTGTATATCTCAAAATTTACCAATCTTGGCACAGGCATTGTGGAGGAAAAAGTGCTGTCCTTAAAGCACCTACAGAGCAGACAAAAGATGGTGCAAACATCTGAATTTCCATCATTTTGCAACAGGAGGAAAGAAATTTTCCCCTTTGGTTTTAATTCACTCAACATTATATCAATCTGCAAAAATTAATCAATTTCTGGAGGTATAAAATTTTAGTTATTGAGTTTAATATACAATTCAAAAGGAAGAACATCCAATCTGTCAATTCTGCCACCTTTTGCCTCCAGCTCCAAGAGCCCCAATCCCCTTTTCTCTGTTACCCCTGCAAGGTGAAGCTTTAGTAATGGAGTGGATCTGAACAACTTTACAAGGGAGTATTTTTGTTACCAGTGAAATTAAGATTTCCAACATAAACACAAGATGCCATAGAACTGTTAGGTAATAATGAACCTGATTTCTCAGAATAACCTCTGGCCCTGTGTCCCAAAGCTGTCTGATTTTCACTATGTTTAGAGACATGGAATTTTTCAGATCACTCTCAGCACAGCAGGAAAAAAACCTCCCTGATTTTATGGGAACCATTATCTCCTTTTTTTTTTTTCCAATATGTCAATCTCTCTTCTTAGAAAGAAATAAAGCAAGAAAGCTGTGGGTTTTTTTTAAAAAAACAACTCAAACCTAAACACTTTGAGGTTAAATATTGACCAATTCCAGCAGCATCCTGTTTGTTACCTGTGACTCACCAAGCCCTAATGAGTCACAATCTTAAGGACATTTCTGTTGCAACTTCCAGCCTGCCCAGAAAACAAAATTCTATAAATAATTAAGTGACAAGCAGCCAGATGCTTTTCTGGAGATCAAAGAGGATTGATTAAAGGACATTCAAAAATTTAGGTGAGGACAGTTTGTCTCCAGTTTACCAAACTCCACAACAACTCCAAGATTTTTCCAAGTTTTCATTACCAACTGTTCCCTTGTTTTCTGCCTTCATTGGGTTTTAGGATCTCTCCTTTTTCTCCACACAAGATTCTTTAGTGGAAGTTTTTAATTAAGATTCAGCAATTGCTTATTCTTGATAACAGTAACTAGAATTATAAACTTGAGAGAAGCTTAAGGATCACTTTTTTAATACACATTATACAACAAAAAACCCCAGCATTTCAAACTTCATGATCCTTGTGGGTCCCTTCCAGCTCACAATGGTCAACGATTCTAAATTTGGAAATAGCCTGTGGTTCTAGTAAAAATTGTAACAATTCACAGACTTATAGAAGTCTCTTGAGCATCATGAATATTTCCATTTTTAAATGACTCACAAATTTTATTTTCTTACATTCCTGTGCTTCTGTGAATTAAGTCCGTAATTCATATATTCATAACAGCAAATTTATAAAGAAATGCATTTATAAAAATGAGACCCCTAAAAATCATGTATCTTATATTTTTAAAATGCATATAGCTAACCTGCAACAAATACAGAAAGAAATGGAGAAAACAGTTTGTTCCATTTCTTAGGGACTCAGCTACCATCATTTAAGTCTAAATGCTTTCACCTCTGATAAATATAATTTAAATTTTTGCTCAGCAAGAAAAAGACATTAAACTCTCAGAGAGACACTGTAAATGTTGCAAACAGAAATCAGACCAAAATTCAAGCAAAAATTGTGCTAAAAAACCTGAAATATTTAGGGGGAGGAAAAAAGATACACTTGAAATTCTAATAATACACTGAGGTTTCTGGGTTGCCCATTTTATTCACCTAGATGCTGATGAAACAGGTGAATATTTGAGACTGCTAAACCCCTGTTTTAATGAGGTGAGACAATTATTAGTACAGTCACTTTATTGGGTGCACTACTTTTCTAAAAAACTCACATTGAGGGCTTGTGCAGCAAAATCTGCAGGAATTAAAGAAGTCAGAGAGAAACAGTTCCAGTCTTTTTTTCAGATGCTCAATGAATGCACGATGTAAGTAATTTCTTCTGGCTTAAACAGTAAAAAAATGTTTAGTTTAGGTTCTCCCAAAATACTCTGGATCCCTTCAAAGTTTTTCATTCAGATAATTTGATATTTGTAAATTCAAGAGAAAAGATGAAAAATAAAGGCCCAGCACCCACTGGTACACTAAGAGGAATATCAGAACAGCACCCCAAAGCACCTGGGAAGAGTAAAGACATTTTTCATGCCCCTGTAATGCTTTATTGGCAAAAGCACTGCATGATTTTGAATACTTTAATGACTTTTTAGAAAGGCAGGAGCTCTCTCTTTTAGTCAATACAAAAGGTATTTAGTACACTGCATTTCTCAGAAATATTTGTGGCACTGACCCCAGTCCCACATTGTCCTCCAAGTTCAGTATTCAAGACCTTTTATTTTCTCAGCTTCTTTCATTGTTGTCACCCATCATGACTGAGAAATAAAAGCCTCATTTGAGTAAGAAATGAACTTTTTTACCCTGCTGAGGAAAACACCCTCATTTTTGTTTAAATGAGTACAAGGACAAAAATTCTTTACACTAATAACTGTCCTTCTGTGCAAAGTCGCAGCTCATCAGAGCAGACTTTTACAAAATCTCAAGTGCTTCATCTCAGCAACTGAATTGGGATGAATTATGCAGTTTCAAGAAAAAGAAGGGGAGAAGAGAAAGAGGAAAGGAAAAAAGTTCAATTTCAACTTAACTTTTAAAGGAAGGCACAATGTGCCTTCCTTTTCACAATGTGCTAATTGAATAATGAATTATAAAATATTTACAATCTGCCTCTGCTCTTCCCTGGAAATTGTAGCATGAACATTTTATTTCTATTTAAAGGAAAAAGTTGTAAAAGTAAAGGCTGCTTGGCATATTAATCTGCAGGAAGCAACAGAAACAAAGATCTTGAAAGGCATCAAAAGTAGTCAAATTACTGAGCATATGAGATGCTTGAGGCTGTGTGGGAAATATACATACTCAAAAAAAAAATAATTTAAGAAATATTTTTAAACCTAGAGGCTGAACAGAGCAGCACCTGCCTTTCCTTAAGCTGTGGAAGATCTTGGTGTTTAATCAGCCCTGCTGTGATCATTTTAAGATCATCAGGGGCCTCTGGTTGAGATTTTTGCTGGCTTTACCACAGAATCCTTTAGAGAGGAAAAAGCCTCCAAGATCATCAAGTCCAATCCCTGCCAAAGCACTGAGTCCCACATTCAGTCATTTCTTGACCACTTCAGAGAGGGTGACTCCACCAGCTCCCGGGACAGTCCATTCCCATGTTTAAAATCCCTCTCCAGGAAGAACTTCCTTCTGATGCCTAACCTGAAAATGTAACCCTTTTTTATGTTAGACAAAAATATATTTAATAATCCTGACTTCCTTTTTAAAGCTCAAGCATTTGGGGAGTATTTCCATGAAGTTTTGTACCCATTTGTGGAAAGCTGCTTGGGGTTTTTCTCTCTGGGCACTTTTGGGATACCCAGTCCTGCAGTCATTCCTAGGGTTTTCTAAGGCCACAAACTTGCTCCAGGGTGCCCATCCTCAGCCCCAAAAAGCCCTGGGAGCCCCAGGGCTGGCACAGAGCTCTGACACAACCCCTGGAAAAGAAGCTGATGATCCCAGCATTTCCAGACACTTGGTTAAGCACAAGTCACAACAGGCAGCACTGAAGGATGTTCCTGGAACACAATCAGGCTGCAACCAAATTTTAAATGTTTCCAGTCAGGGAGGTTTTTTCCCTTTTTTCCCAACTCTTGGTTTCACTCACAGCTTTGCCACTAAATTCAGTGGGGCCACCATTTCATTCTAAGGGTCTTATGAGATCAGTAATTATGAGAATTTAGTATTAGGGACCCTGCCTTGGCAGGGAGGCTGGATCAGATGATCTGCAGAGGTCCCTTCCAACCCCAACACTTCAGTGGTTTCTGTGGGATTACTGAAGTTTAACTTGGTTTAAATGCAACCAGAATCCCACATCAGAATTGATAAATACTGATTGTATCTGGGTGTACAGAAGTTCAGATCAATCACTGAACTGAAACCACGAATTTCCTTCTGCTTGTACCACCCACATGGCTATCTAAACCCTGGAATTCTGAAGTGTGTTACACAGGAAAGGTGACTGGCACGAGCAGAGGATGTTACTGAGGCTAATAAAAAAACTCCACAAAAATAATGAAGTTTAAATTTACATTAAACTTATGTGGTCAAACTGTAATCTGAACAGCTCATCACTGAAAGAAAACTAATACACAAATAATTCAAAATACACACCCTGATGGGAAAAAATTCTTATTTCCTGGATGTAATCACTGTATTTTGTTTGTTGATCTCTGAGTAAATTTGTTATATTTGGATCCTAAGCTCAGCATGACTTTCATCTTTTTACAAGGATAAGAAACAAGACAAAGCAAAATATTACCTAATACTTCAATAGAGTACTGGGAAATTTCAAGCTTTCTAAAGTTTCCTTGCTGAAAGATGCTGTCCAGTAATTAATATTGGCAGTATTTCTCATAAATGCCACACTGTAATTATATTAAGAATTGAAAATGCAACCTCAGAACTCAGCAAGGCTTAGAAACATTTCCAAGAACACTCCCCTCAGCTCCTGAAAAAGAAAGTGTGGTTTTAACATGGCCACCATCACCAGTACAAGAAAAGGAAGTGATTTGGTTTGGGCTCTTGTTGTTGTTTAATTTCTTTTTTTTAATAAATGTGCTGATTTTAACAGAAAATAAGTGATTTTTATTTTTCCTGGGAAACAGAATCCTTTGGTCAACTTGAATTCAGGTATCTCCCTAGGTATTAGAAAAATCAGATCACAGCACTGCAAGTACTTAAAGAAAACAGTTATTCTAAATTCAAAAACCTCCAAGATACCCTTCAAGCATTCACAACCAATACAATGAGAGATTAAAAACTCAAACCTGAGGCAGGCTATGGAGAAGAAATACTATGATGAAATACGAACAAAATGGAAACTGAATAATGCAAATAGTCTGGGTTTTCATTTTTCTTCTGTCATAGACTCAAACTGATAATTACAGCTGTTCACAGCACAGGATTTTGGCACTCACTGCATTCCTTTCTCTAGGTTTCACCATATTGATGGCAGTGTGTTTTTGGCCATAGAAAACTTTAAAAAGGCTTCCATACTTACAACATAAGAGGATTATTTTTCTGAAATTGATTTTTTCTGTCTTGTGCAGTATCTGCTTCATTTAATTCAATTTCCTAAATCCTCTGTTGCATTTAGGATCTAAAACTGACCAAGAAGGAATACAAGTGGATGTTCCACATTAAAATTTGCAGCAGTAGTGCACACTGCCAGTTCTCTCTTGTCCCTGCCAGCTGTGTCATGAAGGTTTGAAGCTGAGCTGGAAAAGATAGTTTTACTGCCTTCAGTGTAGCTTTGGCTCATACCTGAACATTTAGATGTACTCAAATTGCTTGATTTATACATTTTGGTTCATTTTGTGAGAACCAGACTCAACCACTGCATCCCAAACCTCTTCAGAGCAGCACCCACCAGCTTTGCTGAGCTACAAATTGTGGAGGAAATTCAGCGTATGCCCACCCCATTTCTGAAGGATGTGCCACATTTGTCACACTTACTTTTTCAGAAAAAAAATACAACAACTTTTTGCTGTTTTTCCTGCCACAGCAGAACATAATAAATGAAACCAGAATGGAAATAGCTGAATCCCAGGGGGTTGGTTTCCCTACTGGCATCACTTGGCATCAGCCACAGCTCCAAACATTGCTGACCAGTGGAGGAGCAGGGACCCAGCAAAGCTGCTGGGTGTGACACCCTGAGCCAGACCAGCACAGAGGAACAGAATATTTTGGGTTTGGCCCAAGGGCCCAAGTGTACTGGAAACAAACCCTCCTCCTCCTGACAGCCACTCAATGGTATTCCAACACTTGTACACTTTTGCTTTCACTCTGGATCAAAACCATGAGATGCAGATGTGAGCAAACAGGATTTGGGTTTGTTCTCTTTTTTTTTATTTTGTAGCCAAGCTAAGACAGTGATTTGTTTCTTTTTCTTTCTTTGGCTTTTGACTTTGCTGTTGTGCTGGAATATTATGAACAGAATCTTTGGCCAAGATTTATGAATTCCTTTGCACCCTCCCATCCAGCTACCAAATAAGACCCATGGGTACCTCTCCTGCATATCACAGGTTGTGAACATCCTTTTAACCCTTTTTTATTGGTGAGAATGAGAAAGAAAGCCTGGCAAAGGCACACTGCTGCTGTTAGCATGAAGCCACTTTTTCCAGATGAAGCAAAGCAAGGCGGAAGCAGAGGAATACATTAAAAATATGTCATGTGCAGTTACTGAACCAAGAGTATGGTAAAAGTCATCACTGAAAATGAGAGCTAAACTTTTTTAAAATCTTAACCATAGCATCCAGAGTCTCACATTTTTATTTTACTTTGGCTTTGATAGCAGCTATAGCCACAGATGTTATGCTGCTAATGAATGCCTGGGAATGATGCTGTTTAACACCGTGGTGTTGGACACTCTCCTCAGCATGTAATGATACAGATGGAGTCAACTTTATTCCATCTCACAGCTCATTGCCATCACATTATTGCTATTTTTCCAAAGAAATCCCTTTCAGAGGAAATAAACTCCTCACATGCAGCAAATGAATCATAACTGAATGTTAATTTACATATATATATATACACACATATACATATAGTTAAATCTTCCTTTTTCAGGATTTGTTTTTTTTTTTAATCAATATATCAAGAGCTGCTCAATTAATTTCTTTCTTTCCATTTTAGCTGGCTAATTAGAAATATGTTTCACAACAAACTCTGATTTTTTTATCCTCTCAGAGCTGCACATTGTTGTACGTGCTTTCCCCATCAGTTTTGATATGTCAGTACATAGGTGATCCATCAGTAGGCTTCCAAAGATTTTTACAGTTTACATTAATTTTTCTGCCCTTGGGCATTTGAACCCAATATATTTTCTCTTTCCACACTGGCAAACCCAAAACATTAGGGACCCCCTTCTCGACCTTTTTGTTCATATTTTGTGCTTCACCTTACAAACCAGAGCTTCTTTTACTACTGGTATCCTGCACAGAATGTGCTGAAGGTGCTCAGGACAACAAATGAGAGTGTAAAATAGTATTGATACAATTCACCCAGAAAAGTTATATGCACTTACTAGAGTAATTAGAAGTTGTATTACTTACTACAGAAATTTCAGTGCTACCCATCAGACCCAGGATGTCTTCCCACAAGGCCCCATGCTGTGACTTTAGTCTGAATTTTACTGGGCATGGCACATTTTGCCCATACACTTAAAAAACATTATATCCACCCCTTATGGAGGTTGCCACAGCAATACCTCACACAGAAATAAGGCCCATGTTAAAAAATCTGGTCCTTTAGACTTAGTCCTGACATCTTTTCCCAGCTGGTAACAGAACCCATTCCTTCACATTTAATACCCTCTGTCCTCACAATTATGCATGAATGAAGTGGGACTCACGATTGCCTAGCAAGGCATGTGTCACAGCCTGGACCAGGTAAGGGCTGCAGTGCTGCTCCTGCTACATTAGGGGAGGGGATGGAACGTTCTGATCCTCACTAGAGCTGCCCTGGGACAAGCCTTGCAGAACTAAATAATGGACAGTCCTACAGTGAATTACATTCAACCTGCCCTGGCTCCAGAGAGGACCCAGCAATGCTGCATCTGACCCAAAATGAAATATTTGATGATGTCCTGGCTCTGCACAGCCTGCAGGATGTTTCACACCTGTGCTGTAACCAAGCTAAATACACAGGAATTGTGTATAAATGGATCAGCTCACAGGGCCCAGAATGAGTGGCTAGAAACTGTTCCAAATACTCTTTATATACAGAAAAATTCTCATCACATCCTAACATGTGTTGCATTTTATTTCCATTTTAACATAGACAGGCAAGTGAAGAATGAACCAAGATGCAACCTTAGACACAGGAGTGTTCCTGGAGTACACAGAGATTCCATGAGCTTCTGGTTACCCACAGTTTGCAATATAAACGTTGGAAAAATGAGAAGAAAACAGAAATTCCAGTGCTACCCATCAGTTCCAGGATGCCCTTCCACATGGTCCCATGCTATGGCTCAGAGTCTGAATTTCACTGGACATGTCAACCCCCCACAAATACATCACAAAGGCTTGAGGTGAAACAGCCTGCAGGGCTGTCCAAGGGAGCAATTATCCTGCTCGTAATTATTTTTTTCAGCATTTCCTACACCTTCCTTGAGGTCTATGTAGGGAAAAGGAAGCCTACAATGACTTCACCCCTGAGTTTGAGTGAGAGCATAGCTACAGTATGCTCCTACTGCACTGGAGGTGGTGCATGTCTGCTTGGGAAAAAAAAATTGAGAATTGTTTTCAAATCTAGCCATTTCTGCCATCTCTTCTCCTTCAGCAACTGCTCAAAAAAGCTTGGATCACGCTCCTGAGTACAGATATTACACACTCATTTCATTAATGACTTTTCTACTGCACTAGTGAATGAATAAATAGAAAAAAAAAAATCCATATTTAAAAGCTCTGCCACTAGCTTTACCCCAAAAACTTTAACTCAAGGTAAATTCTACTCCACCCTCCATTCATTCTGGATTGCCAGCTCTTCTTGACACCCTCTCTTTCAAGTATTGTAAAAATTGTACCAGAAGCACTGGTTTTCATAGAACACCAGTTACAGGCCAAGGTGCTCTAAAGGCAATGATAATTTCAGTGTGAATTGGGGAATCTGCCACCAGCTGGTTGCCTTTAAGCACGTACTGCAATTCCTGTAACACAGAACATTTCTGGGATGCTCTGAACACTTTACATCCTGTACTTTTTTGCCACATGACAGAGAGAACGATGTCATTTTGAGATTTAGCATCAATTCATCTTGTTGTGGGTGAGACTTAAAAGTCTTTCTGCTTTGGGCTGACATATTTACAACCCTGTTTCCTTTAGTTATTTCTTTCTGTGCCTTCCAAAATATTATTTTAAAACTACGGGTTATATTTACCAGGTCATCTGATACCAAGAGCAATCTCATAAACATTTTAAAAGAAAATTTGTGCTAAGCCTGAAACAGAACACCAGATATGAGCACTCTTAAATATTTCCCTGGATCCCATTCCAATTCCCACATGCTATACTTATATTTTGCTGAAGTATACATTCATCTGAGTAAAAAAGGAGTCAAAAGCAGCAGATGTTCTTGCAAGACTTTCCATATTTTGCTGCAGCTGCTGCAAGAAGCCTCTGATAGAACAACTGATGCTGCAGCCTCCACAGAAAAGAATCTGCAGCCATATAGAAAGAGCTTACAAGAGGATATATTAAAAAAAAAAAAGCCCCTCCATATCCCATCAGAAGGACACCCAATCACACATTTGTGAGGCTGTGTTTAGTTAAAGGTAGAGGCCAAGCTTTTTAATAATTTGTTCCTTTCTACTCCACCAGTGATCTCAGTTTAGCTACAAAAACCTCTGCCAGAGTTGTGGAAAACTGGTTCCTAAACAGGGTTTGGAAAACAAAACTGTTCAGTTCAGATATCTGGAGAGGTGATGAGAGACGAGTACACACACGCCAGTAAAGGATGCTGAACATTTTTCTTTAGTGATTCTTAACTTTGGAGGAGCTGGCATGGTTCTCAACCAGCAGATTTATACACAATATTCAGCAGTTTTTAACAACATCCTAATTTGCAATCTGCCAAGGGCTGGGTGAGAGACAAACCTCCAATGTCTCTTGACATGATTTCTAAATCCGTCCTTAATCCAATTCTGTTTGCAAGATAACATTTTATGAAGCTCCCATTCTCTGCTGAAGGAGTTTCTGCACATCAAAGTGTGAAAATATGTTCTAATGACAGCTCCTTATGCTGTGTTACAGCATTCCACACTAACAGGATGCTCATTTAAAAAAGGGTGGGAGATGCAGTTGCACATGTGAGTTACATAAGAAATTACATCAGCCTTACTGAGTGTTTTGCATGTCACTGACACAACAAAAGGAGCACTGGGCCCCATCAATTTTGAAAAAATTTGCTCTGTTTTAGTTGAATAAAGGATTCCAGATAAACAGCTTTCTAGATGGAACAGCTCTAATATTACCAACAGAATTAGTGTCCTGGATCCTCCTTCACCCTCTCTTCAACAACCACTTCAAAACCTTCAACTCCGTCCCATGGAAACTAAGACAAGGAGGGCCAAACTTTCTTGCTCTGTGCTTCCATTTCTCACACTATGGCCTAAACCTGCAGCAGAAAACATCCTCAATTTCTGTGCAGTTCTCTAAAAGAATTCCCTACAGGAACAGCTGGAATAATATCCAGAGGCTGCTGATGTGCCCTGTAAGAATTCCAGAACTCTTACAGGGCTGATTTTATTTCTAGGCTGATAGCGTTCAATGGAAGTGTAATTTCTACACTGCTGTTTTTCACACAGCAGCACACGCAGTAACCACGAAATGTATGAGCTTATAAAAGTATTTTTTGGAGCTAGATTGATTCCCAAGTTATTTGTGCAAACAAAGGCGACAGGAACTCCAAACACAACCAGTAATTAGAAGGACAAGGAGCTGCAGACAGTTTCTCTGTTTGAAATGTGGTCCCCAGAGAAGCTTAAAGGATTTTTTTGTGTTGACTTTCCTACTACCGTTTCTTACCTTTTGTGTGAAAAATGAAATAATTTCTGTCCCAGGCTCTCTGAACATGTTGGAAAGCCTCTAAAGCTTGAACTATGCTATATCTGCCCTGGTAAAAAATGGATATATCAGTGAAAACTGTGCAGACTTAATTCAACCATCAAATGCTACAGCTTGTTAAAACAAATTAACACGTATATCTTGCCACTTCTGTATGCTGGGTTACTTCTCATATCACAAGCAGTGAAAACCAAAATCTGTGCAGTGCTGCTCTTCTTTTCCTTTTAAATAGTGCCAATTTTTGCCTTTAAGGAAAAACTCTTTGAGTATTTTGGCTATCCAGCACCCTCAGTGAGTAAAGATGAATTTTTATACAAATATATGGGGGGTGGTGGAGTCTAACATTGCTCTGCACTTCACAAGAAGCTTCTCACCTACACAAAAGGAGTCTTTAAAGCAGAATTTTCAACACCTTAGTACAATACGGCCTTAATAATACTGTCTTTGTTTAAAAAGAACCAGAACCATTTAAATCTATGACTGAATGAAAGTGATAGCACTGCAAACAGGACTGTTGCTGGTTGTTATCAAAAGGAGGTCAAGTACAGTATCCATTAAGCACAGGAAATAAACAGAAACTACTTTAAGAGTAAATAAAACATAGGCTAAGATTCCTGTGGCTGCCAGCCCAGCTCAAGCCAAATATTTTTACAACTGACCTCACACTTCTTGGTCACAGATGATTCAGGGACGCCACACTAAATACACAAATGTGCACAGTAGTGTAGTCTAAAGTAATAATGTAATTAAATAAAATGGTCATATTTGAACAGGAAATGCAAGGAAGATCTAAATATTTTCTGCTTCAGAAGGATAAAGGTCAAAAGGATCAGTGTCTTACAGGGCTATGCAACCATAACTGATTAAAAGCACAAGGAAAGAGCAAGTCAAGATTTCACTACCATTAAACCAACTTTTTTCCCCCCTTTTTGCAGCCAAACTTTATGTTGCTTGTATTTTAATTCCATTGCTGAGACCTAGAGACTATGGACTGTGTCAGAGAGCTAATCAAAAGACAGAGGGGGATAATGAGGGATATGAACATCTCTAGACTTTTCCTTGTATTAAAGAGCAAACCACTTTCCTCTGAATGAGAATCACACCTAGATTTGTTACCATACAGGAGAAATTTCAGCCCTTAAGTATTACCTTTAATTGAAATATTCCTCTAAAAACATTAGGATAAACTGAAAAAGCATTCCCTGTCTTCTCAGGCACCATTCAGCAAAGTGTGACAAAGAACCATGGTAATCCATTTGGGCAGAGGAGCTGCAGGACCAGAAGCCACAAAAACTGAATATTGAGGGGTACTTGCCCTCAGACCTTCTAATTCCACAGACAGCAACCAAAAATTCCAAATTCCACACAGTTATTCACTTTTAAGACAACCTAGAACCACCATTACCACAGAAGAAAAAGAACTGCACAGTATCTTAGAGAATTTTATGTCTCTTGAGAGACATTCTCTTACCTGAAAGCAGAAGCCTCCAGAAGACAAAGCCAGAAACATCCTCCAACTCCCAGGAAAGGGGCTTCAGGTGCTTTTTAAAGACTCCACACCAGGAATAAATTTGCACTGATTTGCCACAGCTGCACCTCATTTCTTCACTGTTCTAGTAAACAGCCCTCACTGCCCCTAGAACATGGGAAACACCTGAAAAATATTTTATGTTTAAGCCACCAGAATCAATACCAGAAGGGCTTTTTTTTTTCTTCTCTCACCTACCACTGTATAAGCAAGTTAAACTGCCAGGGTACCAAAACTAAATGACCAGGACAAAGGAAAGAATAATGAGACCCTCAGGTCTGGTGCATATGATTTGTTCCGCAGTAAAAAATTATGCTTTTATTAGGCTTATCATGATGGGAAGACTGAGTCTATAATTTCAAGTGAGGGCCTACACTGAGGAAGGAATCTGCTTGATTCCTTGAGCATGTATTTAAATTGTCCTTCACNGAACTTTCACAGAACCTCCGGGGTTCTGAATGAAAGGCCAAAACCAAAGGCTGAAATACACCAGTAAAGTGTTTTGAAAAAGTTTCCATCAGAAATTTACATATCTGGAGCAAAAGAAATTCTCAATGCTCAAATTACTTCAATCATACGATAGCTGAAGTGCTGTGGAAGAAACAACTGGGTCATCTCTAATTTAAGAGATTGCATTTTACTGTCTTGATTGCAACTGATTTTCCCTCAGTTTCTCAATTTGAACCCACCAAGACACAGCTAACTGAAGCTCTTAGTTTCACCCACCCCAGTTTTTCTCTGTTACCACAGTAGAAACAATGAATAGATGACAAAAAAAAAAATTCCTTTTCCCAACAGGTCACTCTCATATTGTACTCCAGAGGGCACCCATGAATGAATGGCAAATGGCCACTCGGAGAGTTGCCAAATGCCATTAATCAGTGCACCAATGTGGCAACATTGAGCTTTGTGACAGGCATGATTTAATCTATTGTTTGGTAATCAACCTCATCTATGGACATTCTGTAGCTCTTTTAAATCCAAGAGTTATTGTTGGTCTTTTGGAGCAGAGCACTTCCAGAATGTCTCACTTAATAATCACAAATTGCTCTTTTCTCCAGTCAAAGAGGTGAACATTTCATGATTGTTGGAGAGAACAGATTATGTCAGCTGGACCTAACAGTGTGTGCTTTGTCTCACTGAATCCTGCTGTACCCCAAACCAGCCCTCCCAAACCTCCGTGCAATCTCCACGTTGGAAGTTGCTCCCTGGGAGCAGTGGATAATAATGTCATTCATCCACTGCCTGATTCAGATTTAATCACTGGAATGACTTACCCCCCAATTAAAGGGCAACATTACTTCCGCTGGCTATTGTTCCTCTGATTTACAACCTAGTACCATAAAGAACTCAAAAAACCCCAAACCTATCTCATCAGTATGCAATATTTAGGGGATTACTTCATCTCTGACTTTATCTTCTGAATTAAGACAAATTATCCATTTGACAAAGGAAGGAGTGAATCATTTTGTCCGTTTCAGAATGTGTACACTCAAAGGTTTTCAAATATTCCAAATTTATTCTGAGACAAAATCTGAGGACAAAGCTCTCCTTTATAACATTTCAGATTGCAAAACTGAAGCCCATCAAATTGATGCTTTTAAGGATTGAAAACATAGCTCCCAAAGAAAATGGATCACCTTTTGGAGTCTCCCTCACTGGAGATATTCCAGAACCCTCTGGACACAATCCAGTGCCCTCTGTAGGATCACCCTACCTGAACAGGGTGGTTGGACCAGATCACCCCACTCTGGGCCCTTTCCACCTGACCCATTTTGGGATTCTGGGATTCTCTCTCTGCCAGAGACAAACTGGGGCTGCCACATCACAGATTCATGGACAGAATGGTGGGAAGGGACCTTAAAACCCCTTTTGTTCCACCCCCTGCCATGGGCAGGGACACCTTTCCACTATCCCAGGTTACTCCAAGCCCCATCCAGCCTGGCCTTGGACACTTCAAGGGATTCAGGGGCAGCCACAGCTTTTCTGAGCAACCTGTGCCAGGGCCTCCCCACCCTGGAGGGAAAAATCTCTTCCTAATATAAAATCTAAACCCACTCTCTGTCAGTTTGATGCCATTTCACTCCAGGCCCTTGTAAATAATCTCTCTCCATCTTTCTTGTAGCTCCCTTCAGGCCCTGGAAGACCACAATCAAGTCACCCTGAAGCTCCTCCAGGCTCAGCAATCCAAATTCTCTCAGCCTTTCCCCATGGAAGATGTGCTCCAAGTGTTCAACAAGCAGCAAATCCCTGCCCTGTGGAGCAGGAGCTGGGAGGCAGAAGGGCATGAAGTGCCCAAATTTGGGGAATGACAAAAGCACACAGTGCTGGTAGACGCTCCATCAGTGTCTGAGGCAGACAGAATTAGAGCCAGGCTTTAGGAATCAGACTCTTATTAGTGAAGCAAATAGAAAATAGGAGCTGTTTTGTGCTTTGAACACACAGTGTAGGTTGCATAGAGGGATTTAAAAGGTCAGAATGCAGCTTCTGAAACTGGACATAAAAAGAGGTAGAGAGGGGTCATGAACTCATTTTGTATCCAATTATCCTGATCTGGTTTAATTAAATTAAAAATAGAGTAAGGTGGTTTCAGTGTAACATCCCCCATGATGAATGATGCTGATTAAAATATACAAATAAAATAACTGTTCAGAGAAGTTGTATCAGAATAGCACAAAATCCAGTGGCAAAACCAATGGCAGTACATGACCAAAGCAAATTACCAACAGGGACATGTCTTCTGCCAGACCACGCTTCCTGCAGCAATATGGTTTATTGAACTAATATTATCAAACTTCAGCACAGTTGCAGAAGCACAAAGAAGATTAAAATCTCCTGGCTGTCCTGGCTGTTGTATTACGATTAAATGGTTACAAATTACAGTGGTCAGGGGAATTCAAGATTAAGCCAGATGGATCTGCCAGATCCAAACCTGCATTCTGTCTGGTAAAGTAAGAATGACTTCTGCCTCAGATAATTTAATTACAGTTATGGTGACTTACAAGATCCTTGGATTG
Source organism: Lanius collurio (assembly GCA_020086605.1). Taxonomy (NCBI): domain Eukaryota; kingdom Metazoa; phylum Chordata; class Aves; order Passeriformes; family Laniidae; genus Lanius; species Lanius collurio. The sequence continues at coordinate 114,574 of JACBWW010000077.1, read as the reverse complement.
TCCACAAGCACACAATACATCTGTTTTGACATCCATGTACATTTTTCTACTGATCTGTGTGTTTTTAACAATAAAATACATATGTTTGAGAAAGAGAAACACAATATGTAATAGGATTAATAGTTATAAAGGGAGTTATTTCTAATCCCCTCAGTATTACAGCGTGAAGATGATTTGGTGATGAGTCAAATGGTCTCCAGTGTAAATCAGGAACCAAATGGCAGAAGAACTGGTTTTTAAGGGCTGGAAAACTTGACATATCTGAGAAGTGCTTCAAGGCCTGAATGGTGTGAATAACATTAAACTCGCAGCTGCTCTGAAACCAGTTGGACTGGGGACACAGAGAGGGCTGGAGTCACCACCCTCTTCCCTTCTGATGTAAATTCTTTAACATCTGATGGATTTCATCATAATGAGCCCCTCAAGGCAGTTGTTTTGACTTAACCAAGCAAAAGCAGTGAGATATTTTTCACTGTACATTGCCACCTATCTTGATGGGTTTGAGGCATTACTGGAGTTCAGAAATTCCCATCACACTTGCATCCCAGATAGTTTGGGACAAGAATTCTGCAAACTCTTAGAGGCAAAAGCTGTGCCTGTAGTTGTATTTAAAGGAGATACAACCCCTTCCATGTCTACTCCTTGCAGCACAACAGGAAAAAGTGGGGCAGCAGTTCTGTTCTATTTGCTAAACAAATATAATTTAAAATATTACACAGAGGAAACTGCAATGCCTCAAATTCCCCCAAATATAGAGAGAAATAAGTGGATGTTGGGTTGTGGTGGAATAGTGGGGAAATCATATGCATAATTAATAAGTTGTGGCTAATAAATCCCAATGAAACACAGTTTTTAGCTACGTGGCCTTCTTGCAAGTATGTAAATAACTCATCCTCCTTCAGCTAAAACCGAGATTTTGTGACTGTACTTCTAGAAAATAAGACCTTAATTAAATAGACATAGAAATTACTTATGAGATTAATGTTTTATAATTAATGGTTCTTCATTTTACAACGTAACAGTCTTTTCACCACCTCTAGTTCTCAAATTGTGTAAAACCTCCACTTGTTTCACTATCTGGAGGAAGCTCTTGGCACGGGACATGACACCACCATATATTCTTTTGTTTTCACATGTCACAGGTGCTGGTACATTTTAAACTGCTGTTCTCAGGTAAGTAAAAACTTGCTAATTTGTTTGATCCTTTTTTTAAAGTGTTTTTTGCTGAATAGCTTGGATTTTCCCTGCAGCTGTGTGAGACACTGTAGTTTGTATCACCAGATATAAACAAACTGAGGGCATAACCAGGAATATCCTCTGCTCCAGAAGTTTTCTTGTTGCTTTGTAGTCAGCTTAGCAAATAAAAAGTAGAAAGTAGAGGAGCCCAGGAGCCACCTGCATTTATTTTGCTGGAAGGAGGGTTCTGAGAAAAGGGAAACAAGACCAGAAGCTCAAAAACAAAAAGGAAGGAAACGTGAAACATGCTCACACATTTAATCATGGTTACAGTGATTAATGAATTCTGAGTCTTGGATTTGCAATCCTAATGTATGTAATCACACAGTGGATGTTCAAGTCCTGTTTAGTTTTGGAGGGGTTTTTTAAGAGTATAATATTAGACAACCTAAACACAGGATACTGATCAGAATAGAAGCCCAGACTAGTTTTACTACTTTCAGATTCAGGGTTTTTTGGTGCAGGTCAGGAAAGAAAGAATAACCAAAAACCCAAAGCATCCTTAGTGGCACTTTTGAACCACAAAAATAAAAGTTTTAAAGTGCACGACGGTGATGCGCTTTAAAGTGCATACTGTGATGAGCTTATGTAACGACATATGCCATGGAAATAATTCTGTACATTTAAACTAAGATTACTTTAAGTAAGGAGGGCAAATTTCACCTGAAAATATAAATTCTTACTTATTAACTCTGTGAGATAAAGACACTACTTCTCCTCCCCTTGTTTTGCTGAAACACATCAGGGTTCCCTAGTCACTTATCTTTTTTTCAGTGGAATTTCTTCAGTGAGTCAGTGGGATCCCACATCCTCCTTCTTTATTGTAATTCATCCTAATTTCAGGGTGAACATCTCAAATACTCCCAATATGCCCCGTCTTTGCTCCTAAATATCCTCTTCAATATTTTTAGCTGTGACTCACCAGAGGCACTGAAAGCCTGAGCAAGAAGTGCTGAATGAATTCCTCTTTCATTACAGGAACAAAGATAAGCACACAAGAGTACTTCCAAATATGTGAGCATTAAGGAAGAAAGATTTCCCCTTTAGCAAGATGATTTTGGGACATACATTGAAGCACATTGCTTCTAGATCAAGGCCTTGTCTTCAGAGGAGGAAATGATCCTTAAATTAACTCTGACTTAATGAACTAGTCTTCATAATGACAAGATACACTTTATGAGGCTCTTTGCCATGATTTTCACTGCTGTGTCAAGAAGAAAGGACTCACTTGTCAAGGAGCCAAGGACAGTGAATTTTTCATAAGCTCCATGGAGAAACTGTCCCCCTTCCTACAAAAAAATTTCTAATTTTACTGGTGGTTTTCCAAATAAATTATAGAACTCTTTGAATAATTTTGCTAGGGAAATCTCTTTAGTTTTAAAACATTTGTTTCCATGCTTCTCAGTTCTTCTACTAAATCCAGCCCTAAAACAAACAAAACGTTTCAATTTTCATATTCTTTTACGACACTCCTCACTGCCACACTCAAGAAAAAAGATTTCTTTCTGCTGAAGACATTCAGCATTAGTAAACTCAACTAAAGATGTTCTCTAATATATTTGTTGAGTTCAAGTTCTAAGGACTGCCTTTGGTCAGTTATGATATAATAAATATATATGTATTTAGAAATATTAATTCTACTATGAAAAAGACTGAAATTCTTGGCCAAATCATCAGATAAAGGAGTAAATTGCAGGATACATCAGAATAAAAACTTGGTCTTGAGGTCACCATCGTTGAAAGTTGAATTAAACCATTTTGATAGAGCTGTAAGAATAGAACTGGAAATCTGTTTACATTCAGAAAACCTGGCTGAGGTGTTTGAACAAAAATTGCTGCAAATTTCTACCAAAAAAAGGAAAGAGAATCTACATGTTGATGTCATTTTTCTTCTGGGAAATCAGACTAAACCATCCTACTCCCAGGGCAGATCACATTTAGTCCCAAAACTGCACAGAAAAGGAATGGTTTAGACAGAGGGCCTGAGAGATCACATTCAAAATCACAATAGTGAGATTTAGGAACAACAGCCCCCTTATTACAGAGGTAAAATACTGCCAGAAACTTCAGTGCTAAGCAGTGCCTTAAAATGAAATATTTATGAGTTTTCTATACAAGTTCTGATGTTTCATTCAGCACAATTACAAGACTTTCCATGTGGTTTTGAAAAAAATGGGGTTATGGAAATTTCTGAGGACAGCTTCTGAGGTTTTGTAGAATTGCTGGTATCAGTCTGCTGTCCAAAATGTTAAATCAGTGAAGTTATGTTGAAGATGATTCACATCTTCAGAGAAAACACTGAATGGGCCAAAGTCATGCTTGGTGCAACTCCAATGCATTTAATGGAGTTACATGAGGGATTGATTTTTGTTAATCTTGGATCAAACTGTTCAGTTACATTAAATTTTAGCTGAAAAAATAATAAACTGAGAAGGATAACACGAGGGCTTGGAGCCTTGGGGCCCACAGGCCTCATTCCTCATGGACACCATGAGCTCATCTCAAAGGTTGGTTCACAGATATTAAGCAAATTGACTTCCACCTCCTCCCTTGGAAATGGTGCTGCAATGGGACTCTCCTCTGTTTGTTCCTGTTTTCTCAGGGATAAGCAACTGGAGAGACTGGTCCCCACTGCGGGGAGGTGATCCAAAATAAACCTGGTTCATTTGGGAAGCTGGCACAGTTACTGTAGGAAGTGGTGGAATGGGATGTGTGGAGTGCTCTGGGTAAGGATGGGTGCCCATGAGCTGCTTGCACAGGGTTAAATGGAAACAAACCATTGCTCTGAGGGCAACACATGAGAAACTTCAGCTTTTCAACACAGCAAACACTTTGAAAGTGGGCCATGAGAAATAATTCACTTTTAGCCCTGAGGAAGACACATTGTACTTATAGCAAAATAAAGCTTTTCCTCCTGCAGCCACACTCCCAGAAATCCACCCAGTGGGGTCAATCAGGCTGTGTGACAAAACAACATGAAGATGCTCTACAGCCCTGATCAACACTGGCTACTTGAGGCCCAACATCCCACACCCAACAGGGGCTGGAACCTGAAGAGGCCAGTCCAAAGAAACTTCTTTCTAACTCTCACCAGGTGGAAATCCCCCTCTCTTCAGAGATGGGAAGATTTGAAGCTGACATCATTTTTTGGTTCCCCTCCTCAGCCTCCACCTAAGGATAGCAGATGTTCAAATGACGTGCTTCAATAATAGAAACTGGAAAGTTGTATACTTTTTTTTTTCTTTTCAATCTAGACACTGAGAGGAAAAGTTAAAATGATTGCTTGTGTGTATTTGCTGCAAAAAAAATGATAAGGAGGGTGTTTTGTACAGCAAACCACGCTGCAGCCATTCAAGTCCACCTTGATCAGCTCGTGGCAGGACACACCTAAAGCATTTGCAGCAGCCCTGGCATTCCAGGGTTCATTGGGCTGCTTCCCTCACTTAAGTACAGCAGGGACTTTTTAATCTTTGGGGGTTTTTTTTTTTCTCACCATTCACAAGCCCACCCAGGCAGTGTGTAATCCATCCAGACAGGAAATATTCCATTGTGTGGGCCAGAGTACTTGGAAATTATTCACTCGTACCTGAGTTCAAAGCTTCTGGCATAGATCTCTGGTACATTCTAGTCTGCAGTCATTCTTGCCTCAGACTTCTGTGTTCCATGCAAATCAGCTGCTAGAGCAAGGCTTAGGAAAGTTCAGGGGCTTCAAACCACCCCGGATTTAAAAGTTCATCTGGGATTTATGAAAAGGAAACAGAAAATAAATCTTTTAGGGGTGAAACCCTGCAGGAAAAGGCTGCATTTCACTCAACTGCCAGCCCAGAAGAGAAAGTTTCTTTTTCCCCTAGGCTGTAAAGTGATTTGCAGTCCAGGATCCTAATTCACTCCATAATGATGTGTATATAAGATTACACCACTTTCCCAGCAATCTTCTTCCTGGTTTATACAGTGCTAAAGAGCGTGGCTGCTCAGCACAGGTGGAGGAAATAAGATAAACACCACCTTCCCTGCTGTTCTTTCGTCTTCCTCTTAGTACATGTAATGAAGGCATCTGTGAGAAATCCACATCATGCCTGGATACAAATAGGAAATTATTCTCCCATTACATGGAAATATTGGAGATGATTCTCTGCCTCTCCTCTCACCTGCTGTATTTTGCATCATGTTCCAAAAAAAAAATCCCTTGGAAGCAAAATGTAATAGAAAGATAAGAACAGTAGAGGGTAAAAATCTGCATGCCTCCGTGACCCAAAACTTGTAATATTACAATTCTCCAAGAAGCAGCAAAGGCAAGACTCTAAACCCACAATTTCTCTCAGTTTTAATGGTTTTCTGAATCACTAAACATATAATTAAGTGCTCGGAAAGCAGGGTGGGATTGTTGGGATGCCCAGTGCGGGGCCAGGAGTTGGATGATCCTTGTGAGTCCCTTCCAGCTCAGGATATTCTGCATTTCTGTGTATTCAGATGTAATATTGTGAAACCAATATATCAAGGAAAAGTCAACAGTCTTTGGCAGGCTCTGCAGCAAAGCATCACCTGCACCAAAATTGCTTTGCTCTCATCAATTTTCTGAGCTATCTAATTTGTAGATGTACCTTCAGCAATCTGAGCTGATGTACCCCACAGAGCACCCTAAATACTTCCTTTTATCCATTCTAGGTGATTTGGAGCATTTTTTAAACAACTCCAAAAATGCCAGTAGAAAACAACTGGAAAATCAAGGCGCACACTTTGCAGGATTGAATCATTACACAGCATGGACCAACCCTTCTTTTTGGATCACTGAAATTCCGTGAGTTCACAGTAGAGATCACCATCAGGTAGGAGATTAGAACCAGCAAATGGTGCAGAATTGCAGAGGACAAACATGGAGCTCCATCCTTAATTCCTGGTCCGATTGTCCAGCATTCTTTTGCAAGATAGTTTGAAAGGAGCCAAAATTGGTTACCCAGGAAAGCTGTGAATGCCCCATGATCCCTGGAAGTGTCCAAGGCCAGACTGCACGGAGCTAGGAGCACCCTGGGATGGTGGAAGGTGTCCCTGTCCTCTACCCTGCAGGGGGGGATTGGATCATCTTTCAGGTCCCTTCAAACTCAAACCGTTCAGTGATCATTCCATGATTCTCTGAATGACTCAGAAGACCTGGATGCAAAAATATGGATCAAACAACATGCTTGAAAAGCAGAGGGCCAAGGGATCTGCCAGCTCAAAATTACTCATTTTACTGTGGGAAAATAAAAAGCACAAACATATTTTCCGCAGTTTCTTGACAAAAACCCCTGATATATGAGGATCAGTAACCCAGCTAACTAAAGTTTTCAAACAGCTGACCACCATTTTCTAGAAACACAGTCAGAAACCGAAATTGCTCTGACTAACAAGTTCTTAATGGGAAATTACTCTCAGTACAATGAGAAGTGTTTGTAACCAGCTGAGGCCATGTAGTTCTGGAAGGAAAACAGTGGGAAAAGGTCTCCAGGTGCACAGGATGTCAAAAACCAGCAGATTTTCTATGATTCAATGGTGAAAAATGAATCATTTTTCAATGATTCTTAAATCACTGCTTCTGCATCAGAATTCTATACCCTGATTTTGGAAGGCTACCTCCTCTTTTGCTTCCCAGGTCTTTTTATCTCCACTTACTTGTAACTGTGTAAAAAATGTGAAACTTTTGACTTACTCCTTTTGTCTGGTAGATTTGAACTTGTAGTATTTACTCATAGTGGTTGTTTAGATACAGTCAGGTAGAAATGAGCAGCAGGAGTCAGAGGAGAGAAGATGAAGAGACAAGAGAAAAAACCCAGCAATATTTCTTTTTCAGAGATTTTCTCTGAGGAAGTAAGCTGGGTCAGGGGGATCTGTATTAAATTTCTGCCTCATCAGGCAACCTCTGGTGTGCTTTTGATAAGTAAATATAAACTCTGGGTTTCTGCCATGCAATGTGTAAAAGGGGAATCCTAATATTGATGGCCACTATTTCCTGTTAAGAAATAAATAAATCAGAAATTCAGACCTAATATTTAGGTCATAAATCTCACATCAAAAGCTGAAAACACAATCACTCCACGAGGAAGAGGAAGGTTTGAACAGAAGGGAAGCACTTTCTCAAGGTCACAAGAACAGCAACAGGGAGATCCAGGGTTTGAGCTGGGTCACCATTCCCCAGCCTGAGGATTTGGTGGGGCAGGAAAGAGGCTGCACATCTGCACAGAACAGCTGGGAGTGGTAAAGGGGAATAAAGGACTCAGGATTTCACCTCCAGGAGTTGTTAGTGCAAAGTTTCTCCATGATGGACTCCCTGAATGGTTTGCAGCCACAGAGTAAGAGTCCAAAGTCCTCAAAACCAAAGAAAAGGTCACAGACTCTCTTACTCACAGATGCTGTTCCAGTAAAGTGTTTCACTGGTTCAGTGTGTGAACCAAAGGAAAAAATCCATTTGGCAGAATATTATCAAGGGATTATAAACATCCTACTTAAAATTATACATCCAGCTGCTACTTGGTAATTATAAATCTAGGCTTTGGTGATGGTTTTGGATAAAATATATAATGTGGATAAGTATGTCCTCCCACAATTTTCTGTGGGAAGGAAACAGAAAGAGGTCATCCCAAAAGCTTTTGCTGTCAGTTATCACATAGACAGGGAATTTTTCTTTGTTCCATGGTAGCTGGTAAGGTAAATGTGGATCTCATGTATGCTAACTTAAAAGTCTGATGGGAAAGTAAAGTTTTTCTTTTGTTATCAGAAAAGACCAGTGGACTTCAGTGTAGGGGAGGAAATTCACTGTGTACAAAAAATCAAAATGAAGAACACCTTGTATGGACCTCATTTTCCATCCAAAATATGTGAAAACTGGCAAGAGTATACCAAAAATCAGTTCATTTTTGATGTAACCATCTCAGTCCTCTAGTAAGCTAAATTATTTATATTTTATCTATTACAGACTAAAGACATATGAATTTACTGTAACAAGTCCACCTCAATATTTCCTTTTTGCATTCAATTCCTCCTTTGGTTCCTTTCTGATGACAAGCAGACTGATGGGAAGGAGAGAAACAAACACAAATGGCCTTTAAAACAGCCTGTTCTGATTATGGGCGTGTTTGTGACTAAGGCACTCGACTGAAACTCAGTTTCTGGTTCAGTTCTTGGCTCCTGTTTGGAGTTACACAGGTCACAGTATTTACCTCAGTCTCTTCATCTGAAAAATTTGGGGCAGTTTTAATTTTATGGTGATTTTGTCAGGACAGCTTCACTTATAATTGAAGGTATCACACACACCTGGATGAACAGCAGTATCCTAGGTCTCATCATCACATGGAATGTGTTTGCTGTCAGCAATGACTATGTTCAGTTTTTAAGGAATTGCTCTCAAATTCCTGCAAGTCTTGTGCTGATTATGGACATCCCATCTCTTCTGGAAACTGAAGCAAACTGCTTGCTTTATGGCTTTTAATCAGACAGCAGGCAGCAGCAACTTATGGCAACAAGCTAAAAAATCAGAATTCTGGCAAGTATCTGTAATAACCCTGCATTGAGAGAAGAGACCCATTTGTAACCAGATGGCAAAGAAAAACAGGAGGAAGACATCCTGTAATGAGTATTACCTCAGCAAAACCATCCTTATCTTCAGCAGATGGCCAGCTGTGTTGCACAAAACTGCAGGAGAGCTCAGGGCTGAGCTCCAGCTCTGGATTATTGATGTTAGCCTGGGATGGAAAACACACTCCTAATAAGTGAAAGCTTCTGTGCTCTTCACAGCTCTCTCCATTCTTTCACAAGCTGATGGTCTGTGGTCATTGTCAGCCACTCGAGCCCACTTCATGTGCAGGGCTAAACACAATCAAGAGCTCTCACTGTGCTCTCACAAACAAACATGTTTTCAGAGAAATTAACAGATAGCAAACAAACAGACAGGAGATGAATCACATCTAAATTAATGCCCCACCAGTGGATGTTATGGGTGGCTTGAGGGAATTTAATATGCAAAGTTCCCATGAGTGTCAGATTTTGCTGCCTAAAGAATGTGTCCTGATACCCCTTCATTTATGCAGAGTAGGTTTGAAACTGCATTGCTCAAAAATCTCATTTCTCTTCTTATTTTATGTGTGTGCATCCAAATATGTGTGCACAGCTATCTTTTTTCTCCTCCAATTAAGCAGTGTTTTGGAGCTGCACATGGTCTGGCTTTCATTTGGGGAACCACCCTGCACATTTCAGTCCAGCACACCTGCAAGTTAACGGCTGCCCTGAGAGCCAGCCCTCGGACTGATTGGAATTTCATTTAAGACAACAATCCTGGAGTGCCCTGGCCTTCTCCTGCCTCTAAAACACACATGCTGAGCTTGAAAAAACAGCTATAAATGTGCTGAGAGGAAATTGTAGGGTGCTCTTTGCTCGGTGCCCCGATCCATGGCAGGATGGGAAAGGGAAGGCTGGGAAATTCCTCAGAAAATGCTACCACATGAGGCTCTTATTAAACCCTACACTGGCCATTCCAAGGCAAGGCCACTGAGGACTGTACTGGTGAGAGAAAATTCCCAGATTTATTACAAGGACCAGTGCAGCTCACTCCTGAGAGCTGACAATGGGGCAAGTCAGCATTAGACATACTTGGTGCCTTTTTTTTTTGGCATTAAAGGACTTAGGAATGGCAAGTGACACCTGGTATCTGTCACAAAGTCTGTGAATTATCCGGGAATTTTCAATCATTTCACCTGGCATAAAATTTCCCCAATTCTCTCCACAAAATTATGAGACACAAGAAACTCCATTTAGGGCCGTCACTGCAGGCAGTAAGTTCTCTAAAATTCACAAACCTCAGCCAAGAATTCGCTGCCCATTTTTGGTTTAAACTACCACTTATGCAATACTAATTTATCTTTCTTTTTAAGGAGTACTTAAATATTCTTTTTAAGAAATATGCATGACCTGTTGAAATGTTTCAATATTAAAATACAATCTTTCCCAAATATACAAAAGAGACATGTAGAACACTGCTGTACACTGTGAAATCCTGCTTTTATACACTTAACACCAGATTTAAACATTTGTCCTGACCCCCCAGCACTCCTGAATAATCTACCTTTCAGAAACATGAAATTAAGTTAAAGTTTTTACTTTCAGTTCCTCATAATAGTGGCCATAATTGCTGCTATTAAAGACAAAATCACAGTTCTTTTGCCAATTTTTATTCTCATTTTTAAGCTTTCTACAACAGTTAAGGCAAAAGTCAGAATGTCCTTACGATATTTATTTTATTCAGGATTTAATGCTACTGGAAGTATTTAACAAACCATCCCATAAACTTTATGTTTTCTAAAAATCAGCTACTTTTGGAAGTTTATACTAGACCTAATTTTAAAATGGAGTTGAAGAGTACAATGGTGAAGTTTGTACATTTTATGTACAAACCTAATTTATGGGTTATTTGTTCTATAATGCTGCTCTGAGAAAAATAACTAAACAGAACACTGTGGGTTTCTACCTTGCCATTAGTATGTAAATATTTTTTCATATAACTCTAAAGCAGATATTGCAAAAGAAATTTAAACATGAATCTTACAGAAAGCAAAATAAAAAAATTTGTGGCAAATGAGGGAAGCATGAAGTGTGTGGCAGAAAGCAAGATGCACAAGAGAAAGGCAGATTGTTTTCTCTTAAGTAATTTTAGGGGTTATTTTTTAAATTTAATTTTACTTTTTGCTTGGGAAAAAAATGTTTTCAAGGTTTAGTTTATATCATTTACAGAAAAGGGTTTTATTTAGCATTTCAAAGCACAGTAGTCTCTAAACCTACTGCTGAGAAAATAAACAAATAAAAAATAGATAAATAAATAATATTACTTCCAAAGTTTTATAGAGTTTTTGTTGGTTTGTTTTTTCCCAGGAAACAATTCATGTGTATCAACCCCACAGACAAAACCAGAGGGAGAACATAAACAAACCAAGTGGAAAGTGCTCCTGGCAGCAGATGAGCACAGCAGAGACTCAACTCACTGTCACCGGCGGGACTTTTTGTTTTTACAACCAGTTTATTTATTTCTCCTTGATAGAAAACTATTTCAACAGTTATTAGGGGACTTCAAAACTTTATAGGAAATTGTGGTCACAGGTCTCTGTTACAGACTGGACCACAGGAGCTGTAGCTCATGTGAATTTCTTGAAGATGAGAATTGACCTGACACTGATGGCAGAGGTGCTGTAGGAAAAGGAACAAGACCTGACATCTCCCATAATGTATAAGATCCATAAATTACCACCAGAATCTGCTCCAAAAGTTGTAGAAACCTGCACACTTCTATAAAAGACGAGTCATGGAGAAACCAGTTTTACTACAAACGAGCAACTCCAATTAATTTGTTAGTAAGGGATCCGAGTTTGGCGTCAGACCTGCAGCAAAGTTTGGAGGAAAGCATTCAGACCTGAACCCACCATGCTACAAAACATCTCCCTTTCATTCCCTCCCCCCAAAAAAGGAAAATATATCGCATCATATTTGCAATAAAAAAAGTTCTGACAGCACATTTGCACTGAAATATATTGCTTCACAAAAGAACACCAAAAACCCCTTTTTCCCAAACAGCATAGTAGAACAGGAATGGATATAAAAATCAGGAATGTAAACGCTTTTTTTTCCTTTTTCCAAATTTAAAAGGATTGTAATGCTATTTCCTTAATCCACAGAAAGGATATTAAATTGACTATTAATATCTAATTGTCTTAAATTCTGTCAGATGCAAGTGTTTGGATTTGCAACTTCCCCAAAAAAGTACAGAAAAGGATTTTAAAGCTGGCCTGGAGGTAGAAGGAGACTTACATGGCACTGAATATCCACACATCTCTCTAATGAGACTTTTTTACTGCACAATAAATCTTAAAGCAGTTTGTATATACACTGCAATTGCAGTATGACTCAAGCAGCACTAATCAAGTGTTATGGTAACCTCATTTTAAAGTGCAGTCACACATTTCTATCACTGTGCTTCATTTCTTACCAAGTTCCTTTTAATAGGAAGGGGTTTAGGATGTCCCATGCATTGGCTTTCCTTATAAAAATGTCAGCTCTCAGAGTGTACCTACATACCCAGGATTCTTTACTGTGTTTTCTGCTGTGTGCCAGCAGCTGACATCATTTCTGCTTTGTTTGAACAGCTGGTCCTCGCCCAACCTGAGCACTTCTGAGGTGCAGCCTAGGCCAAGGCCTCCCTCTTCATAAAGAAATAGAGCACGAGGAAATGGGATGGATCTCCAAACATCCCTGTCCCTTCCCACGAGGGATAAACTTGTTAAAAGTTCCCTGCTGCTTTGCCAGGGCAGATTTCATCCCACACCTCCGAACTCCAGTGTGATATCACAGAGTTATGACTTTCTATGGCTCAAGGATGTGATATTGTGGTTTAACCCAGCACCACAGGGCTGCTCAATCACCCCCCTTTCTCCCAGTGGGAGCAGGGGCAAAACTGGGGGAACAATAGTAAATTTTTCTTTGAGAAGAACATCAGGTAGTGTTCACAAAGGGCTTCACCTGAGTTAGCGTTTGGGTGTTCTGTCTTTTGGGTTTTTTCAGCCTTTCCAGTCCCAGTGTTGACTGACTGCATGTTTGTTGTCATTAAAGTTTGTAACATGGTCATAAAACAAAAACAAATCATCCTGTCCTCATCCCAGTCCTTAAATCCACTTCTCAATGAGGTGAAAAAGATCAAGACTGAAATGCCCATTCGGAAAGGAAACATTCCTTAGCTACCAAAGTCACATCTAGGGAAGAGTCCTGTATTCAGATTTTCACAGACCTGAACCCTAGATCTTCCATTCCTTCAGAAGCCCTGGAGAACCAGCTACAACATTTTCTGCCACAGTAAGTTTTCTTTGAAGTGTGTTTGTTTCAGCTGCATTTTTTCAAATGACATCTATATTTCTACAGCTGATTTCTGCTCAATTCAGAGTGGATCAGCAGAGCAGGGGCCTGAAGACAAACCAGACAAACCTGCAGAGATGTCCCCTGCCAGGATGTTGGGTTTCCTGCATGAAATTGTATTCAACCCTTCATCTTTTCCACGCTCCTTATCCAGGAAAACGTAATATACTCATGGAAACACAAAACACAACTTTCTTCTACTCCTATTTGATGATAATAAAGCTCAAGAAATGCAGATGAAGCAAAAGACCATGTGATGGCATTGCAGGGAATGAATTAAAATAAAAAGCACAGTGCAGATGAAGTATGCAATTCATTTCCAGCTCATAAATCCTGATTTTAAAGTGAAAAGGATACACAGAGGATGTATAAAAGTTTAGTGGCTACGGTCCTTCTAGTGTCAAAAACATGTGCTTACATAAGAACACACACTTCTGTGGAAAAAAATGTGAAGCCATTAAATGGTAAGATGTTAGTAAATCAGCTTTGGGTCAACTCAGCCCCATGGTGCACCTGCACATGCATTGCACTGTGTTCCAAGCCTCTCTGCCACACCACTCACTAAATCAATCCATGATTTACTGAACGAAGGAGCTTGGAGCAAGGAGTGAGTCACCGTATTTATTTGAATTTCATGGACCCCTGGTGGGAATGAGGGAAGGGGTGGCACTGTCCAGCTCTGTGAGTGCAGTGTTTTCTTGTCCCATGGCAAGACACTTTATTTTTACTGGGACAACTTCTGAGTTGCATAAATAGCAAAACCAGTATCCCTGCTGGCACCTCCTCACGTGAGGAGTGGAGGGGGAGGAAAAAGATTTAGTTCAACCTTGGGTGTCACCAGGCAACAAAAGAATAAACACAATGACACAGGGCCAATGTAAAATGAAATTATGCGTTTTGTGTCTTTAAATTCTGTATTGATTACTCTGGGTACAAACATAGATGTATGTATGTATCTATATATAAATATACTTTTTTTTTTGTGTGTGTGTGTGTGTGTGTGTGAAATCCCCTAAAGGTTTAAAAAGGTGTTTAAAACGACTGGATGTGGCACTCAGTGGCGTGGTTTAATTGATAAGGTGGTATTTAGGTCATAGGTTGGACTTGATGATCTCAAAGGTCTTTTCCAATCTAGCTAATTCTGTGATTCTGTGCTTATATAGCTTTCTGTATGAATTTTTTAGGTATGTGTTTTAGCATCATAGAAGATGATTTTACACGAGAGCAGAGCTGAAGACCAAATCTTAATTATGTCTTTCCTCTGCTCCAAATGTGACAAACATGATCTATGTGGTGGAATTCCACCTCCTAATTCTTCCTACTGACGAAGGTGAGCCCTTTACATTCCCAGAACTGCTCCTCTGAGGTCTGTCAGCTCTGTCAACCCACTTGGGATGTCCCATCACAGCCTCCAAAACTAGAGAGTGACTCCTGTTGCTAGGTTTATTCTATTTACATTGCTCATAGATGAGAAAAGCAGCAAAATTAAGTGAGTTATAGTAGGAAATGGGATGTGTTTATTTTCCTTCAGGGCAATCAGCAAAACAAATGTGGTGTTAATTACCTCTAAATATTCCTGTATAGCAAAAAACCCCCAAATAAAACAACAGATCTAATGACTCAGCTACAATATCTTGGTGCAATGTTGACTTTTCAATTAGCCCTTAAAAGAGTGAAGCAGTTATTCTTTTGATACATGGCCCGTAATATTTCAGATCCTGTGCTGGCCTGGAAATCAAACTTAATCATCTGCTGGACTCTTGAAAATCCCTGAGCTTGGAACACTGAAGCCCAATGCAAATAATTTGTCAAGATTTGCAGGGTCTGAATTGCTGCTTGGGTTATTCCAGTTTTAGCACCTGTGTCCATTGGAGCACAGTGAAGCCTTTGGGTTGTGTCATGCTGCTGCAATGTTTTGGTAAGTGATGTTGAAAACTTATCAAGATGAATTACTCTTCTTTGGACACATTACCACCAAAATGGCCCAGCATTACGAGCAGCACTGCCATGTGCAGAACTCCCCTCACTTGACAAATGGGCTTTAATAACCTTAACAAGAATGTAAAACTCCTCACAGCTGGTGCTGAGATGAGATCAGCAGCTAACACAGCTCAGGTGACAACTGGTCCCTGGTCCCTGCAGTAAAACCATCCAGGTTTCTAGGACAAGTGGGATCACAGGAACACCAAGTATACCCTGAGCTGGAAGGGACCCACAGGAATCATCAATTCCACCCTAGACCCTGCACAGACACCCCAACAGTCCCACCCTGGGCATCCCTGGCAGCGCTGTCCAAATGCTCCTGGGAGCTCTGGCAGCCTCGGGGCCATGCCCATTCCCTGGGGAGCCTGGGCAGTGCCAGCACCCTCTGGAGGAAGAGCCTTTTCCAACCTAAACCTGTCCTGACACAGCTCCAGCCACTCCCTGGGTCCTGTCCCTGTCACAGAGAGCAAAGATCAGAGCCTGCCCCTCCTTTTCCCCTCAGGGGGAAGATGTGGAGCACTGAGGTTGTTCAGTGAGAACTGTCAGTCATGTGCTACCTTCCTGTGCATTGCAGGATCTACCAGCAAGACTATAAAAGATGATTTCACTTGGCCTAGTTCTTCAGGTTTGGTTTCAGGTTTTTTTTTTTTTTCAGATTTTCTAGTTCTTGGGAGAGTGTTACAAAACAATTCCTGCTGTGTTCCTCTGTGTGCTCCAGGTCTGGGGATTTGGAGGTTGGTTCTGCCCACTTGTGCAGCTGGAATCACTGGCCCTTGTCCTAAGCCAGTGATGCTATCAGAGTTACTAAGCACAGATTGTATTTCTCTCTTTCATCCAACCACAGTCAGATCTGCAAGTCCCCTCTCAAAGGTTCCTTTTCAAAACTCTTTCCATGTAGTTTTTTCTAGTAGAGGTCTGAAGTTCTAACTTATTTTTTTTTTGGGGACATATACTTCTAACTGCTAAATAAAAGTGAGGTGACTGAAATTTGTCTCATCCTTACCTCATGTGAGGGATGTCTATCTCAATTAACTCATGCCTAAGCACAGTTTCTTTCAAAACTAAAAATAAAAAGCTGATATGAACTCTTGCAACAATTATTCAACTTCTTAATAAAAACTGGACTTAGGGAAACCACAGTAATAATTCAGTACCCTAAAACATACAAGCAAAGGATTAAAGGTTATTAATGATTACTTCATGACCATCTCTGTTCCAGAGCAGTTCAGATGCCGTCAGAGAAGGGAATAATGTTTGGAAGTTTCCTGTTCTGAATCAGGTCACAGCAACTGCAAGCCAAACTACACTTGCTGGGAACACCCTTCCAGACAGGAAGGATCTTGGCTAATGAATGCATCTGGGAGATATGGGTCTAATAAACTTGGCACATGTTTGCTCTATCTTGAAAAAAAGAATAGCAAGAGTAGGGATCTGGAAAAGTGTAGTTAGGAAAAGCCTGTCAGTGCTGTGCACTTAACAAGGTTTTATGACTGTTACCACATTTTCTCTACTCTATGGAACTAAATCATATGACACAATCCTCAAATAACAGTGTTTTACTTGGGAAAGAAATGAAAATTCAGGATTTAGTCACCCCAACGGATCTAGACTTTCATATCTAGATTCAACTATCCACAAAACTTGGTTGCTATGAGCAGTGATACAAACCAACCTGGCAGAAATTAATATTTATATTAAAGCACAGTATGTTACACAGAGTGAGAATCATAGACTTATTTAAGGAACCAATCACAGAACAGAAAATACAAACTGGACTCAAGACATTTTCTTACTGCTGCATCCCATGTTCATCTTTTTCACACAACACTGAATGCCACAGAAATGAAGGAAAAAAAGAGCCAAGGCACTAATAGCTCTGTGTTGGGCTTCAAGATCTCATTGTAGGCCCACAGTTGTGGGGTTCTGTTGTACAGAACTGAATTGCTGGAGAAAAGTTCCCTTTCTATTTCCACCTGCTTTTCCATGGATGTGTTTGATTAGAGCCATGGATGATTCTGCAATTCTACAGCAAGCAAAGACAGGAAGAGGATGCTCATCTGAACTGCCTTCAGTCTGATGAAAAATATCCTCAAAGACAGCATCAGCTTCCCAAGCGACCTTTACAATGGGAATTTAGGCAATGAGCAGTATCCCACTCTTCTCCAGGAACTTTCACACGGCCCAGGCCTGCTGTGAAAGTAGTAAAATACTGAAAGTAGGAAAGAAATGTCTGCCCAGGTTCTTCCCTCCCAATTTTGCCTGGGCCTGTACACATCAAACCCATCCAGAGCTTCAGAGGGAAATGTCTCACAGTTATCACCCATTTCCTCTCTGAGCCTGCATCTCCTGTATTCTGATTTTTACACTTGCTCACGCCTCCCAGCAGTTAATCCCCACACAAAACCAGAAGCTGTTGTCCCTCATGATGTTCTTTTCTAAAATACCATAAATATTTTCTATCAAAGCAGCCCCAAATCCTCGGATGCTCTAAGATAGCTTTGGTTTATATGACAAGCATCATGTTACCCCACACTTTCACATCCATCACAAGCAGCTGCCAGTGCAGCCTGAGCTGTACTCTTCATGTAATGTTACTAAGTTTTAACTGGAATGTGGGGAAAAAAAATGAATTTTTAAAACATGAGGGTAAAAATGGTATGGCTGAGCTGCAATAAGGATGAGATTGCATCTCGAGGTGCTTTTCACTTTTTGGAAAGAAATAAACCTAAAGAAACTCCTTCTTAAATTCCTGTTGATAAGACAAACTTCTCTGATTTACAAAAGTAAAAAAAAAAATCTGGAAAAATAAATAGAAAATGCTCATATTTATGTTGAGATCTAGTCTGACACAGTATGTCCACACAGAGAGCCAGCAGCACAGGACTGATGAGACAGGAGAGGATCTCTTCTTGCTAAATAAACAAATTTTCCCTTCAAATCCAGTGGTAAGCTGAAGTTTTTCAAAGGATAATTGATACCTGCCACTGTTAGAATTTGAGTAACATATTCTTAATCAGACCAGGCTAATGGGCAGATTTCAATTTGGCAATTGAGAACTTCATTAGTTCAACTAAAACAAAAAATCTGTCAGCTCATGTACTTCTTTCAAAAATGGAGAACGTTCAACTATATAAAGAAATAAATATAAACTAACAATTTCCACTCAGGATAACTTAGCTAAAATGTTGTCACAGAAGTTGCTTTAGTGAAAAATTCTGTGATTTCATAACACTCTGAGAGCTCACTGTAAGACACAAAGAATCCCTAAACACTCAAATGTAAGTTTGGCACTTAAAATTTTATATATGTGTATATATTGTAGATACATGTCTATGTATGCATGTATATGCATGAAACATATCAGATCTGATTACACCTATTAATTTACAGTCTTCCTCTAAATGACAATTCCATTTAAACATCTAAATCCAGGAACAATGCAGTTTTCAAACAAGTTTATACACTTTTTTATGATGAAAGAGTTTCCAATCAAAGGCAAGAGCTCCCTCTAGATAACATCTTGGGAATTTTTTCCATTCTGAATTTTAAGTGAACATTGAAGAAAAACAAAATAAAGTCAATGGATGTAGGAAGCACACATGGACAGCTGTCACTCTTCCTACAAACACTGGAATCAGCCTCTGGGACTTATGTTGTGAAAGAATCAACGGTCTGGGGGAAGAAAAAAACCAGCACCTTTAGGATTTTGAAGTGATTTTGATCATACTACATGGAATTATATAGCTCTTCTCCCAAAATTAAGAGCTCCTTAACTCCTTTTCACTCAGATTTCAGCCCAGAATTAGAACAGCTCGGGTCCCTCCCCAGGACTTTCTCTCTGCTTGGCACTGAAATGTTCAGTGATGCAGCAGTGCCACAGTGACAGAGTCTGCCCTTCAAAAAGGGAAATGATAGAAAATGGCACTATTTTTTCTCAAGAGGCACAGACTGAGAAGAAACAGCACACCAGATTTAAATTACCTGGGCCAGCAGTTTCAGAGCAACCTTAATTTGTTTCATTTGGATCAGAAGACTTCCATCTATGCCAGGAATTGCTTGGATAAAGCTGCCCCAGTGCAAGGGAATGGTTCTGATGTCCCATCCCTCAGGACTCTCCTCTACTGATCCCACACAAACCTCTTGGTGTCCACATCTCTGTAACATCACATCCTTTTGGAAGATAACCTAAAGATTTCCTACAGTTTCTAGATCCTTTCTGTGGAAAAACATTCTGATTAATTCCTTTGTCTCCACAGAATTCCATATTTAGTTCTAATTAATAATGCTGTTTTCCTCTCCAGGATACTGCCTGGATTTTTTTAAGGTTCATTTTGAGCTCTTTTTATGTCACCCAGGGTGCCTGCACTTTTATTAGGAACATTGTCCATCAGCTGTTGGATTTCTTTCTCTTTTTAAATACCTTCATTACTCTACACAAAAATAGGATTGGAGATGTGCCTGTAAATTCTCAAGAGGAAGATAATAAAGCCCAATCAAATTTACATGAGCAGATCTGTGTTCTCTCACCTGTTCCTTCCATATTTGATACTGAAACCTTGCTCTGTATCAGTGATGTTAACTTTATAAACCTCCTCATTCCACTTTTGACATATTAAATATGTCAAACCCTTAAAGATGTTTAGTACTTTAATTTGGCCTGAATATCAAGCTTCTCCTTTTTGGGAATGGGGGAAGTATTTCTTATAACTAATATATGCCCAGAAATACAATTTTTTACATACTGATTATTTGCATTTTGGTTCACACAACTGGGCAAGTTCCAGTGAACTCTTCAGTGCTGACATATTTTACCAGTAAAGAGCAGTTTCCAGAAACCAGCGAAGAAATACTACTATCAAGTTACAAGTTGGTTTGAAGGAATTCTACACAAAGAATTAAAGCATCCATCAACAACATTTTCACAAACTGATTTACATGTCTACATCGATGCTGAGGGAATCAGAGAGATTTGAAGTTAGTCCTCTCTCCAGAAAAATTAGTTTGTTCTGATCTCTGGAAAGATTCAGCTCTTTTCAATTAAGCTGCCCCTAAGACATATAATTATTAATCTGACTCAATAATGTGTAAAACATGAGTATTTCTCACCCTCTTTACAGAGTACCTCTGCAGCTCCTTCTATGTCAAAGGTAACTCTATGATACTGAGGCTGAGATTTCTGTTCATGAGCAGGAATAAATCTTCACTTTACCTGGTTGTTCTCTAAATACTAAAATCAAAATGGTTTCATATTGCTGCCAAAAATTTTGCCCACCAAAATTTTACCTATTTTGTGGTAATTACTGTCAACACTTTTCCATGTTTATGGCCTTACTTTACAGAAAAAATATCTCTGGTAACACCCAGCACCACCACCACCACCACCCTTCCAATTTAGCTATAGATGAAGAGTTATGGCTGTAGAGGGTATTTTGGACCCTGTTTACAATCCCCAGAAGACCCTCACTTGCAAAACACTTCACTGGGAATGTTCACTTCGAGCACTTAAATGAGGAAGTAAAAATAAAGTGTTCAAGGGAATGTTCACACAACTTTAGGATATGAATTTCCAGCTTAAGTACAGGGAGTTGGGCATCTCTGCGTGGCACAAAAGCAAACTGTACACAGAAATTAAACCCTTTTAGCTGGTGAAAAACCCCTAATTTGCTGAGCCCAGAGGAAGGATTGGCCAAAAACCCCCCAAGCACAAGGAGATGGTTCTGGTTAACAGACAGCAGGAGTGCACTAACATGCAAGCCAGCAATTACAACCCAAAATACCCACATGCCTGCCAAAAAATGATGTCAGGCTTTGGTGTTTGGTACATATCAAAATACCCCTGCTACCAGAAACAGGGGAACGTATGTGTGAGCTGTAGATGAATTTCCCAACTTAACAGGGCCACACACCTTGAAAACGGGTAAATTAATGGTCAGCATCACAGCATACTTTTATTTGCAGCAAGATTCTATTTAAAATGTTAAACATAGATTAGAGTTTGGCCTTTTTATTTGCCTTTACACACCTGGAAAAGATTAATAAGAATTTAGTTTCCATTTTGTGAAAAAAAAAAAAAAATCCTCATACTTAAAGAGTTTATAACAGATTCTGTAGAATAGGGAATACTTTTAACAATACAGCTTTATTAATAAGACATATCTTTCTTGCTATGCACAGTGTTTAGGGGACAGGGAATTCCCTCAGCATAAATAATATGAGTAGGCTAAAAAAGATTTAAAAATATGAGGAACCATCAAGATATTGTTTCTAGAGGATCCCTGAGAAACTACACTAAATTCAAACTGAGATTTTAAAAATTATGTGGGTATTTTTCCTCTTCTCAAGCAGGGTCTCAGTTCTCATTTGCATTTTTACAAAATGTTCTGAATAAGGCTGGCTCTACATAGTCCTATCTTACTGCTCCTGAATGGGTATCAGAGCCTGAAAACCAGGAATTTCCCAAATATGGTTTTGATGCCATAGGCCCAAACCAAGGCATGCTCTAATCCTTGAAATCTTTCTGTAAGTTTGAAAAGAATTTTACCCAGGCCTGATAAGCAAACCCAAGTAGTCTCTTCACAGTCAATTTCAGCTGCCTCGATGGAGAGATAACAGAATGGGGAGGTAGAAATCTGCTCATTCAAAGAGACAATGGGCTGCAGACGTAAAACAAACACTAATCCAAAATGCAGCAACTAGTGGAAAGTCATAATAGATCCTGAATAACTTCCTTTTCCTCCCACACATTGAGGAGCTGAAAAAATATTGAGGGAAAGATGAGAAAATTCATAGTCATTTCTCTTGAGTGTGGAGCCAAGCCTGTCTGCCCCTTGTCTCCCTCCTCCCAGTGGAAAAAAAGCTCTTGTGACCATCTCCTCTGCAGAACTGGGGAGCATGAATCATTGTGCTGTTGAATAATTGCCTTACCCAGACGTTTCTAAAAGGTTGCCAGCTTTGTGATTCTTTTACTGCCGTGCCTCCAGCGATTCATGTACCTGAGAGAGCAGAGGAAGCAACTGAGTTGCATCTGCAGGTGACTTATACAAGAGTCAGGGCTTAGCTGGAAAAATAAAACAGCCCTTTCCTGCATGATTTATGCAGTAATTCAGCATCCCAAAATTCTCTGCTGTGAAGAGCAGCCTCCTCCAGGAAAATGAAGCAGATTATCCCCCAGTCTGGCACAGACTGGATTTCATGGAGGGTAAACTCACAAACAAGGAAAGAAGAGGCTCTGCCTCCCTTCACCACCTGTCCCTGGTGTGTTTGTACTCCGTGTTGAACCCCTGCACCTCACAGTGTAATCACCTCCTATCTGTGTTCTAAGTCCCATAAAGGAATAAAAAAAAAAAAGTGGTTTTCGGAAAGGGGATAATGACTTTCAAACACAGGATGGTGACACAAATTGTAAAAATAGGACTCTCCCTTTTTCAAAGCCCTCGACCGAGCGTCTTTATTTCCTAAAAGGCTTTGTAGGCAGTGACGCCGTGGAGCTAAGTATGGAAACAGCCACAATAGTGGTTACAGCTGTGGAAGTCCTTCCCAATCCTGTTCACACGGAAATCTGCTGACTTTCTGGGGCATGAGCCTCATTCACACTCCTCAAGGCAAAACTGAGTAAACAGGGACCTCCTGGTGAAGAGTCACCTCATTGTGAGCACTGCCATGACATCCTTTCTGCACAATTCTGCCAGAAAAAAGGAGGACTGGGGTTCAAACTAACTAGAGAAGGGAAAATTGGTGAAAACACAAAAGATTTTCAGTCAGCTCCTCAGAAAATGGTTGGGCAGCCCTTGAATTGTGGATTTGCTTTTGGGATGTGCTCAAATACAGCTCGTTGGAACATGCTGGAACTTGCAATGCATCCTTATGAAATCTGAGCTTCTGAAAAGTGAAGGTCATGCAGATTTTCCCAGGGATCTTTTGTTCTGTCTCAGGAAGAGGGACATCCTTTCCACCCTCAATGTGCTGTACCTACATCCAACATCCTCAACTCATAAAAAATCCCGGAGTGGGGAAAGACTACACCTAGAGTAGGAAATTAAATCATGCCCAGGCATATTCCTGGGCACTGCTGATGTGTTCACAGAATTATACTGCAGGACCAGTCACTGATTTTTGGCCCTCACTGTTCCCAAATGACTCCTGGGCATGGTATAGGCCAGGCACATTCAAGGACTCAAAGGAACCAGCTTTTTCCATTTCAGAAAAGATATGATGGAATAAACTTTGGGAAGCTGAGGTCTGAACACCACCTAGGAACTTTATTGCTCTGTGTAATTTCAAGTGTAGGTCAAATATCCCCATTGTAAATCCAGTGTTGTTATCTTTGCATGACAGGTGGGAAATTGATAATCTAAAAGACAGATTATCAGGGAACATTTCACCCTGAAACAGCCTTGTAAATCTAACAGGCTGGCCAAGGCTGGACAGGAAGGGAAGTGATGGAGCAGGTTATTGGAGAAGGATGTCCTGAGTGCTTTATTGTCACTATGATCAATGCATTATCCTCCCTTCCCTTCTGTGCCACTGCCTTTACACTATGCAGAAATTGAAATTATGAACAGATTCTGCAAATAAATGAAAAGAGACTAATCTAGTAAAAATTAAAAATCAAGAGGTGTGCTTCTGAAAAATACTTATTTTTCTGTTTGATTATGCTAATTATAATGGGAATCAGAATGTAGGTTATTTAAATCCTATCCTAGGAGAGACAGCAAAGATATTTGTTTTAGTACAGCTAAGGCAAATAATAAGAATAATTTAAGAAATACCTATACCTTCTGCACCTGCTGATGTCACATACCAGATGTCCTGACTATAATAGAAAATAAACACACAGGTTTAACAAAGTGTAATATTTCTCAGATTATCTCAGCTCTACAAAATACAAAGATTAAAGGTGAGTAAAAACCTGCATCAGACTATTCTGCATTCCCAAAATTTCAGACAATGACAATTTACAGAGAGAACAAGAGAGAATGAGAAGTCCTTTCCTGAACTAAACACTCATCTCCCGGCTTGGAGGATCTGGGTATCTCTCACAGGGAATATTAGGAGGAGCTAATAGGGGAAATACGAATTTATTATCTAGTGCAGGTATCCAGAGAGCTGTACAAAATCACATTCCCATGCAGCACCTACGAGGAGTGGACCTGCAGAACAGCAAACTGAGCTTCACACAGCTTTGCCATCACACAAGATTTTAAGTTTGGCAGTTTCTTTGGCAAATTGGGAATGTTATGTAAAGATTTCCTTTCAACAAGAATGTATAGAACAAGTACAGGTCAGGATTCAGTGTCTGAAATCCTAATTTCACATATATCAGGGAAAAAATATAGACAATTCTTAATGTATACTAGAATTTCATGGCAAATTGCTATTGAAACTGCTGAGGAGCAATGACAGAACCATCCCAATGAAATGCTATAATCCTGTATTTAATCTGTATTTCCTACACCACTACCGTTGAATTTTAAGAATTTCAAGTTATAATTCTACCACGGAGGAGACAGATTACACCTGTTGAAAACTGCATAAGAAGAGATATACAGCAGGCATTTTGGGCTTTAATAAACCAAACTGCCAAATTTACCAGGCATGTGGTGTTTATTTCTGAACAGCAAAGACAACCTGAGGAATTTTTAAGCCCTTCCAAAAAGCTGAAAAACGCAAATTCACAGAGAAGGACCAACAAGACCACTTAAAACTTTGTTTGATCAGAAGGAATTGGTGCCAGACAGTTCAACAGTCACAGAAAACATGCAAATCTCTCCCTCATAACAAGCCAAAGTAGATTCTAGGAGAGAGGCTGGAGAAAGGAGATCCTTTGCTAAAATTCCCCTCTTGCTTTCCACACCCTGACTTTACTAGGGCCACCCTTTCCAGTCTTGGACTCTCAGAGAGTCCCTCTGCCCCCCCTCCCCAAGGCAGAAGTAGAACACATCTTTGAGAATGGGATCCCTCTGAAACCCAGAGGGCTGCCTCTATTTCAGTTAACAGCTGCTGAGTAGCAGCACAGCTATCACATCTTGATCATAATAACTTAATTTTTATTATGCATGTCTCACACATACAGTTAAATTTTTCTAGTTTATTACTTGATTAACCATCTATCATTCTCATAGTTTATCTTCTTTTCTGTCAGAGTACATTATATTCCAGAGTCTAAGCTTTATTATCCAAGTTTCTGCACTGCTCAAAGTTCAGTCATATCAGTACTAGACATTTATGGAATTTTACTCATTCAAAGCTGAATTCCCCTTACACTTCTGGTGCTCTGATGCCTCATTTCACGATTTTCAACAGCCTGTGTGTCTCCTGGTGGATTATTGATTCTGCTGTTTCTGGGGAGAGTTTTGCTGGGAAGAGAGATTCCTCTAATTTAATATTTTAAATAACACTGGCTATTTTTATGATCCTTCAACCAATTCTGGAGTATTCAACTACTTAATTTTAATAGCTCTTACTTAATTGCATTTTTCATTACTCCTGCTGTCTTCCTCATATAATACTATTTATGCTAAGCAGTATTTATTTAAACTCCTGTCATTAGGTATCTTGTACACACGGACAGAACATTTGTTATTCATCTCACTTGAATTTAAAAAATAAGCATTTATATAAAATTGCCATTTAAATGATATTGGATGAAACCAGGAATCTCTTCCAAGAACTCTATGGACAAACAGATTTATAAGGTGAAAACTGGAGAGCACAATGCACCTCTTACAGCCAAAAATTCTATCCCAAACCAGATGGATGCAGGAACCTCATTCATAAGCCAATAATCTTTTTACTGCCATAGTTAAGACTTGTGTCTCCCCAGTTTACAGTCGAAAGCTCCAGAGTTCCAACGCTCTATTTTGGTCCTCTCCCACCTCTTCGATTTTTGATGCCCTCATAGTTCCATCACTGCTGTTATATTCAACTTTTTGGACTATTATTTTGGTTTTCTGCTGTAGCTGTGACTTATTACTCCTGGCTGCAAGCCATGAAGTCATGAAAAATGCAGAGGTGGCACTTTTTGATATTGCTGGTATGGTTGAACAGACTTTCTGTGGGCCAGGACCAGACCTAGGAGCTGACTGGGTTTTTTAAAGAAAATGCTGTGTTAATATTGTTGTCTTAAAGATTCACTCTCTTATCATCAATACAAATTTTCACCTTTCTATGTCTATATGGATATAATACATTTGTCTGTTTGTACCTTTAATATGCAGAAATTCCATTAAATACTAACTCTATATTATTCCTTATACTTTTTAACTTCCACACAGGTTCAAAGTCATCACTGTAGATGCTTACTATTATTTCCAGTCTGTTATTTTTATGGATAAACTGATCCCCCTCAGTGCACAAAGTAAATAACCATAAACCCCAAAAGACTAAATCTGAAGGTAGAACAGCTATTGAATGGGACATTTGGACACCGACAGAATTTATGAAGTGATTCACAGTGTCTTCAAATGGGCAACTCACAAAATCAGAACCTTATGGTTTCACTCAGAGATTTGGATGCTTATTAAGAGGTATTCATATTAATAAGTATTCACATAATATGTACATAACTCTTATTGAAATCCAAATGGCACAGCCTTTCTGAAACCTCCGAGCACTAAGTCAGGAACATGTTACAAAAAACCTGACCTGGATTTCCCTTGGAGAATTCAGCTTTGGTTTATGCCTCTGAACCATTTCCTTTTGAATTGATATTAGCAAACATATTGGACCCTTTCTAAGGCTTTTCAGCTTTTCTTCCATTCCTTCACAGAATCTCTGACTGGATGAGGTTGAAAGGCACCTCTGGAGATCTCTCACCAGAAAGGATTCCCCAGGTCTATTTCCTGTTTGCCTTTTAATATCTCCACAAATGCAACCTCCTGGGGGAGTCTCTTCGAGTGTTTGTCCCCTCTTACAGCAAAATGGTGCTTGGCTGTGTTCAGAGGGAATTTCTGTGCTTTAATTTGCAACCATTGCCTCATTTCTCCCTGTCTCTGGCAGTGCTGAGGTCTCACTCCATCATGTTCATCCCCATGTTTATCCACAGGCAGAACATAATTTTTGGCCATTTCCCAGGCTCATTCCTCTAAGCCCACATGTACTGGGAGGACCAGAACTGAACCCTTCACTCCAGGTAACTCTTTTCACCAGGGCAATAATTCTGTTGGCAGTAACTCCTGTTTCTGATAAGGTTATTTTTACTTTTTGTATTCCTGTGGAACCAACGGTCTTGACTGGATCACTGCTGCTCAAAGGGAGAAACACTCAAAGAATCTTAATTTAGTACCTAGGCATTCTTATTCCTCTCTTCATCAAGATCCCCGTGTTCAATTCCCAACTTGCAAGTGTAGGCAAAATATGCTTTTATCTATAGAAAAATAGGGTGTAGTCTGGAGAAGCTGAGTAATTCACTGATGATCAGTCTTGGCTTCAGGGATGAATATTTATTTTTTTCCCTTAATAACTGTTTTTAAATAATCTCCTTCTTGCTTTTGATGATTTAGATCTAAAAAGAACTCAACTGCTTTAACTTCACTTCTTAATAATGGACAGCAGTTGTTTGAAAAATTATTCTACTGCTTTACTCAGTTCTGAGATTATGGATACCCTGTTCATACACCTCTAAAAAATTCCCCCTTTCTCAGTGAGAGTTTTCACATGACTAAAATAAACACTGGTGAATCAGAGCTCTTCTCCATAGTCTCCATAGTTTTTGATATATTCAGTCTATATAAAAAGCATTTTCATTTTGAACTTTAAGTCCTGCCTTTCCAAAATCCATCGTTGCACTTAGGTGCTTGTGTTTCTTAATATATAGTAGTTAAATTAACTAATTTTCCACAGAGATAAAACAATTCCGTGTTTCCATCAAGATTAGGTAATTGGAGTTTTCCACTAAGGATCTGTATATGAACTTTGCAGAATATCAGGGCTGGTTTTGACAGTCCTGTGCTCTTTTAAAATCCTCACCTAGATACAGCTCCCTCACAGAATTCGTGTTCTAAAAGCAGAACCAAAACTGCAGTTTTCTATTTCACCTGGTATCTCAGTTTCTTTCCCCTCTCAGTAAAATGCTCAGAAGAGATAAGTATCTCTCCAAAATATTCATGCAGGAGCAAAACAAGAAGAATCTCTGGCCATCAGATGTCTCCACAATTTTGATCTTTTCCTTACTGCCAAATAAAGGACATTATATAAGGGTGTGTTTCAATACCTCAGCCTCTCCAGGAGGAGAGCTATTCCAAGAAGAGTTAAGAACTCTGGAAACTTTTTGAAAGGCTTCCAAAAAAAAAAAAAAGAACAATAGCATGCAGGTAGGTCTTGTATGCTCTCATACTTACTGTAAACATGATTACACAGATACCAGTTCAATATCTTTTTTTCAAATTAAATATTTAGAAATTTCAGAATAGCTCTTTGGCTGGAGAGCTTAGTACCACCTAGTACTAATGAAGGAAGGCTTCTTTCACTTTTAATTAGGGTTTGGTCTGGGTCTTTTTGTTGGGTTTTCTTTTTTATGCTAAGAAGATGGACACCTCCTAATTTTAAACATTTATTCTACGAGGCCATTCAATATATGCTTTGTTTTAAGTGGGAACTTAGAGGCTTTCTCAAATAAGACCCATTCCTAAATGATTAAGCACATGCCAAAATAAACTTAGAAATTTGTAAGCTGGAATCGTGTATTTGGTTTAACTTTTAAGGAGAGTGCACGGAATGAAGAGAATGCTTCTCTTTTTTCTGGCTCCACTCACGTTCCACAGCCCAACACCTGAGGACGGAGCTGTTTTGCTTTTTCCCAGTTTTCCCAAAGGATTTTTCTGGACACACCTCATCTCTTACTTTGTTAGCCCAGCTACAGCCAAAACTTCCTATGGAGAGATGGACTCCTTACCCCAGATATGGATTTTTTCATGCCACTGTGCATCCAGGACTTGTTAGGCCTGGCTTTAGCTACAAACCCAAAACTGTGGGTCTGAAGTGAGGAGAGGATGATGAAAGAGCCACGTTTTGATAAAAGAGAATGATGATTGCTATTTTCAGCTATTTTCCTGGGCTGGCTTTTCCAGAGTGCACCAGGGAGCACGGAACGCCTGCCAGGGCTGATCAGCTCCTATTAGGCTGACACTGGAGATCTCTGCAGTCCCTTGCTACCTACACTTCTTGCTATTTAAAGCTCCTTCAAGATTTCAGAGCAGGAATGGAACAGGATGAAGGTTTCAGTCTCCATGTATCTTTTACCTCTTTCTTTGCGATCATGGAAATTCCAGTTCCAGTGGCTGCTGTGAAGACAAACTTTTATTTGGAATTTTTTAAAAACTGTAAATCATCTCAGTAAAATGCTTTCAGAACTACTTTTCCTAGTCTTGACTCCTTGCAGCCCAGGAATATTTTAATATCTACATAGCACATCAATGTTAAAAGAAATACAACCTAGAAACAAGATATAAAAATAAAAGAAAGAAACAAAATCATACCAATGAAATTAAGCCTTAATTCCTCACAAATTCTTTCATTAACTCCATGATTTCTCTTCAGACTGTCTTAATTCCAAATATAGGTAATTTATTTTTTAAATATTTTAATGATTTATTAAGATTTTAAAAACTGGTTTTAGGAAGATGTAGTCTGTGGTGTGCCTTAATTGCCACTAATAAAGAAAAGCTTATAAAACCTCCAAAGATTATTTGTAATAACTTCATTTAAAGTATTCTGAAGAACAAAATTTCAACAACTCAGAAAAAAGAAATCCAAGCTATAATGAGATTTTACTTAAATATTCCATCTTCTTTCTCAGTCACCTTCTACTGAGCTAAGCCATATTCTTGGTGTGAATTTACACTCATAAGGTCTTGCAAAAAAAGAACTGATTGACTTGATTCAAGGTAGTAAAAAAAGCAGATGCTGTCCAAATAGCTTTATTTGTTGGACATAAAGAGAAGGGAACTGCATTCATCATTTAAAAAATATGTTTAAATTCTCTCAGAAGGCCATAACAGTTCATAAATGTTCCAAATTCTGTCCTGCTTCAGTAAAAACCTGTGGCAGTTCTACACACAAAATGTCTACATGGAAAATACATCTCTTCATTATTTGGATTCCCACATGATCCACCCATAACTTGCTTTAGAATCTTTTTAAAAGAAAAAGAAGAAAACTTGAGAAAAAGAAAAAAAAAGTTTGCATATTTTTTGTATGGATATGTACAGTCTATTTTCCTCTGATTGGGTAAGAAGTTTCAAATTATACCTAAAAATTATATGAAGAAGTCGAAGTCCCCCCAAAGGTGAGTCCAAATAATCATTAAATACAGGGATGGGGGGATGAAGTGGCTCCCACATTCCCTCCACACTGGGAGTATTCTGAAATGAAATTAAATTTGCATCCACAGTGATTCCATCCAAGCTCAAATAATTTGAAGTTAGCCACTAAATCACATGCAAATACCTACAGCAAATTGTCCTGAGTTTAAGTTTTTTTGAGATCAGTTTTATTATTTCCTGATAATTTCAAAACTCATGGGTGACTCTGGGCTCTTCCCTTCATTTTATAGATCCTAAATCATGGCTGAGTGCCTGAGGAGAAGTGGCAGGCAGAAATGCACACTGGCAAGTGCTCCTTATCAAGGCACAATAAAATCTAAATTATTATATATAAAGCACTGCAAACATTTGGAAATATAATCAGATATTTCCCTCAAAACATATTTCCCTTAAAACAAAAAGCAGTATTCAGAACAAGAAATCAAAAAAAAAAAACCTGAATTCTCTTTAACTGAAAATTGCTGAATTATAGAAACAGATAAATTCTGTCCTTATTTACAGGAACTGGAAGGAAATGTTAATTCACAAAATGGTTTAGTAGTCTACAACTGAATGCAAATTCTGTAACATTTCAAACATATTTGTAAAAAAGAAAGAAGTACTGTCATTTCTAATTCAAATTTATTTCATCTGAGGGCTAGGGTAAGGGATAGGTTGAAGAAATATTGGTGCTTTTCTTGGACTACCATCCCCAAGGAGGCCAAAAGAACCTGAGAGAGAAAGAGGTGACAACTTCTGAGCAAAGATGATCATTGATTTAACTTCCAGAAACTGTGGGAGCTCCTCTTTGTAAGTAAGCTCTGCCTAACCCCTCTCTCTTTTTAAAGAACTGCTCAGGAAAATAGCTACTGCCATCAGAAACAGAGTTTTTAATGCAGAAAAAACAAAAAAAACTAAACAAACAAACAAAAAAAATAAGTAAATTAAAAGATGCAGAACACCCAAAAACACTTATGATGGAAAAATTTTGGTTAGGACAATTTTTATGGGAATTCCACTTGTGCTTTGTGATACAAAAAGCACGTGCAGACCCCAGACCTGATCAATAAGTACCATGTGTGTGGTGTGGACAGAGGTTAATGGAAAAGATTTAAAGGAAAAGGTTATTCATACTGCCAATAGTCAGCACTGGACTGGATTAAAAGATAATAGAAAATACTGCGGTAAACGAGAAATCAACAACTGTATTCTGGGAAAAGGCTAGGGAACACAAATGTCAGAAAAAGTGGAAAAAAACCAAAAAAAAAGAGAACTGGGAATTCTGTCAGTGTTATCTTGGAGGAAAGTGAAAATGTGGAAGTGGTCAAGACACCATGAAGTTACTACTCTGTGGAAACATTACGGTCTGCCTTGGCCTAGGTTTCCTAGTCAAGTGCCTGTTCTCTTCCAGAAGGGAGGGGAGCTCCTCCCTGCTCCCAGTCTGCGGCTTTGGACCGACCCCTTCCAAAGGAAATGCTCAGCCTGAGCTGCTGCTCTGAAACCCTGGAGGGAGAAGAGCATTTGTGTCTCAGCCCTGCTGTGTTAAGGACATGAAGCTTCCCAGCCAGCAGCCACCCTGACAGATCAAGTGCACATTAAAGCAGTCTCAAAACAGGACTGGTTTGTACTGGTGCCCTGTTAAATGTTGCAGGAAACAGCTGGAAAACAACCCACTAAAGCTTTGTCTTGCTCCTGTTGCTGTCTGATTCTCCCTCCCTCATCTTTCTGCAAGGAGCCGGGAGTGCTTTCAGCCCCAGTTGCTCTCTGGAGTTCAGTGATGACATTTATTTCTTCCTGGAATTATGTGAAAACTGTAAATGCTCCCCTAAGATAAGATAAAGAAACTCCAGTGCTACAGAATGTCAGTTCTAGGGCTACTTGTAACCAGAAAAAAGTGTCATCTCCCAGCTACCAGGCATCTTCTTGGAATTTTCCTGAATTTCCAGCCAGAAGAAGAGCCATGCACAGGTTTTTTTGAAAAGTTCTAAATTATGGTTGCAGTCAGGGAAAAGACTTAGCAAATTAAGTGAATAAAAAGGAAAACAGGGACTATTTTTGGAAATTGATAACGTAAAATAGCAAAAAGAGTATTTCACAAAGTTAATTCCAAGTAATATAATCATTCAGTATTTCAAAGAGGAAAACACCACAGTTTTGGCTCTTTGATCATTAACGCTGCTCATTGCTTCATTAAGGCAAAGATCACTATTTCTCAAGGAGTTATTAATGCTTACAGTGAGAAGGGTAAAATAGTTTTAGACAGAACAAGGTGAAAAGGGTTTTTAGCACATATGGAGGCTCAGAGTTGTTTTTCAAACCTCAGCCACAGAAGCGGAGAGAGGATTTCAGTGGCACTTTGGCTGCCTCTGCACAGAGCCCCAAAAAAACCATTTCTGTCATCCATTTTCCCAAATATCAGTATTTATTAACTGGGCAGTGATTTTCTGAGGAATAATTGGTTATATACCACTTGAAAATCTAAGCCAAAGGACTTAACAAGTGGACACAGTTTTGATTCAGATAAAAACATTTCAGTTCAGAATGGCCATAATTGTTTCCCACTGCTCATCCAAAGAGTGACTCTCTGTTGCCATCACTTCCAGGTTTTCTTCTTACTTCTCTGTCATATAAAATTGTGACAGACTGGACAGGAAGATTTTTAAAACCCCAAGCAAGCAGATGTTAGTTGGTGTGAGTAGTCCACAGGATCTAAATCATTTGAGGGTGGTTCTGTCTGGTTTTATCTGCCAGAGATAAAGATTTCTCTCTGACAGCTTGCCTGGACATATAAAGAGGCTAAGGGATAATGCACATATAGAAGTGTAGCCAATATCAGAGCCAACATTTCCACTGAAAAGGAACTGAGAAAAAACATATAAAAATATAAGAAGAAAACAAAGAAACTGGTAATAATGTAAGGGTTCACCAAATTAGAGTTGTTTCTGTTACCACACAAAAGTTAATGTTCCCAAAGTTTCCCCCTCCCCCTTTCATTTCCATGGTCATAGATAAACCAATGCCCTAAGAAATTAATTCAATTTTTTAAATAAATGGTGTGCTCAGTATAATTAGCCTGCACGTCTGTGGTGGCCAAATATACAACAGCAAAAATGTGGCTTCGATTCTAGTTACAGACACAGGATATAGTCTGTCTAGACCATCAAATAATGCACCTCTAAAGTCAAAATTTTACATGTGAGATTGCATCTCTGAAATGAGAACTGCTGCAGGAATATTGGCCAGAGAAGGGAAAATCTAGATTCCTTTACACTGTCCTATTTTTTTTAACCACCTACTCTTCCAGATCATTTTAAACCTTTCAAGAGGGGTATTTGCAGTCTATTGCAAATAGATATGGCAGCTTTTCACAGAATATACATAATAACCAGGTGCCATTTGCTTTCCTCTAACACCCTTGAAATGCGTATTTTTCATTTATTTCATGACCAAATCCAAAGAAAGCAACACACACAACAGAAAGAAAAAGTAATGATCCAATTCAAAGGTTTACAAGCCATGACAAAGTAATTAACTTGCAGATTTGAGTTCATATGACATGTCAAATGACACTATTTTCTCAATTTACTGTTGTCTCTGCATAATTTCAATAAGCAAGCACAAATTCAAATTCACTGAATCTTGGACTGGGAGATGTCAGAAATGTGACTAAAATCTTAAAGACTCATTTTGTTTCTCCATTTGTACTGCAGGGCTGCTGGGTCGGAAAACCCCTTGTCCCCAACAGTGCAGCTGATGCCTACAGGAAGCAAAACACACCCAAAGAACCAGAAGTCAGGCAATAAAAATCCAGGAACAATCTTAAAACCCTACATTCCCTTCAACATCCTTGTCTTTTGTCTTCTGGATCAGGGAAATAACAGTGGACAGGCAGACTTGACAAAGTGTTTATGCAAATTGTGCCCTCACTGATCCTGTGGCTGACATCAACCTATAGGGAGGTCTGTACAGCTACAAGAACTTTTAGCTGTAGAACATATTAATTTGGGTCTGTAATAATTATGCTCTTAATGCAAATATCACCTGGAGCCTGGCCTGCCCATGGCACTGAAATAAATCTGAAAATCTCTCAGAGGATATTTGGTGTGGCAAAGAAAGGTGAGGAAGGGGCTCAGCCATGATCTAAACCTCTTCTCAGGAAAAAAGGAGAGCACCTGCCTGTCAAAGCCACATCTGGGCAGCAAAAAGGGAAAAAGAGGAGCAGGTTTGAGGCAGGAATGCTGAAGAGGGGCTGCCTGGAAGAAAGGGAGGGTGAGCAAGGAGCAGCCAGGCAGAGAACACGTGAGTGCCTGTGTGTGTCCTGGCAGCAGAGTGAGGAACAACAAAGCCCTGCACACACCAAGCCAAGGCCAGGAGCTGCCAGAGGTCCTGGGAGATGTGTCCAGCCAGCAGAGCTGTCAGTCACAGCCTGTGCTGGAGTTGACAAAGTGAGATAAAGGCTGGAACTCAGCATTTCCAGGTGTGGCGTTTTTTCATGTTTTACAAACCCATTGACCTTCAATACCCTCAGAATGGGTTTCTGGATACCCAAATGGAGACAAAACAAGTGATTTTCAGCAGCCTCTCTACCTCTAAATATGAGACAACATGCATCCAGTGAAGATGACACGTTCACTTGATGCAAGAATTTCCAACTCAGATTTGGGGAGAAAAGGAGGGTATAAATACATCTCATGTCTCAGACTGTCGAAAGGCAGCTGTTTCATAAACGTAGACCAGTTATGAAATAGTTTTGACATGACTGCCATTATTATTAAATAATAAAATAGTATAATATTTATTTTCAATCCTATTTCTACTTTATTTTGTTCTAATTGTGAAAATTCAGTTATTTCAGAACCATGCTTGGCTACGTTTTTGTAGTAAATCAAACAAGCAGGAGAAATTGAAAGAAATGGGAAGTTATTAAATAAATACGAGTATTTCATGAGGGGGAGAGGGAGAAATTTCCTTCACCTTTAAGTGATTTACCAAAACTATTTTCTGGCAAGCCATTTTATCTGAGTTGCCCACTGGATATCAGCACTAGTAACAGACTGGACATCTATAATGGGTCTTCAGGAACTCCCGCTGAAAATTTGGAGCAAACACAAGAAAAGCATCCAAAGTAACAGCCTTTATTTTCTCATTTTGATGCCTGGAAAAATTAGAGGCTCCTACTCAAGGAAACATTGGTTTGTGTTCTCTAAAATAGTGAGTTTTTGCTGGGAGCATGTGCTTGGTTATAACTGTAATCACATGTCAGACCAATGGCCTAATCCTTACACCTACCCAAGAGTCAAAATGTTTATTTTTCAGCAAATTCCAGCTGGTCACTGAGGATATTTGATGGATGAGGTCTTTGCCAGGTAATTGACAGAACACTGCTGGAAAAGCAGTTTACACTTTGGAAAACAAGGTGATGCTTCCCAACGTGTCCCAAGCATTTGTTGAAAAGCCTGTTAACAAAACTGTTTTCAATTTTTTCCTGAGAGTGCAACTGGAAATGATTGCTGCTCTGATTTAGTGTTTATTTGGGGGGAGCTGAGAAGAAGATATTTGGGTGCCTGAGCAGAAAGCAGGCAGACAAGGCTGCACATGGCACCAATCACTGGAGCTGGGTAGAAAATAGGATTCCATGATTTCCTCTAGTCAGGATCTAGAGAATGAAACAGAGGTGCATTAAAGCAAATGTTTCCTTGGCAATGTTGTAATTATGTGTGGGAAACAAAAAGCAAAATCTGAGCCCAAGTTCAAACAAAGTGCAGTGAAACAGGCACTTAGAAGTACTAAAGGCTTAGGCCACCTGTGTAAATGACTGGAAATATCTTGTTCCCCATTATATTTGCTTTCTCTTTCCACACCAATTCCCTCTACATCAAGTGGTGACTAATGGTGACAGTCATTAACAGGTTTCTCTGTGCAAATAAACTTCACTTTGTATTTCAGTTGTCCTCCTTCCAAGTGAAGGAGAACACAGCATATCTGGTGGTGTTATCCATTCTGGAAATATTCAAAGTAAAGTAACCTCTTTGATATTAAATATACATTACTGATGTAGAAATTCTAAACCCTTCGATTTGTGGATAGGCTGTAAGGGTTTGAGGGTTTTTTTCCCCCATCTTAACATACGGAGAACAATTCACAAAGTACCAGACTGTGAGACAAAACACATTTTCAGACTTCATCCAGAGAAATCATATGGGTTTGGAGCATCTCTGTAGCAGAACTAAGCTGAGGAGCACCCTTCCCAAATCAAGACAGCTGGACATGAAGCACAGGGAAAAAAGGGAGGTACATTCAGGAAATAAATTGCTGGAGGAGATTTCATCAGGAAAACTGAACTTATCTGTGCTATGCTGGATGGAAATAGTTTAAAAAAAGCAAAATAAATCCATAAAACCGCTCAGCTAATCAGAAGTACAGCAAGAGCCAAAACATCCTTATTCATTTCACACTGATGACAGCTCAGGAGGACACAGCAGAGCAATCACCACCCTGCCTGAGCCTGACATTTACAGTCTGGCACATCAAGAGCAATCTCTGAACCAAGTGAAGCCATTACTGGAAAAGTCCTATTACCTGGAATGTGGGAGAATTAAAGACGTCTGCTACTGATTTTAGGTCATCCCAACAGAGAAAAGCTGCAATTTGTTTTCAGAACTTACAACTAAACCATGTGGAAAATGTGTCAAGCACAAGGCAGAGCTTCTCTCCCTTGATCCTATTTCTATTATCCTCACAGGTTTTTCAGACCACATTTACCATCAGCAAGGGGTAGACTTTAATGACATCTGTAAGCCAAAAATAAAATCCCCACATTCTGAATTTCATGCCTGAAAGACAAACACCTTCAAATACAGAAAAAGTTGGGAAAATCTGTCACCTCCAGGCAACCCCTGAGGTACAAAATTACTCATAGGCTGTTTGGGGGCCTGGTGTAAAGAAAGAAAATGGCTGTAAACTTCAATTAATCAAATAGGACACCCACAAAGACAGATGTTTGTGACTCATGTGGCCACGCTGTGTGCCCGTTTCCCCTCTCATTCCATAAAAAAGGCAAGGCTAAGTCCATGCAAACCATTTACAGAGTCCCAGCAATCTGGTAGAACTTCCAATTTTTTCCAACAGCACTGAAGCTGTAAAAATGAGATAAATGCACTCCAATTGGGAGGTTTTCTGTTTCCTAAAGCTTTTATGTGCCAGCTAGAGGGGCATACTGGTGCACTATTAATACATGAGCCAAAAACGTGACAGAAGAGTCACGAATTCAAGATGTTTCTGTGGTCACTATCTTTCCACTTAGGTATTATCATAGGATCAGAGAATGGTTTGGGTTGGAAGGGACCTTAAAGATCATCCAGCTCCGCTCCCTGCCATGGCCAGGGACACCTTCTCCACTATCCCAGGGTGCTCCAAGTCCCATCCAACCTGGCCCTGGACACTGCCAGGGATCCAGGGGCAGCCACAGCTGCTCTGGTAACTTTTTCCAGTGGCTCACCAAACTCACAGTGAAGAATTTCTTCCTATTACCTGAGCTAAACCCACACTTTCACAGTTTTAAGCTGTTGTCTCTTGCCCAGTGACCCTGGGAAGCCTGTGACAGACACTGCTCCTGCTCTGGAATGTTCTAGGATGTCTGGTTCCCTCAGCCTTTTGAAAGCTGCTGTCTATCCACACTCCAAGAGTGGGACAGGAGAAGCCGAGGCACACGCCAAGCACAGGAGCTGGGTGAATACTTGCAAGAGTGCAGCAGTCCTCACTTTCCTAAATACAGCTCTTATCAGTGTCTGCATCTAATATTGCTTTGGGCCAATTGATAAGCTGGGTCTGTACCCACCCTGTTCCTTTCTAGGAACACAACTCCACAAGCAGCCCCATCAATTCACACAGTGCCCATCTTTTACCCAGTGACTGCTCAAGTGGGAGCATGGAGGGAGAGAGGAACATCACATCTCCCCATTGCCCAGTAGATTACCTCATCAGATCACTGCCAGTCTGACTCACACCAAAACAAACCATAACCACATAAAAATACACTTCATATACAGCAAACTGCTCCTGCACAGCTCCT
Organism: Lanius collurio; assembly: GCA_020086605.1. NCBI lineage: Eukaryota > Metazoa > Chordata > Aves > Passeriformes > Laniidae > Lanius > Lanius collurio. The sequence continues at coordinate 76,063 of JACBWW010000077.1, read as the reverse complement.
CCTGCCACCACACATTCCAGCATGATTAATCCACATCAGGTGAAAGACTTCTCTGCTAATACGTGCATTTGGGAGCCAGCCAAATCCAACAAGGTTCATGCCATCCCACTGACTTCACCTCAGTGTTGGTGAGGATAAACTCCTCTATGTTTATCTTGCAACTGTGGGTGCTACGAGACAATGGATCTATTTATATTGTTTATAATTAGGTGCTTATCAAAATAATAAAAAAAAAAAGGGAGACAGAGAGTTGCTAAGCAGACATTGGAAATTTTTCCACCCAATAATCCCCTGGACCATTTTAAGTTTCTTTTATGAACAATTCTCAAACACTAGCTGCCAAGAATGTGGGGAAATATTGGGTGACTTCTCCTTATCTGGAAAAAAGAAGCTGATAGCAACAAAAGCAATATTCCGTTTCCTGTCTAGGCATTGAGGGTGCCAGAGATAGGCAGAAGTCACTGAGATCTACTACAGATTTGTCCCTGTAAAACACACAGCAGCATTTCATAGAAACTGAGATTATTTTTAAAAACTACGGCAAAGACAGCAAGTGTGACTTTCCCCTGACTCCCAACTAAGAAGAAATCTACTCCCCTCATGTAAAATCAGGCTCCACATTGTACAGGTGACATTCTATTAACCATGGCTTAAAAACCCATATTCCCATTATTTTGCTCATTTCCACAGGGGTTGGTTAAAAGTAGCACTTGCCATCTATTCAGCTGCCATTTGGGGTTCTAATCCTGCCTTTATTCCTCTTTTGACAATTTTCTGAGCCGGCTCTTAAAGATGTTGGGATAATGGATGCAGGGCTTCTGCTTCCACTGTTCCACTTAAACATGGACTTAATTTATTCTTCCTAAACTGAATTTCATGTGTTTGAAATTATTATTAAGAATGGGCAAAAAGTAGAATGTGCAGAAGCCAAGTGCAAGCATCTACACTTTAATTTTTTCACTTTCACATGAAGACAACAGTTCTGCTCAAGAATGCGCAGCAGAGTGGGAGACAGGCAAGAGAACAACTGCAGCATGCCAAAGAAGCTGGATTCCCAGTCTGTGGGAAAATAAAGAGTTCTTGGAATTGGTTCCAGTCCAAACAGGACAAAAAATATAACAAAAAAATAAACACAACAAACTCCCAAATCCTCAAGAGCTGGAAGCTCGCTGGATCTTTTATCAATCCAGTAAAAGTGACTAAAAGATAAACTTCATGCAGCCACAGAGGTCACAGAGTGATGCTGGTCCCGGGGCAGATGTCACCAGGCCACCCATGACCAACAGCTCCCCACATCCCTAATTTCAGGGAGGACCTGCCAAACCCAGCCATGAGGCAGCACTTCCTTTCTTCCTCAGAAAATTTCCAGTCAGCAGCAACAACTGTGCTTGCGACAACCCACCCTGGTCTTGGAGAGCAGAGATAATTTAAAAAAGAGGAGTAATCAGAGCTTGCTGTCACCACCAAGACTACCCACAACAGGGACTTTGTGCTGTACTAACATGCTAATTAATTAACATTCAAAATTGGTATCACTGTATAAAAATTAAAATTTAACTTCTTTTCTTCAACATTTAAAGCCTTTAAAAAGGGGTTTTAACAACCTCATTAATAGGACCAGATTTTTTTGTGCTGGCTTTGGTGATTCAGACAAAATCCCGTTATTTTACACAGTAAAATCCCACTGAATCTTCATGAGGAAGTCTAGTGGAAAACCCCATTGGATTATCATTTGACGTCAAATCTGGCATAACGACAACCTGAAGACATCTGACTCATGGTGTTAGGAGAGACTTGGAAGCTTCCAGGGAGTCTTTCCAGTATTTAAACCAATTTAATTCCCTGGGAAAGAACAAATCTGAAAATAAATTCATCTTGAGAAACTGAGTGATCCCATGTGGGAAGGGATCGGCCTTCCCTTATGGAACTGGTTGGGAATTCCCATTTAGCCTTTATGGAGGATGGACATTGGGGGGGTTTTGGTAGCTCTAGTTGGTAGTTTCCTGTAAGTAAGAATTAATACTTAAGAACTCTAGTGACTGTTTGGGGTTTTTTGAGCTGTTTTGTTTTTTAAACAGAAAAAACCAAAAAAACTTACAGAATTCATTAATTTCTGATGTTTTGCTAAGCACCAATTAGTGCATCTGGTTTATAAGTATACATCCACACACAAACACAAATTGTATCTAGGCTTATCTGCATATCTCCCATCATAAAAGCTATTTTTCCAAAAACACATTTCCTTTCACAAGTTTCCTTATCCCAATTCCTGGATCATTGTAAGAAAATTCTGGCAGCACTGGAAGAAATTATGGTCCTCCATAGTTAAAAGAATACAAAGTTCGTGAAAAATAAAATTAAAAATATGATTTAGACTTTTCCACACAAATAAATTGCAATGAGAAATGTAAGCAACAGCAGCTCCTTATCATTATCAGATTGGTCAATTTATACACCTACAGAAAGAACTATTTAAGCTTTAAATAGTCATAAAAGGAATGTGAATTTCAAAGTTTAGCCTCTTGCTTTGGCACAACAAAAATCTGCTGCCAAAATGGTATTTCAAGCTCATATGTTTGGTGCTTTTTCTGCTAAATCTGTTCCAGACAAAAAATAAATGGGATGAAATGGAAACCAAACTTTAATTGGAGTGTTTCACCAGTTTTAATCCATGAAATCATCAGGTTTAAATCCCTCTGATATCACCTGACAGGGCTGTTCATCGGGATTTGTTACTCAAATACAGGTTGAACACCCAGGAATAAGGACAAAGACTTGGCAATATGGAATTGATGATCCTGCTGCCTCATGAACAAACACTTCAGCTTCTCCAAAAGGACTTTTTCCTCTCCTTTCAGACAAGGCTTTTGTAAGGGCTTTGTCAGAGACTCATTAACTTTTTTAAGTTTCCCTTGGCTTCATGAATCAACTCTTTACACTCATGCAACATCTTCACCTCCCAACCAGCTCTTTGTCAGTCTGAGGAGGACAAACCTGCCTGCCTGACTTCAACAAGCAAATGACTTCCTGTGACCAGTGCTAATTTATACCAGGTTGTCATCAATTTGCCCTGTAAAATCCTTTGCTTCCATTTTTTAAACACAGCAGAATAAATATACCACCTGAAAGAGGAAATGTTCACAGCCTTAAACTGTTGCCATATCTCATCACTCTTTCATTTTTTGTTTGTTTGGGTTATTTTTCCTAAACACATTGACCACGGCTCAGTTGTGTATTCTGTAGCAAACTTCTCATTCTAATTAGCAGCCAAAAGCTCAGTAAACATGATATATTCTTTTCTAAATCAAATCTATTCTAGACTAAAACAACTGTTGATTCCCTGATGAAAACAGCGACCATAATGACAATTGTTTGTGCACCTCTGAGTAACGGCACAAAATTTTTACTACACATCTCTATTGCCTTAAACAGTTTCATAATTTGATCTTCTGAAACTACAACAGAAGTCTTTAAATTTAGAGTAGAGTTTAAGTGTAAGTTTAAACTTACACTTAAACTCTAAGTTTAAACTTACACGTAGAGTTTTTTCAAAAAGGTGAATCCTCCAGTGACTCATGAAAAAAATATGTATATCTCCCCATGGAAAAACATAGTTATGGACTGACTGAAGGAAGAAGGTGGAACTGAATAACTCGTCTGACTTTTTCTTTACATCAGGTGAGGGATGCACACGTTTGTTCATACATTACACATTCAAGGCATGATTGGCTAGCCAGAATTTGCCTAAAGAAGGTGCTGTGCATAGTCCAAGGAATTCTAGCATCGGTAACACTCCTGGAAACGGCCGAGTGTTTCCACAAACAACATTCCTCTTTGTCATCTTTGCAAAAGGAAAGCATCTAGAACTGCTTCAGAAGCAAACAGCACTTCCTCCAACTTTACTTACAAAAAATTACTGGACTTCCCTAAAGCCCATAGTAATTAAATTTTAATATGGTAGGCCGTTTTTCAAAAAAAACCAACCCTGAATTATCCGCTCTGTGGAGTTGTAGCTGACTTTAAGGAAAGAGAAAACCACCTTCTTTTCCTGACTCCCCAAAAACGTGCCAAGCCTTATGTTTTAACTCTTGACCCGGTTACATTTGGCAGCCTCGTGGTCCCCTCTTGTATTATAATAATATCTAAATCAAAATTAATTATTCGGCATCTTTATTCAACTTCGTATGCCTGGCACAGCCACAGGTAATTACCTGAGAGGAGGTTTTGCCGAGCAGAACAGCAGAACGGGCGCAGAACGTCGCGGGTGCAGCGCAGGCGGCGGCGGCCGCAGGGCGGGCACGGCCGGAGCGGCCCCACCGCACAGGGCTCTGCTTCCCTCCGCGTCCTTACACCGAGCTCCACACCCCCACGGGCTCTTCCTTTAGGTGCCTTAAGCTTATTGGTTCCGGAGTTCTCCGCCCAGTTTATGTATAAGTCATGTTTATGTATTTCCCCCAGTTGCTTATGTATTAGTTACGGAAAGTTCTCCCTTCCTCGATGCCCCATTGGTCTACTCATGTAATTCCCTCCCTTATGTTATCCCTATTGGATATTCCCCTGTTATCTCCTCCTCCTCAGCCGATCCCCGTTTGTTGTTTCCCTTTGTTCCACGTGCGTATAAAATATTGTGCTTTCCCTTTTTTCCTGGTCTTTATCCGTGGATTTTCCACCGGCAGTGAACCAACTGTAATCTACACGGAGACCCCTCTCTCATCCTTTGCCGACGCTTTTACACCACCTTTGTTTGGGGTTCGCTCCTTGTGAAGGAGCCACCTCTCCCTGCAGGCTGCAGCTCTAAGCTCTCCCTCCTTGCTGCAGCTCACGGCTCTCCCTCCCTGCTGCAGCTCTCGGCTCTCCCTGCCTGCAGCAGCAGAAGCCAAGGATGTGTGCAGCTGGATGCTGCGCTGCCTCAGGCAGCCCCAACAGTGTCAATCATCCAACTCCAATCCCCAGCCCCCATGGGACACCTTCCACCATCCTGAGTTGCTCCAAACCCCGTCCAGCCTGGGCAGCCACAGCTTCTCTGGGTACCCTGTGTTGGGGCATCACCACTCTCACATTATCTTCCTGCTCCACTCTCCTGGTTAATTCTTATTTTGCACAGATAACCAACAGAAACCATCAATCAGGAGTTGAATACACAACAAAACAAAGGCAAACTCTATACAGACTGAATCTACAATCAGCAAGCCTTTAATGCAAGCACGGTATGGCAAGAGGAAAGCAGGAACTAAAGCAAGGAGGACTGGAATGGGAACACTGGAAAGCAAAAGGAATAAGAAACACCAGAGAAGAAATTAAAAAAAAAAAAAAAAGCGATGGTTCAGTTAGAAGGAGCTGTTCAGAGGAATGGTTAATGAAAGCAGTGAGGGAATGAACCAAAGAGAGGAAAAAAAGGCCCAAAGAAATGGAGTTAGAGTTGCTGTGATACGCTAAGAGATCCACTCAGAGACAAAATTTTATAATGAACATCCAAAGGCCAATGTTTACAGGCAGGAATTTTTGACTAAACAGAAATATTTTCTGATTTTCATTTGTAATTTTCAAAATTTCTGACAAATAGTAGGGAGGCAGTTCCTCAGGAAGACTGCTCTTGGGTGGCATGACCTCTAACCCACCTCAGGGATCACAAGCAGCCCAAAATGTGCCCCTCCAAAGGTACCTCAAGCCCATACCAAGGAACATGTGTTTCCAGGTGTTTACAGCTTGAGATGTATCAGCACCCACTGGAGGGAAGCAGAGTGAACCTTCTACTCCAGCAGTGTTTCTACAAGGCTGGGGAAGCCTCACAGTCTCCCATGCTGAACATTTTGCCATCCTAAGTTGAACTGTTGTGGAGACATAGAGCAAACCCCAGGTTTTATGTTTCATCATTTATGATGCTTCCTGTGTTTCACAAACCGTGCCTGGATTCAGAAGGTATTCTGCTGGAAAGACCCTAGGGTTATAGAAGCAGAAAATCCTTTTCCCAGTTTTCTTGAAAATGAAATTCCGTTCTTTCCCAAAATTACTCACAGCAAGCCACATCCTGCAAGGATGTAACACCACAAAATGTTGTATTCCTAAAAACATGATGAAACTGCTTAGGGTGTTTCAATCCTTGGTCCAGATTTAAGTTTTACCATCTCAAATTCATTCAGAGATTATGATAGTTCAGTCATGAAACCAGGATGTCTACATCTTGCCTGCCAGTAACTTAGTTGTTTGCCAGCAACAAATTGGTTTGCCAGACTCACAAATGTTTGATTACCATTGCTTCATGTAAACTCAACAAAGCATAATGAATGTTTGAAAAGAAAAATCCCAATAGATAATCCAGCCCTGAAGAACAGAAGTTAACATCACCCATATTAATCCCAACAGCTGTCAGACTTAAATTAGCAGTCTAAGGATGCAGTGCCATGATGAAAAAATGTCATCCCCTATGCAAATCATGTTATGAAATATCCAGGAATAAAATCTCTTTCCTCTACTGACAACTAAAACAATACCAAGAAATCACTGCACGTAAAATTTTCCATTTATCAGAATGAATAAATTAATAACTAGTATCTTCAGTTCACCCCACACCTGTTGAATGAGATCTTTATGACTGTTCAGGTTTAACATCAGGAGCGTGGGCCAAGAATGCAAATATGTTGTGAGAAAGAATTCAGGAGTGAAGCTGAAGACCCAAGTGATATTTTCATGTTGCTGTCTCAAGATCTTGAAGAGAGAAGACAAAATGAGGAGAAAGGGAAAAAAATAATTACCTCAGAGAAGCTGTGGCTGCCTCAACATAGGGAGTACTGAAATCCAGGTTGGTGGAGCATCTTGGTGTGGTGAAAGGTGCATGGCAGGGGCTTGGAACAAGAGATTCTTGAGGGTTCTTTCCAACCCAAACCATTCCATGATCCCATGATTTAAGTTTTGTATTTGCATTAAGATGGGCCCCATTGCAGTGGAACAACCTGGAAATATCAATTACTACAAATCAGTCACTGAGGATAGTTGTACAAATCATTTATAAATAGCCTTATTCCACATATAAAAGTACACTTTAGTGCATACTTAGTTCCACAAATCAAAATCTATTTTTTTCGCATAAAGATATATATTCTTAGGCCACCAACACACTATGAGAAAGCTTAGAAAACTCAAACATAGCAGAATGTACATTGGGGATTAATCTCCTTTTAAAATCTTTACTAACATCATCATAACAGAACATAAATTATCTGTTTGTAAAGAACAAATTATGACCACTGCAGGAAAAAAACCCAAACCTACAACCAAACAACACAAACAAACAAAATATGAAAAAGGTGAGGAGGTGATGTGAGATGTATTAAGAAAGACTGTGAATGATAAAGGATTATGTAGAGAGTGGGGGGAAAGCTGTCCTCCTTAACCTTTCATTTCCAGTACATACTTATGTATTTCTTAAAGCCAGCCAGAGGTAGGGCATTCCTCCTCAGCTTGGGAGTTTGGGGTAAGTTTTTTTTCAAGGATAAGGAGCAGGTGGTTGAGCAAGCTGGATGCCTCTGAAACACCCTCTGTAATTCTTTCTCCTCTCTGTTGTTTGACTTGTTAATCTATGCACCATGCCTAAGAACAAAGTGTTTAATGCAGATATTAGAGCAGCAGACAAATTTTGTGGGCATATTTTATAGTGAAAACGCTGCTAGAGAGGATAGACCCCCTTGGTTTCGTGTCAAACACCAAATGTGTACCTTGGGAAAGGTAAATGTGTGTTAAGCTGTGCCCTAGCGGGCTTTAAAAGCCCGTCTCACCTGGCTGGATGCAGCAAGGCAGGAATTTCACGGTCTGTGGGTGCCACCTGCTGCCCATCTCCAGCGCTGGATCCCTTCATTCCAGCGCCCTCCCTGAGTGCTTTTCAGAACTGGAATTTATTTCAAATAAATGCAACCAACACAGAATATTCACTGGAAAATTCTGTTAATCAGGGCCAGGGGAGAAAATTTATCCAGAATTCCCATCTCATAAGAGAAACGATCAGTATACTTCCCACTTAAGGAATCTTTAGCCCCAGGACACTTCACCTCGCTGCTGTCACAGAAACTCCAGCTTTCGTAGCACAGACGTCAAACAAGCTCCTCGTGCAAGGAGAGGCTCAGCATGAAATTACAAAAGTGCTCTCAGAATAAGACAACAAAAACCTAAATGAGCCTGAAAGAATTCCAGGGCTCCTCACTCCTGAGATGCAAACCGTTTTTTCTATAAGTTTACCTGGAAAAATGTCCCAACATTTGTGACAACATTATTTTTCACTGGCAGAAAAAAATCCATCAATACTGCTACTACTTCTGTTTACTGTCTGGGTTAGAGCATTATCAGATTTACAGGGCTACATCAAAGTTTGACTGATGGATTTAACACAGGGTTAGGATTTTGGGCACTGGCACTGTCCCAATGCCTTCATCCACTCGCTCTCTGAGGGCACCATCCATCTGGGATGCTCATCCAAGGCAGAAGGACTGGGAGATGGGGGCTGAGTAAGCTGAGGACCCTGGGAACATTCAAGAAATAATAAAACACACAATCTGCTTCCAGGATATGCAACAGACGGAATACGGACTCAATCCCTTGTGCTAAACCCTGCAGAAATTAAAATTCATTTTCTGTTCAGGTACCTGCTCAGATCCTGGCATTTAAGTAAGGTCAAATGAAGCCTGGATTTATCATCTGTGGAAATCTTTAGAGCAAGATTGTTTATCCTTAGCAGGTGTGGCTAAAACAGTAAAATGCAAATTAAGCCAATAGTGGGTGATAAACACCATGATAATTAGTAACGAGCAGTATCATATTACAGTAGGCCTAAGCTTTAGCTTTAAACAGGCATTTTCACTTGCAGATTTCGAGGAATACTCAGCTCTGTTTTCTGTTTTCTACTCCGTTAATAGCACTCTCTGATCTATTTCAGCCCATTAAAGTGGACAATTACACTAAAAAATAGATAAAGTAGTCAAAAATAAATGGAAAAAACTCCACCACTTTTCATTTGTCTGCACTGAAATTAGACTTTTTTTTTTAAGAGTCTCTAAGATGCCTATCTACAGACTAGTTTCAATAAATGAACAGTAGCATTCCATTCCATTTGACAGCTCCCTTTCCTGATCATTTCTCTAAGGACAAAAATACAATTCCCTCTCACTTTTCTGTCATTCTGCCTGAACTCTGCCACCTTTCTCAGGGCTCCTCCTGTAAAAGATGGTATTGCATGAAGATCATTAGGAAATGGGGTTTTTTTCCTACTAAATATATTTCTCTATTAAATAGCTACATGTTTGCTATTTATTAAAAATTCAGCAAAGAACTTGAAACTAATATTTTTGTAGGATACCCTGCATGATGTTAGAACCCTAAACTCAAGAGCAGGATCATAAACAATTGTTGGGAAAAAAAATAAATAAAATAAAGCTACCTTCCTCTTTCTCCAGGGGCATTTGAAACAGGAGTGTGACTCTGGAGGTTTATTTCAAAATGCTATAGCATAAGACTTTCATTTTCTTTATTGTGAGAGAGAAGGTGAGAACTGTGGGAACAATATGAAGAGGAGGATAAAATTCTCATAAAATGGAAAGAAGCAAAAAAAAAGCAGGAAGTGGAGGAAGATCCCATTAAAGCAGTGAGGACAGGATAAAAAGTGGCAACGACTCAAGTTTCCTTTAAAAAAATAGAACAGCTGAGAGCAGATAGAGTGAGAAAATTGTTAGGAAAACTGTCACACCAAGCAAGGGACACTGCTCAGATCCCAGAGAGCCTCCTTGTACGTCCCAGATGCTCCTCAGCAAATGGAGTTTAAAAATCTCTGTGTCATCCTGCAGCTCTGAGAGGAGTGGGATACGTTTTCATCTAGCACAGTTTAATGTTATTTGAGTTGACCTATTTCCTTCAGTTTCCCTTTTAAGGGAAGTTTGGACTCTGCAGAAAGCAAGAGGGCTCAGTTCCCTGCTCTGCCAGGAACCTGCTTTGTGTCTCTGATCATATATCTATTTTTCTTTGCCTCTGTTTACCTTCTCATTCATTTCCTTGGCTTTATGCCGGGCCTCAAAGGGCTGGAAGAGAAATCAATGTCTTCAGTACCAAACTGAGAAATGAGGGAGGAGAAGAGAGGGGAAATTAATCTGGATTATGTGCAAATTTCTTGTATTTTTTATTTTATTCCCATTTTTTCCCCTAACCAATAGAAAAAGCCAGGAAGAAAAGTCATGTCAGATGAAAAATCTGACTCAGCACAAGACACTTTTGTTAAAGTATTGTCAAAAAAAACATCGGAAATGAGCAGCAGCCCTGCAGCTGATGTTTCCTCCCACACAGCAGAACTCTTCCACAGGAGTACCAGGAGAGCAGAGTTAAAACTGTCCCACCTCAAAACTGGGCATTTTCCCCCATTAACACAGCCTGGAGGGGGTTTGGATGGCCTTAAGTATCAGCTGGACTGTAGGAAAGTGGCTCCTCAGCTTCACTGGGAGGACATCCCACTTTCAGCCTCTTTGTTGTGTTTGGAATGGGGAAAGAAAGCTCTGATTGCAGTCAGCCTGGGAATTGGGGTGCTTCAAAGAAAATGTGGCAGAAGGCAGAGTTTGCCCTGATTTCACACATTTTAGGTAAAGCACTTTCAAACAGCAGGTTCTGAACTTCCTGTGTGCTGAATAGTAAATGTAGGGGTAGAGGACAAGCATTTAGCTCAAGTACTGATGTTTTCAGGGAGAGTTTATTTAAGAATTATCATTAAAATCCAAATTCAGCACAAAACCTTCACTCACATCAACAAAACAAACCAAAAAAACCCATGTCAAAACGAAAACTCCCCTCACAAAAATCAAAATAACATCAACACAGCAATGAATGAAAGTGGATAATTTACTCAAGACATGAACAGAAGCATCCCACAACTGTTTCCTGCCCAGCTGTTTGTTTGGGAACAAACCTGTATCCATAACCAGGAGCTTGCTCCTTTTCACCACTGTCCTCTCTTTCCAGTGTGGAAGTGTTTTGTAGTACTGAGAAGCTGCTACTCCACATTAAAATATCTGGAAAATATATGGAAAAATTAAGTACAAATAAGCAGGTAACAAGTGCAAAGGTGTATTTGTAGAAGGATATTTCCAACTCACTAACCCAACTCAGAATTAGCTTCCATGCCTGGCATAGCATCACTTAAAATGTGAGACAAAACAAACTAAATTTATGCCTTTGTGTGCAAGCAGCCTTCACCACAATATGTGTTTGAGTGACTGAATCATAAAAAAAGAGTAAATAAGCAAAAGGACAGTCACCTGCAGTGATTTTCAGGCATGCATGATGTGTTGTACAGGACAAAACTGTGTTTTATTCACACATCAATTACTGCAAAGCATTTCTTTCTTTATATTCTTTCTTTATATTCTTCTTTACATGCTCACTGCCTGAGCAAGTGGTGGTGGAGACAATGCCTTTATCTAAGAAAATATTTAATACCTGGTGAGCTTAATTTCCTCAGTCTCCAATTATAAATGACTTGTGTGATCATCCTCTCCTTCAGCATGGCAGGAACCAAAGGGAGAGGCCAAGCTTTTTTTGTTGGGTCATTTTTTTCTTCTCCCAACAATATTGCTGCTCTAATACAGAAATCTCAGAAAAGCAAAGTCTGCACTCTATTCTTTGAGACTCAGCAGATGTCTTTAAAACACTTAGTCTATTAAAGCTTATAAAGCATGATTAATGACCTGAGAGCTGCTGATCTGAGGTGAAAGACTCAGCAGAATTTGCCCAATGGCTTTTGCAGATTTCTGTGCTCTACATTAGAAACCAGAACCATCAGCCTAATTATTTCACAGAAGCTCAGATGCAATGCTCAAAAAAACCACTCCAAAATACTAAAAAGCAACTCCACAAGCAAAGGTGAAGAGCTCTGCAGCTCCAAAGTCTCAGCTTCTGTTTGCTCCTTCATTTTTTTTCCATACTAGTGCAGTCAGAAATTTATGTGTTTATTTTCATATCACCCTATTACAGCTTTACCCAATCTAAAGAACTTTTTATCCAGAGATTAATTTTCTACAGACTTTCCACTCTAGCCACGGGCATGGGTTAGTGGCTTTTATGATAGACATTGCCCATTTAAAAACCAGTGCCCTGCAGTGCTAATTTGTGTGGTTAAAATACTTTGTTCAGCTTACAAATAAAGTTCAGACAAAAGAAATATATCCATGCTGTATTCCTTTCTGGATCTGTAAGTAAAGAGGAGTCATTTAGAGATAAATAAATGCTTCTCAGGGTAAATATCAAGCTCAAAGTAATATATAGAGATGGAAACATGATGTGTTAGGTTCATTGAAATGTTTTTCTTGTCATCCTATTTTTGAAAAAGTTGTTGCTTTTTTATTATCTTTCTTTGCTTAGCTGGTGGCTGATAAAAGTACTTAGACTTCTAATTTATAACATTCTTTTTTGTTCTCAGGTTCACAAAAGAAGCAGATGTGCAATAAGGGCTAACTCAGGACTTGTTTCTGAGTCTTGGTAGCCTTATTATAATTTTTTTTTTAAACTTCCCTCTGTCAGTTAAAAAAGGCCACCTCTTGTCCAGTCACTCCAGGCTTTAGTAAAAAGTCTCTCTCTGTTTCTATATAACTGGTGATGGTATTAAATAATGCTGATCCCAGTATGGACCCTCGGGGGACACCACTTGTTACTGGTTTCCACTCGGACTTCGAGCTGCTGACTGTTGAAATCAGCCATCCAGACAATTCCTTATCCATGTCACACCCCATCCATCAAACCCATATCTTTCCAACTTAGCACCAGGGGTATTGGGGGTGACCTTGACAAGTCCAGGTAGGTGACAAAATGTACTTTAATTAATAAATTATAATGTCACTGCTTTCCAAACTGAACTGGGGAGTTCACACCAATTTTATTTACACAGCCAGTTTTCCCAAATTCAGACTAATCAACAAATTACTTGCAAATAAGAATGGAGGTAAGATATATAGAAAGAAGCAAACTTCTTTTTTTTGTGGCAACCTCCTCCCCAGGGCCATGTGAGTGTGCTTTTCCTATTCCTCTCACTCCAGAGTTCTTTGCCAGAGGCCTAAGCAACACCTGTACTCACCCCTTACCTTGATTTATTGGTCCTGACCCTTCTGAAGTATCTCATGAGCTCATGAAATCTGTGCAGGAAAGGTTCCCAATCAGAAAAACAGGGAAATAATCGAAGTTTTGTAGGAAACAACCAAAGGGTTTAACTCAGGATGAGAGGGAAAAGGAGAAAGATGTAGAATTATGAAACTTCCCTCAGATTACCTAAACTTGTCCTAGGCAGTATTTAAACTGTCTCCATTGCACCTGGTACCTGACTGGCACCATATGTCTAAATATGTAAAAGTGATTAAAGTTCCTTTTATATAAAAGCATCACTTTGCATTCAATCTCTAAGATTCAAGTTCATACATATTCCTTGGCAAACACAACCAGCAACGGGAACTCCATTCAGCTGTCAAAACCACCAGTATTTATGGACAAATCTTGTCAACTTTACTCTCTCAAGTCCTTTCCTTTGAATGGGATTGTGATTGAGTACACCTCCAGGTTAGAAGTGGATGGGCAATGTTGTCTTTACAAGCCAGCTTGAAAAGAATTAAGAAACAGAGTACTTGGTGCCCTTGAATGGTTCTCAAAGCCTTTTGTATTGCGGCAATTAAGCAGCCAGTGTAATGATCCCCCAGCCCCGGGCAGGGGCACAGAGCTTGTCCTCCTGCAGCACAATGCCCTCCTTTGCTGCTTTGCCCTAACAGCACAAGCTGGGGATGATTTCTGGCACCACCAATTTCCAGAGGCACTACCAGATGGTGTAGGACAAACAGATTTCAAGGTTTAGGAGCTAATGGCTATCACCCGTCATAGTTGTCCTCTCCCTCCTGAACAAGGCACCTTCTGTTAGCAGACATTTCAGAGAAATCATGGAAAAGCTGTCACATGAGAGTTATTCTCGTGGCAAGAGCAATCTGTGATGTTTCCCATCCCTTCCCCTCCAGCATCTGCTCGTTCCTGCCCTCCTGAACTTTAACGGCCCCTCCCGGCATCTGAGCTCATCCTGTCACTCAGATTGCTGAAATAATCAAAATTTGAGGGGAAGGGAAAAACCCACACGTGCACACATGCCTAGTTCAGGATAAAATATAATTAGGAAACAGGGAGTGGGGTGTTTTCTTTTTTTCCAGTCCTGATTATTCCAGTGGATTTGTTTGCCCTGCACCCCCACAAACAAATGCATGAGTGGTAAACTGTTCTGCAGGATGTGCCACAAGCAGCCAGGCAGCTGGGAAAAGGTCCCTGTAATCACAGTCCATGTTTTTTCAGGCAATAGGAACATTTCTAGGAGAGCCACACACCTGCCTGTGGGCCCAGGGATTTCAGGATCTTTGGGATTACCTTCAGCAGGGGTCATCTTCAGCAGTGCTCACCTTCAAGAGGTCTCTCAAGAAGGCACAGGAAGCTGTTACAGGAATATTTTGGGCACTTAGGATGCCATCAGCAGAATATATCTGGCTTTTCAAATTAACATTATCAAAATCACGAACCAGGAATTATGACTGCAGCCTTGGATGTGGAAGTTAGGATGCTCTGAGATACAAAACATTCAAACAAATTACATGGGCAATATAAAACATCTCTTGGAGTTCTGAGCAGCTACAAAGCCACATAAAGAAAGACAATATTTTGACAGAAATGCTGAAGTTTTCAAGGTTCTAGGTGCATGAAACTTCCTGTTAACTGTTTTCACCGGTGCCTCCCATGTCAGATTTTAACTCCTTAACTTTAATTTCTGCATGAAGTCTGTCTCATTATAATGCCTACAACAAATCCAAACTTGCACAGATGTACCAGGATAAAAAGAGTCAGGCCAAGTTGCTTCCATAGCCAGGATAACAGCCTGGTGAGCTGTGAGGCCTCAGGTTTAGGTCATACCACAGCAAAGCTGTGACCTCTTTAAACTTCTATTGCAAAATTGTCTCTTCTTTGATCCCTGAGGCACAGACTGTTGAGGGCATTTGTCAGGAAAGGGATAACAGATCACTCTGGGCAGTGAAACCGTGCTTAGCCACCCGAGGAGACTGCTTCTTTTTGCCAAATTCCAGCTTTTTGGACACTCCTCAGCAGCTCAGGACATGCATAAGCACATACGGGGAGTGTTACAGGAGGTTTTCTTAACCCAGGCACTCTTTGAGCTGAAAAGAACTCGTGAAGGAGCTGTAGGCAAAACATGATGGATCACCTGCACGCTTTCCTTGCCATACTTCTTTCGTCACTGCGGGATGCACTCGAGATCAGCTGCCCTCAAGTCTGCCTTTGGCTGACAGCCTCTCCCCTGCTGTTGTTTTCTTCCTCTCAGCCTAACAGGACTCCCTCAGCAAGGAAACTGCATCCCTGTGATTGTCTGTTGGGAGAGTTCCCATCCTCTGCTCTCTCCTCCTGTGCAGAGAAGCCTGCTGAAACTGATTTTCCCTCCCAGTGTCAGCCATCCTGAAAGGAACTGAGCAGAACAGAGCATGAAATTTTGTCTCCAGTAAATATGTAAAAAAATAATTCAACAGAGTAGAAGCTATGGGTAGGAAATGATGCTACAGAATTGATAGTTTCTGTTAAATACCATTAAGAAGACTCAGATCTGGCTGCCTCTGCTGTCTGGAATGGCTCTGAGAGGGACTCAGCAGGAGGGACTGATTTCACAGCTCTGTGAGGGGAAAGGATTGATCAAAGCCCTTTGCCAGCTTTAATACTTACCTAGACTAAGATACAGAACTACAACTGTGCCTTTCCCATCCTCACCCTATTTATTCCATGAAAATCTTCACATATGCAGATTTTGGGTTATTGGCATTCTCTCCAGCTCTTATAAGGACTTTTGTATAATCAAATGCTGCACGTTTCATATACCACAATCATTTGAAAGTTTATGAAATTCCATTTTGTTTCAATGTCTTCAATATTCCTTCAATTTCCTCCTGAAAAGAGGTTGTAGCCAGGTGGGAGGTGGCCTCTGCTCCCAGGGAACAGGGACAGGATGAGAGGGAGCTGCCTCAAGCTGCACCAGGGGAAGCTCAAGTTGAACATCAGGAGGAATTTCTCCGTGGAAAGGGTGCTCAAGCCTTGGAAGGGGCTGCCCAGGGAGGCGATGGAGTCCCCATCCCTGAGGTGTCCAGGGAAGGACTGGATGAGGCACTCAGTGCTCTGGGCTGGGGACAAGGTGGGGATCGGGCACAGACTGTATTCAGTGATCTTGGAGGCCTTTTCCAGCCTAAATAATTCAATAACCCTGTCTGCCCAAGCTGTCTCCACTGGTATCACTCCCTTTGATATCCATTCATCCCAGGAAATTAAGGCCATGATATGCTCAGCACAGACCTGCAAATCCTTGAGCACCATTTTCAAATTCCTGGTCATTCCTGTGCACCTGAGGAGCTCCTGCCTTCTCTAGAGCATACTAAATCCATCTGCTGGGCTGGCTGCAGCAGGAAAAGAAGACAGGGAAATCTTTAGTAGCTTGTGGATCCCTCTGGGCTGACTGGATTGGTTCCTTGGCTGCTCAGGGTGGGGTCGGGGCATCTTTGTGGCACAGGAAGGATAGAAAATGCTCTAATAATGCTCCTGAGTGCCTGGTTCGAGGCACTGACCAGAAAAGTAGGTCAGAAAGGAAATCTTGCTGCTCCAAACAGGACAGTGGCAGCAGTCCATTGCACAGGCACAGGGTTTATGTAAGGCAGTGGCTGGAGCTGCTGCACTGAGTTTCAACACTCACACAGGCCTGGTGCTGAAAATCCCTTGCTGCTCCACAAAGAAGCAGGAACCAGCTTCTGCATGAATGTAGAAGGGCAAAGATAGCCCCAGCACCACAGTTTTGTGCTAATCTAAACATTTGAATACAGTTAAAGAACATTTCGTTCCCTCATTCACAAAGAACACTCTAAAACAGAGGCAGTAGCTTTGAAGGCATGACCAAAAATTCAGTCAGTAGTTATTCCTGCAGCCTCCTGCTCCATTCCCAGTTATTCCAGGGTTTCTACATGCCATGCCATGAGAGTAAAGAAACCTTAAAAGGATGGAATGAGCTCCCTGACCTCCCTGAAAGAGGAGATGTCTCAGCAGTGCTCCCCAGCTCTCACAGGACCCACTGCCAGCTGTGTAACCAGAGAAAGTTGTGCTGTTCCCACATTTTCAGCCACCAAAGGCCAGTGAGAATGAGGGGCAGAGAGATACAGAAAGCATCAGTTATGTCACAGGAGGTCCCACTCTGGTGACACAATGGGAGATGGTTGAGACTGAGCCATATCCCACAACAAAGTAAGGAAAAGTGGCTTAAAGCAACCTGAATTTACCTCCATCACCTTCATCTTTACATCAGAGTGTTGGGAAAGAGGAACTGGGGTCTTCTTCATGCTTCATGCTGCTCCTGGACCCCCACTGATGAAATAAACAGATTGGGTTTAGAGACACAGCCTTATTCAGGGAACTAAATAATAAAATGGACATTTCTGGGCAGCATAAATATTTGCTTGTTAGTGATTCTGCTGCTCGTCCTGCTGACTGGACTCTTTTTGGATCCTTGTTTTTGAGATGCTCCAGTTTCCAGAGCCAGCACCTGAGCTGTTCCCCAAGGACAGCAGCACATGCTTGGCAGTGGCAGTACCCAGAGGCCAAAATGTATTTTGGCATAATGGGACCTTCAGCACATTGGGAAGTAACCAGTTTGGAAATCATTCTCTCACATTTAACAGCCTGCCTGGGAAGGGCTGATCAAATAATATGAGTTTCTTTCTCTAGTAAACATACCAGGTAAATGTGTTCAACTAAAGAAACCCTCCAGTGGATCACGTGCACATTTATTTGGACATGAAGAAAGGGGAATATTTAATCCTGAATACTTTGGGCTGTGCACAAACTTACCTCAGCCCAGGAACAACAACAACAGCCGAAAAATCAGCCGTGGCCTGCAGTCCCTGGAGCAGCTCATTCCCTTCTCCAGAGTTTGCTTAGCAGATTTTCCAGCTCTCCTAGGCCTGACCTTTCACTTTTAGCCCTCTGTTGACTGTAAATGACTGGGCAGTGACTGTAAGATTTTAATATCTCTCATCTATCACAACGGGCCATTAAAGCTGATGCCTATAAACACACAGACCATGGGGTTACTGGGGCTGTTGCACAGTCTGGAGTTAACACATTCCCTGCTATGCTATTAAAAGACAACTGCATTGCTTTAAATCTTATTTTGGACCACTTTCATGGCCTGAAGAGTCAGGGTGATGGCCCCACAGAGCATTGAAGGAGCTGCGTAAATAGACTTTTAGAAATGTGGTGTGCTGTAAGGGATTAAAATAAACATTTCAGACTCTTCATGCGTGCAAGCATTAGATGGATATCATAGACAGGAGTTTCAAGTAATGTGGAAAAAAAGATTTAAAGAAAACAGTGAATCAAAGAATTGTGTAGCTGCAATTTAATCAAGATGGTGTCACTTTGGTGTCTGGCAAATACTGATGCTTGTACAGACAACCAACTTCTGTAATTTTTTTTTAATTTTTATTTGTAGGGGCTAAGCATAACCAAAAACCACATCAGATCCCTTGCTAGGTCCTCTCTGAAGTGAAAAGGGGCTTTCATAGACACCTTCTCTTTGGTACACTTAGAGAGTCTCTCACTATTTAAGTGAGATTCTTAATTACCTTGTACATAATTTTCAGGTGTTACAAAGTACCTTACAACTGGTATTGTGATAAAACTCTGTTGAATATCTATACTTTGTTTATGTATTTAAATATAGGGTTTAACAGCTTTGTACCCCATTATATTCAACGTTCAAAAGCTCCAACAACAGAGTTAGGGCAGCATTTTACATCTCTGATACAAGTCCAATCATTATTTATCAAAACAATTTTACACTCTTGAATCTAAAAAAATGTTCAAAGCAAGCCTTTTCGTACATCAAAATCTAGGAAGCAGCAGCAAAATTACTGTCTAGAGATAGCACTGTAAATCCTGCCATAGTATCTGAATTTTAGGAGCTTGCTGGTGCTCCTGATATTCACCAAAGAGCACTGTAATTATGTTCACAGAAAATGCCTGAAATATCTGATTTGGAGAAAAAAAAAAAGAAGCCTCAGTAATGTAAAAGCAAAAGGTTTTCTGCTGGCAGAAGCAATGACAGGTGAGAGAAATGAGTAGCAAGGGTTAGGAAACAACTGATCTGTTTTTAGACAGGGACTGAGATCTCCACCAAAATATAAAGTCTCAGGAAAAAATCCATCTAATCAATCAAGTAGTCTTGGTATACTTTCACATAATTTCATCAGAGTATTAAAAAAATCAGTCATCCCTTTTCAATGGAAAATTTCAGCAGTTTGTGAGTCAGCAATATCAATGTAGAGGCAGGGGAGCATGAAATAGCCCTGTTAGCCCTGGCACAGTGACTCCTGCTCTCTGAGCTCCAAAATTCCTCTCACACTCATCAGCAAAGTGCCATTTTCTGTCTGAAAGTAACATGTCCTGTGACAATTGACAGTGTAGTCACTTCATCCCACCCCCAAATGTGGCCCCAGTGACAGCTCCCTCCTTATGGCTCCCATTTGTTCCAGGGATTCAGGAAAGGTCAGGAAAACTGGGTGTCACCTCTGTGAAGGGACAGTTCCTCACCTGGGTACAGCACAGAGGTAGGTGGTGGGTTTGCATTCACAAAAGAAATCTTAATCATTAAAGTCAGTGGACAAATATCCTTATGAATGGCCCAGCAAACTTTTCATAAAAAAATAAGGGAGCCTACAGGAAAGATGGAGAGAGACAATTTACAGGAGCCTGGAGTGACAGGAGAAGGGGAAAGGGCTTCAGACTGCCAGAGAGGAGGTTTGGATACTGGGAATAAATCCTTTCCTGTGGGGTGCTGAGGAAAGGGTGCCCCGAGAAGCTGTGGCTGCCCCTGGATCCCTGGCAGTGCCCAAGGCAAGGCTGGACGGGGCTTGGAGCAGCCTGGGAAGGTGGATGGTGTCCCTGGCCATGGCAGGGGGTTGGAACCACCTGATCTTTATTGTGCCTTCCAACCTAGGACATTCCATGATGATTCTGTGGTGATGATTATATGAATTCAGTTAAGAACTCTCAAAGGGCTCCTTTCATATATCTCAGAACAAATCCCAGAGATCAGTAATTACAGGCTCAGTTTCTGCTGCCCTCTCCCTCCACACCACTTCACTTGTGGCACACCACAAAACACATTTCTGCCTCCCATTCTGTTCAGAATAAACCATAAAAAGCTTCAGATTTCATAAGACTGCAACATAGCTTAAGTGATTTTGAGGTCATGAGGTCCTTGATTGAGCAAGCCTTTCTTGCAAAATGCAGACCACAGAAACTCAGCAATTTTTAATGCTGAGAGCATTGAACTGTGTTTCTTTTATGAAGAGGTATTTAGGTAAGTCAAGATTGTACACAACAGAAAAAAAATAAAAGTATTAATTTTCTTCTCATCTAAAAAAACCTGAATTATCATCATTACCCAGCACAGCCAAAAATCACCTTGGAACCTGCTCTTTTTAGAACAGGTCTGGGTTCAATTCAAGTTTGTCTTCAAGATACACTGAAAACACCTCTATACTTTTGTTTCTCCCCTCAGAAATTGTGTTACAGACAAAGAGCTATACAAATGCCTTGCATAATAGTATCTTGCTTTTGTAGGTATGGTTGAAATAAAGGTGCACTTTTCTTGTGTTAGAGGAAATGCTGCCAATGAAAAATCAAGGTGAGATTCTGAGACTCCTTTTCCATCGTGTGAGCTGGATCTTGCACAGGGACACAGCCAGGTAAAAACAAACACAGAACAAATAGAAGGAACTCAGGCACAGTTTCACGGAAAATTTTAGTTTTCTACAATATCTAAGAGCTTCTGCCATCAGGATTTCCAGGAAGAAGTCATCCTTCTAGGTCACTAAAATCTGATAACATCTTTAAAAGGTTTTATAAAACAACTTTTTTTTTTTTGCTGTGCTTTGGGTGGCAACTCTACAGATGGCAGGGGCAGGACAAAGGAGAGAATAATACATTTTTAATTTGTGTCAGCATCCTCCTAGTCTGGTTTCCCCCCTAAAAAATGTAGTTGGTAGCAGAGAGTGACCCTTCCATTTCAGCATCTGAGGGCACCATAGTGATTTATTTTATCCTCCCTATTGCCTTTGAAGTTGAGATAAATGAGTGGTCCAAGGTCACATTAAAGGCTGGGGTTGATCTGGGAACAAAAGTCAGATTTTTGGTGTCTGGACCTCTGCTTTATCTCTGTAATAAACCTCCGTAGCAAGAGGAGACAAGGAAGAAACTGTTCAGAGGACAGTTGGTCACATTCAGAGAGAGAAAGCCAAGAGAACAGAGAAAGTAATTTCTTCATTTGAGATGGTTTTAAGGCCAATTTACATGCCTTTTGTTGAGTTCCAGCTGTTCTCTGCTCTGGAAAACAAATAAACAAGGTTAGAAGCAGTTTCAAATTTTAATACTCATTTTTAACATTGTAGTCAGCCTATTCTGTACATTGATGAAGAGATTTTCCTTACAGTTGTTTGGTTTTTCTGCAGTGAAATTACCAAACTGACTGGGGAAGGGAGCACTCCAGAAGGAAGAAGCTGGAGGGAGACCTGGATAGGCTGGAACAGCCTTATCCCCACATTCCAGCATTTAAAGGGTGGCTGCAAGGAAGGTTGAGCCGCCCTTCTTACAAGGAGTCCCCTGGAAAAGATGAGGGATAATGTGCACAAGTCACTGCTGGGGAGGTTCCAGGTGGTCACCCGGGGATATTTCTGCACAGGAAGCATCAGCCCCTGGAATAACCTCCCCAGGGAAGTGCTGGATTCTCCACCACTGGGCAAATTTAAGATTCAGCAGGGCAGGGTGCTGGGCTGTCTTGTCCACACTGTGCTGTTGCTAAGGAAGGTTGGACCAGATGATCCTTGAGATCCCTTCCAATTTGGTATTTTAGGATTCTGTGATTTATTTTAATGCTTTGGTTTCTCCCCTCGTTGCTGAGATTTCAATCCAAAAACTAATCAAGAATTCATCAGAAAGAGTTTCTTGGTTTTAGTGCATTTCATATCAGACATCAAATTTTTGATTTCTAGATACTAGAAAAGAAAATTTCTATGCAAGTGGTTGTATATAATACCTATACTTGTATAAGTAGGCATCAATATTAAATAATAATAACAATATTGGTAATAACAACTGTACTTTGAATGTATTAAACAAATTCCATTAAATCCTGAAAGATTATGTAGGTTATTACTAATTTCATAATATCAAATGCAATCTATTCATTCTAAATCATTAGTAAAATCTGAGACAAGTAGTTGTGAAATTGGAATTATAGTTCTTAATTCTGATTTGCATATCTCTATAATTAATATTTGCTCTGAGTTGTAAGAGTGTATAAAGAAGTGAACTGGTTCCCATTTAAAAACCTTTCAGACTTGAAATGTTTTATTGTATTCTCTTTTTTTATTTCTGAAAAAGCTGTGTAATGATATTAGAAGAAAACTCCCTGTCCTAATACAGGAATTTGCTTTTTCTCCAATCTCCAGCCAGAAAAATCCACATCAAACAGAAAGGATGAGCACAGCTCAGTTTAATTGTTTACAACACTGAGTAATTGATCTTCTTGATTGCTTTAAAGAAATATTGTCACTTGTTCTCTCTCCCATCCATCTTTTCCATCAGCAGAAAAAATGAAATTAATTATTGAGCCATATTTTAATTTCTTTATTGTGACATTTCATTGACATCTGTTCTTTAAGAGCCTCTCAATATGAACTCCTTTTTTTTTTTTTCCCACTTTTTGATATCCCTTTGTCTTTACTGGAAATTTAATCTGTTCTATGAGTGAGCCTTATTTCTTTAGCTTTACCAAATGAAAATAGTAGTCATATTAAGAGTGGAAGTAAAGACCTCTGAGTGAATATGTTGGCCTTCAAAGCTTTTATTTTTTAACCCAGATGTCAGCTATGTATACCAGTGTTTCTGCAGATGGAACGAAAAGCACAAATAAAAAAACCCCAACATTGAATAAAACATAAATAATAGCCTAAAATCTGGTTAAGGCAAGCACAGATTAGGCAGTTCATTTGTCTTACAGAGATGGCTTTTTTGGTCCTCCCTGATGAAAAAAGCAAAATAATTTTAAAAATTTAAAAATAATTAGCTCTTTAGTGCTCAAAACATCATCAAATACCATTCATTACTACTTCAAGGAAATGGGTTTATGAACACAAACATAAATAGCCATTTCAGTATAACTTTCAAAAACAAATCAGATCTTTGGCTAAGAATTACAGTAAGAAACCTCAATTGTAACAATGTGGAGAAATGTCTCAGCAGCAGTAGGTTATTGTCTTTTTTAGCTTTACTTCAAATCTTTAAATGGTTCCATTTTTCAACAGTTTAACAACTAACTCCTGTGGAACAGGGCTATAAAATCTCCCTTCCAACTCAAAGCATTTATGATTCTTTGATAGCACCCAATGCAAAGTACAATTAATTCTAACTCTAATTAATTGTAATTCTATATCTAATCTTCTTGCAAATATTCCAAATGTATTCTAATGGAAATAACTGCCCACAGCAGAGTAGCGGCTTCACAGAGAACAGACTTTGGCTGGCTTTGGATTTATTTTACTGCAAGTTTCTTGTGTATTTTGGATTATCTCATCATTTGTTCTCCACAGGTCAGATAAGCACAGTAGAATTTCTATCTGGATCAGTCACTTTGGTGTTTAGGGTGAGAACTGTTTAGCAGTAACTAAACCACCAGTGTGTTATCAGCATTATTCTCAGATCAGATCCAAAACACAGCACTGTGTCAGCTACCAGCAAGAGAAGGAACTCTATTTCAGCTGAAACAAGGACTCAGGATCTGAGAAGGCACTGCAATAATGCCATCTTTTTAACATGGAAAGTTTTAATGTGTCTAAGTAGTGTGGTGTTTCATTTAGGTGGAAAAAGGTTTCCTGCAAAATTTGGTATTTTTGAGTAGAAGATTGTTACCCCTGCTTTCTTTAGGTTACTGATGTTGAGGCAGCAAATCTGTCACGTGTCAAAAATACAACTGAGGCTTGAAATATCCATTATGAAGAGACTAGAATAAGTGAATTTTTTAAATTTATTTTTTTCCCAATATTGGCAATAGTGTCTGAACATGACCCCAGGTGTGCCCAGGTGGGCAAGAAGGCCAAGGGCACCTGGGCTGTGGCAGCAATGGTGTGGCAGCAGGACCAGAGCAGTGATTGTCCCCTGTGTTGGGCACTGCTGAGGCCACCCCTTAATTTCTGGAGTCAGTTTTTGGCCCCTGATGACAAGAAGGCCCTTGAGGGGCTGGAGCATGTCCAGGGAAGAGAACAGAGCTGGGAAGGGGCTGGAGCCCCAGGAGGGGCTGGGGGAGCTGGGAAAGGGGCTCAGCCTGGAGAAAAGGAAGTTCAAGGGAAACCAGTGTTTTCTGTGTTTTGCCTTCCCTCTTTTTCCCCTCCAAGCCCTCGTACTCCCCATGCAGACACTGATCCCTTGCTGAAACAGTGAACCCTGGTGTTTGTACCTTGATGTGGCTGGAGCAGGACAGGTAATAGGACATCAGCAGATGAGTTGTGCTGGGAAATGTTCATATCTTCCTGCAGCACTCCAAGAACAGCAGCTTCAACTTGTCAGAAGACTGCTAAGCCATTGCAGTGTGGCTGTGAGAGGAGCAGAGAGGCCATGCCAGCACATCTCCAGCTTCTGCCCACTCATCTGCAAAAAAAAAAAAGGAACCCAGTAGATTTTTATTATGATTCTTCCATATGAGACATTCACAGTAGGTGAGCTGGACCTGCATAGCAGGGGATTCAGGAGCTGAAAATACTCTTTGCTCAAAAAACCCAGGCTTAAAGCAGGGCCAACAGCTCAGGAAATGCCCTCCTGACTGCAGCTGCTATAATTCTTTTATGACCTCTAATCTGCACAGGGGCAGAGCAAACACCAGAGCAGCTTCTCCACCAGTGGCAAAGGGAAAAAGGGAAGGCAGAGGAAATGCTGAGGGATCACTTGATTCCATGGAAAGCTGTGCCAAAGCCATTTGGCTTTTGATTTGCAGCTTTGCACCAAGTGTGCACATCGAACCTATTTTAAATCCATGACATATTTACTGTTGCCTTCAGCCTCTTTCCTATTGTTTTACACTTAGTTCTTGTAATCCTGTCTTTAATTAAACTGTGAGTTGCTCAGGGCACCACCATGACTACTCCTATTTATACAATGCTTGGCACATGGATTTTGAGGCACTGCCAAATGTGGGGAGAGAAAAAAAAAAAAAGAAACACAAGACAGCAAGCTATTAGGAAGGAAGGTCTGACTTAGAAATCTATTTTTCTAGTCTATGTAAACTTTGGTGATTCAGCTCTGGAAAAACAAAAGCAGAGAAATTAGTGGAAAAACAATCAATAGGGAGAAAGATACAACAACATAGACACATGCCCAGGGAGCTGGAAACGTAAGCAGGCAGGAACAGCCTCCTTAGAGCCCTGCCTTGGATCAGTAGGGCAGCACAATGCATGCAGGTGTCTTGAAACAGGAAGCCAAACAATTACTATGCCTTAGAATAAAACAAAAATAAACAGTTCCTATGACTGCTGCCCTGGATTCTACCAGGGAGCAGGTTTTTATAGAGCTTAAGGAAAAGTCACTGCCCTGCAGAGCATTTTAAATCTTCAGGTTGGGTGTGGGACCTAGATCACAGAAAGATTATCACTTCTCAGAGGAGACTCACATCTGAAATCAGGACAAAATTACACAGAGGAGATCAGGATCAAGCCATGTAGTTTTCTATGTTTTTGACAGGTTTCCTCCTCAATAGTATAATTCCAGTGTCATCTATCCTCAGGTGCATCTTGCAGCACACAACCAGGCTTCCATGTAATTTTACATGACAGATTTTATTGAACTGTTTGATTTTCATAGAACTGAGTCAATTTATATAATAGGGAAATGGATGAAAAAGATCCAACACACCAACCCACCTCTTATCTAGCTGAGTTCGCATTGCAGACAAGGCTCTAATTGCAAACTTCCCTCAAATACTTCGTTTAACCAAATGCCTTTAGTTCTACTGCAGCCACATCCTCATTATGGTGTGTAGGTCTGACACAGTCTGTAATCAGCCTCTCCACTGCCAGTAATATTATCTTTTTGCTAGTCTTGCAAGTATAAGTACATGATGGTACCTGAATAAACCTGGTTATGTCAGTAACTTCACATGGAAAGCTAAAAGATTAAACAACACCTCTTGCTTGGGGAGATAAGAACAAACAAACAAACAAATAAAATATCCAACAGAATGGGGGTCAAATAGGCCATTGACATCAAAGGCTGAGGATGTTCTGCAATACTCCTTTTTGTAACATTAAAACCTTTCAACTACAGAACATCTTTCAAAACAAAACAAAACAAACAAAAAAAAAGGCGAAAAAAGAACACCCCAAAGCTCCCTCTGCACAAGCCTCAACACAGGGAGCTGCATGTGAACATTTTACACGTCTTCACTGCTGTGCTTTGTTTTGGAGCCTGTTCCTCCCCCTTGTGCAGCGGTGAGCTCATCACCGAGCCTTAGCAACTGCTGCTGCCTACCAGGGAACGGCTCGGGGCCATCCAAGCACTCGGCTGGGAGAGGACAGCAGGATGAGACGCTCCAGAAAAAGCTTTTTCCTGGAGCAGAAGGGGATAGTTATGGCAAACAGATGGAGGGAATCGAATCCAAACACAGTGTGTGACCTATCTCTGATAGAGTCGCCTTGCGTTGCGTTCTGGCAGCGCTGGAGCATCCCCGGTGCCAACTGAATGTTCCTGAGATGAGGATCTTGTCAGCAGGCTCCAGGCTCCAGCCCTCCCCCATCAGGATTTAATGGACAACACAGCCCAGCAGTAAATATTGACTGGAGAGGAACTTATACAAAAAATAACATTACAGAAAAGCAAAACAAGAGTATTTTTTCGAGGTCAAGGGAGCACATCTTTGCCTTCCAGCTATGTGACAGGCTTGGTTTCACACTGGCCAGACCAAGGCTCTTAAAATCCATGGATAGGAAAGAAATGAACTCTGAATAGGGCTGTGCCCCACTCTTAATCTCCCTAAATCAAAGTGGGGAAACAGGGTTTTCTTTCTCTTTTTGACAACAGCTTGACAACATCCTAAGTGTAAAATGGAAAGTCCTGGAGCCCCACAGATATTTCCTAACAGAGGCATGGATCAGGAAAACAGGGACCAAGACTATCAGCATAGCAGCTGGTGTCTGAAGGACCCGTCCCACACTTTGGATATTTAATACCTGTTCTCTAGAAAAAAAACAGCACTTCTAAAGGCCTGCTAAAAGCCAGTGCTAAAAACTGGGAGAGAAAACAGAAGAAAGAGAAAGAAGGCTACAAAATAGCC
The DNA here is from genome assembly GCA_020086605.1 of Lanius collurio. NCBI lineage: Eukaryota > Metazoa > Chordata > Aves > Passeriformes > Laniidae > Lanius > Lanius collurio. The sequence goes on along the minus strand of JACBWW010000077.1, from coordinate 48,606 downwards.
AAATCCCCCACTGAAGACATCCGGTGTGGCCTGTCTTGTTTTGTGTGAGTCAGGAAGGGAACCCATCACACAGAAAAATGTCACTGATATTAATAGTGGAGAGTAACACAAATCATTCCCAGTGCAGGCACTGGAAATTTATGGTCACTGCATGTGCCAGGAGCTGCTGCCCTTTTTGAGCTGCCATCTCTGCTTCTTTTGGGGGCTTCCCCCAACCTATTTCAGCAAATCCAACCCTTCCTGTCCTCTCCACTACTGGACTAGATTTGGCTTTCTCCTGCTTGTTCATTCCGGGAATTTCTGAGCCTGTGGAGGAGCACTGGGTCCAGCACAGGGTGGTTTCTGTTTATTTTAGATAAACCTTTGTGACCTCTGCCTTGTGCCTTTCAGGACTATGGTGGTGCTTCAAAACTTGAAAGGTCTTTGATATTCTCAGAGACACACTGAGCTGCTCCTAAATCCTCCTTTAGTCACAGTCAAATGCTCTGAGTTTCTCTGTGCTGGGGACTGTTTCTGACTCTTTTTATACTGCCAGAACAATGGGATTCAGACGTGAAGCAAGGCCTGTGGGGACTCCTGTAATACAAATAACACATTAGTAGGACATGCTGCTGGAAGTGTGAAAACCAGGGTATGAAATCCCAGCAGCTGCATTCCTCTGCTGTTCTGGCAAACAGAACTCGATGGCAAACACAGAAAATGAATGTAGGAGCACCTGAAGCAAAACTGTCTCAGCCCAAGGGACGTGTAGTGGAAACTGCTGGGCAGAGTGTGCCAAGTCCCTGTCCCCAGTGAGTGCTGAGCTGCCTTTCCCACATACCTCCCTCGGGCAACAAGGGAGCTGGATGCCAGGATTTTTGCTGGCTTGGCATTGCACAAAAGGCCCGTGGGGTGGGTACAATGGAATTTAGGCTGGGCACGGAGGCAGCATGGGTCTCCAACAAACAATAGCAACAGCGGGATCAAAACAGCAGGCAGAAAGTGTATGCACAACTACCAGAGCAAAACAGCTGAAGCTGCAAGGACATTACATCCCCTGCCCTGTCTCTGAACAGGATCCCACTGTTGTTAACATAACCACTAAGGAATCAGGCATACATTTCACATGATGCAATGAATGTTATGCAAAAAGGAAGGTTAAAAGCAGAGGAATTAACACAAGGCCATAAATTCCAGTCTGTTCCTCCAGCTTTCCATGGTGTTAACAAGGCAGTGTCCAGAAGTCACCACATAACAGGGGCAAAAGCATTAATGCACAGAGGGATCAGGACAGGTGACAGACTCTGGTACAGAAGAAAGCAGGGAAATAAACTCAATCATATCTGAATTATAAGTGCCCAAATGAGAAACACTAGAGAAGAAAAGTCCTCTTATTTGTAAAAAAAACTGACAATTTAATCCTCCCTGTTAGAGGAGAGGAGGAGAAGAAGGGGATAAAAATTGTTTCTGCTCTCTGTCCTTACTGAATAGACCATAAATATAATAGATAGTTGAAAACCAGATAATTTGTTTTGGGACATTTTCAGGAGGAAAAAAATGTATTGAAAAATGTTCAATTCAAAGTGTGAACCCTTTAACTTCTCAGTATTCATGAGAAAAGCATCTCCAGCTTTAGAGTTTCTGAAAGGCTCTGTATAAGGTCTGATGTTTGCCCCACCTTTTTTTCAAATTGTCATTGAGAAAAGAGGAAGAGATGAGGATCAAAATGAAAATATGGGTAGTAAAAATGGGGGGTTTATTTTTGATTGCAGCTCTACCAGTGAATCAGGGACATCTTAGTATGGCCATCAGAATTCAGCACACAGAGGTAATAATTTGCAGAACTGCCTTTATCCTTGGGGATTTAGGCTGTGCTGGTGTTTCACATTGCAACAGGAAGACAAGAAAAGGATGGAGAAGGTTTATCACGTTTTTCTAACTAACCAAAATATTGTGATAAAACCCTTTCTCCAGCATGACTCTTTTTGTCAAGTTTTTGTGCTACAGACAGAAAGAATAGGATTGATGTCATTGATACCTTTTCATATTTGTAATAGGTTTCAGAGCCAGATCGCTCTATGTTGCTTCCTCAGGATATTTTCTCAAATGTGAGACATGTGCTCCTGAAGCTAGAAAACAGCTAAAAACCCAACCTGAATAAATGGAGCCTGCTCAACAATTAGTCTTCAAGTACTACATGGAAGCTTGAATAGGGAATTGAATGGGATTTAATTTTGGGGAGGCCTGAAAAATGAAAAGGCCTCCAGTGTATATGAAAAATAGCACATGCAGCTACGTAAAAACATTTCTGACTCCCCACAGTGGAGCAGTTCAGGTCTGCCAGCATGGCACTTCCCAGCTCAACAAGTGACAGACACAGAATAGCTCTCAGTCCACTCCCAGAAGAAAATTGTCAGGACAGAACATTTTATACATTTCAGAAACAGCTGCCTGGTTTGATTTTTGGGTCTAGGTAGCTTGAGGAGATTTCTAAATCTGTTCATGGCACTATTAAGCAAGAATCTTTGGATGGAAATGGAAAGTGAATTTTACAATCTGTCTGCAAATGCCACCTTTATGATTATTACATGTTAATATCTCAATATAACTATTGATTCATTTCAAGTGCAGAGGCCAGGATCCTTAAGTAAAGCAGCCATGACATCCCACAATTTACCTCTTTTGCAAAGAGATAAAATGTGAATATCCAAAATAATGCAGAAACTCCTGATGTGAGTATCAGCTTCTGGTTACAGAGGAGCAAAACAGAGCCAGGGCACCAGTGTTCACTCCCTTTTGTTTCAACATTTGGCCCTAATGTGGAACTATCCTTCAGCAGGATCTGGTATAAAAGCGAACGTGACAGATTGAGCAGCAGCTTGGTGCAGTGAGCAAGCTCACCACAAAATTAAGCAGTGGACAAGCTAACCAACCACCAGAGGCATGAGTAACAGTTGCTGATAAAAGCTGATCAGCCACGCCTCAAGGCCTGCCTGGAACTCACTTCCTAAAATGGCCTGCAAGTCTCATCCTGTCAAATGCCTTTTCAAGTTCATTAGTGCCTGATGGCACAAAAAAAAAAAAAAAAAAAAAAAAAAAAAGAAAGAAAAAAAAAAAAGGGGAAAAAAAAAAAAGAACTGAAATAGTCAAGAAAACCAGTCTGTCTTGTACTGTTTTTTACTCTGTTTGGTTGGTTTTGATTCAGAAAATAAATTTTGAAAAGGTTTTACTAACAATTTCTGTGATATTCTATGATTGTAGTCTTTGTGTCAGCAACTAATGCTCCAAAATCTGCTGAAATATAAAAGCCTCTTTTTTATTAAGCATTGGGGTCAGCACTAAACTTGTTCATACAGCCTCAAACACCAAGTGAAAACAGCTCTTACTCACATCTGATCTGCCATGTGACTCATCCACTCTTGACATTTTCCCAGCAGCTGAAAGGAAAAGTGAAGCAAAGGCTCATTCTTCGAGAGAGAAGCTGAGCCTGGGCAGGTGGTTCTTTCCAGAGATTTTTGTGCTGGTGTTGTGCTCAGGTTTGTGAGGAAAGGGAGAGAGGAGCTGCTCCTGGTTGCAGAGTAAACAGAGGGGAAGCAGGGCTCTGCCACTGTGCCTCTCCCTGGAGCCAGGCTGATCGCTGAAAGCATTAGAGGAGCAGCCCTGGCAGCAGGCGGCTCTGCAGCCTCCAGGCCACCATAAAACAGGAGCTCCTTTTTTCCACAAGAAGAAAAGGGCAGTGTCTCTGCAGCAAGCTCTTTACCACATGGTGCTTTTGGTGGGGAGAGAAAGCCTGATGCTGAACCTCAGCAAGCAGGGGGAGGAGAAGGGAAACCTGCTTTTTTCCACTGCTCTTCTACAATCTTCTGATTTGTAGGGAAAGAAAACAGAGGCAATGAAAGCACATCAGATTCTTGTAGCTGCTATGGAGCTCCTTTTTAAAGTTCTTTGTTCCCACTTTTCTGGCACCAAAGCTCTGTAAAGACTCCACAGCTTTACAATCCTACATTTTCCATCTCCAGGGCTTCAGGTATTTAATACAGTCACAGGTGGGCGGGCTCTGGTCTCCACCCGTAACAACCTGGCAACCCCAGCCTCCACCACAGCCTCCAGACCATCCTTCATTAACAATCTGCTAATGATAAATACCAACTGTGCTTTACCTGCAGGAAAGGGAGCAGGAGAAGATGGTATAGTCTTTCTAAAGAGAAATGAACTTACTGAAGACCTGCAGATACAGCAAGATGTCTAAACAGAATGACCTGTTATCATGTACTGCCATGATAGAAAAATGGCAATCTGTATTTACACAAGTTGGATTTTTGTGACAACAATGTTCACAACTGGGGTCACAACTAATGTAGCAGCTCGATTTTTTTATATATGTACAGTTCCAATGTAACTGGTAGATTTGTAACTAAAAAATTACACAGTGTGTGTGTTTATCAAGAACTAGGAATTTCAGAATCCTTCTCCACTATTTTCAAACTTCTAACAGGCACTTCTGATTCTAGCAGAAGTGTTGCTGTGATTCTCCATCATATTTTGCTGACATAACTGGAAATAGTGATACTGTAGCAGCAAACCACCTGAGCATTAAGTGTCTGGCAATGATTTCTGCCTCCCCACACTCCTATCTTGCAAACTCTGCATGTGAAATCATTAATATTTTTTCACTGACTTCATAAAACTACTTTTTCCTTTTTTTTCTACCTATGTGCTGACTTCATCAGCTTTAAACATGCAGTCTGGGAACTGCTTGAAGTAAGGGTTTAGATTTATGTCTTAAGGAAAGAGATGATTTGTACCTCTGTAAACAATCACACCTCTAAAAGCCAAGTGACCATAAAAGACCAGTCTGAGATCTGCCTCCATATGTTGTGGTTCCCCCTCTCATGATGTAACAGAGCTGATGTCAGAGAACTCAGCTATGATCTCCATTTCTAGGGCCTTTCCATCAGGAGTTGGTGAGATCTGTTGGAACCTTGGGCCCTGGCTGCCCTCAGAGTTTGAAATGGAGTTTGCAAAAGACTCATCTTGAAGACCTATTTTGAATTTCAGATTTTCCTTCATACTTTTCAAAGAACCATATTCGGTAATTTTGCAGTAGAGCCAGACAGGGTTTTGAGTTGGAGCAGCCAAAGCAGAGACATGTGGAGAATGTTTTCATCAGCATTTTGTCCAGGTTTTGTTAGATGTTATCTCCCTCATGCTGGTTCATTACTTGCTCTAACCCCTCCCACACATCCCTCAATTTCTTCATTCCCCATCACCCCAGGAAAGACCAAAATAAAATTGCTTTTGCTGTGCCCACATGTCATATTTCTTCTCCCTGCTTTTTGTTCCATCTCTTTAAAACCATAATCTGTTCAAGACAGAGGCTGTCCAGTTTTCTGTGTTTGTAAATTATGTGACAGATGATACCCAACTGAAGACAGGCCCTCAGGCACAAGCAAATGAACTTTGGCACTTCTTGATGAAGAGATTAATGCATCTCTCACATTTCTGACAGAGGTCACTGTCATCCTGGAGCACAGGGAGATACAAACTTGCTCTTTGGCCCTCTCTCACTTCACAGCTGAGGGCAATAACAGGAACAGCTTCCAACTGTCTGTACAAGTTCCTGTGCCAGGCTGAAAATTGCAACAACCAAGGAAAAGCAATCAAAATGTTCATCCATGTCTTCCAAACTAATTTCCTCACCTGCAGACTTCCATTCTTTAGAATAAAAATGTAATTTCTTGTGCTGGCATACGCAACAGAAGTATTTACACAGAATTGATTGTACAGCTCCTTAGTAAAGCTTTCTTATCCTATTCCATCAGTTTAAAGGGAGGTGCTGTAGGAACCATAGAATTTTCTGTACAGTAACAAGAGAGCTTTTGTTGTGTCCCTGGTTCTACTGTCTCAAAAAGCAGAGCAATTTAGTAATTAACAAATATTTAGAGGGATTTGTTCAGTGGCCTGAAGCACAATTAGGCAAACTCAACTCCTGTTGAGTTGGAGAACTGGATTTCTAATTTCCTCTATGATATGAACACCTCTCACTCTACTATATAACACAACTTTGCTGGATAAATAGGTAATAACACCATTATTTAGGGTTTAACAGTTATATATTTTACAGCAGATCAGAAATAGGACACTTTGTGTCGTTTCTTGGATTCCCTTCCCTGGCTGCCACAGCCCCTGTGCCCAGGGGAGAGGAGATTGGGCCTCCAAAGGCTCCTGCTTTTTACTCACAAAGCCCATTGTGAAAAAAAGGAAGCAGGGAACAGAAAAAGAGATCTTTTGGGATCCAACCAGCCCACAAAGATAACATCATCATTTCTTGTTTCCTTCTCTCCCAAAGACATGTTGGCCAGACAGAGCTGCACAGCCCACAGATGAGGTAAAAGGAAATTAGCAGGGAAGTCCTGTGGCAGCAATTAGCAAAGAAAAGGGATGAGGGGCAAGAAACCTGATCTTCAAACCCTTTCCTTTCTACAGCCCTGATTTTTAACCTTCCCCCCAGGTTTACCAAGAGTTATCCTCCCTTCCTGACCTCACCCTTACCTCAGCAGCCTCCAGCCAGCTCCGAGGGTGACTCAAACCCAAACCATGCATTTGTGTCCTGCTGGGGCACTTGTATCCAGCAGCAGGGTTTGCTGTGGGCACTGCCCAATCCACCTCCCATTTCTAGCCTACACAAAGCTCCAGGGCTGCAGCTTCCCCAGTCCTCCTGAGGCCACAGGGGTTTATCATTCACTGGGTATCAGTGGTTAGGCCCAGCCTCTGGACTACAAGATGGACAGCCTTGGATTTTACTGTCAGAAAGGACAAATTCCTTCTTAAACACTTCCCTTCTCTTTTTGTTATGGATTCAACTTCATAAGTTGTTCCCTCTGTAGATATGTAAGGGCATGGATCAGTGCATGTGGTTCCAAGGTTATGTAAGAACACGTCTGTTACCACTGAAAATATGGAAAGGGACACTTATCTCCTCCATATTCTTGATTTGTTCTGGGAAAGAGGATTCATTTAATCAACCCAGAACTTTCTGCTTGACTAAACTTTCTCTCTCATTGTTTCCCAATCCACATTCTTCTGAAAGGAGAAAGGGCCCTAAGCAATGACATGTTTGAAGTTTACCTGGCAAGGAAGGAGCTCTTGGACTGAAATGTGTGTCCACAGATAAGGTGGGAAATGAGCTCTTTCATGTCTTACGAAATTTGCAATTTTCACTACAGGACAGCCAGACTCTGTTATTTCAAATATTGGCTGAACACTATTTACTGATTACTCTCAGATACAGCAAAAATGATGTCATGGTTTGGAGTTGCTTTCTGTTTGCTTTACAGCAGTGAAACCTTCTTCAACAAAAGAGTGAAGAATAGTTTCCTTTTCTGCAGTAAAATAGAAAGACTTGAAAAACAGGTTATGAAGAGCTCTAAAAACAAAGGCAGACTTAAAAAAAAGACTGTTTACTTTGTGTAAAACAAATTAGTTTTGGTTACTTCACCCAACTCTTCAATCATGTATGAAGTGCTCATTATATGAGTGAGATAATGGATTTATATCTCCTTGGAGAAACTCACAGCTGAATTCCAGGAGTAGGAGATATATTTTGGTCTGATGTACATTTAAGAAAGAGAAATATGACACTGGTTATCATTTACAACTAGAATAAAGTACATCAAACATTTCAAGAGTGAATGCTTATAAAGAAAATACGTTGAACAGATCTGAAGTTCACTAAAACCTTTACATTTCTTTGTAAAAGCCTACATAACAATGCCACCTCTTCTTTAAGGGTCTAGGTTATCTTCCATTTATGGCTTCATCCTATCTCAGCAGACCCTTCCTGTCTCACTTTTTGGCTCAGGATGCTCCACTCCCTTTTGTTTGAGCAGTAAGGAAGTTCTCAGCTCCAACAGGAAGGCCGCACCTTCCCAAGACAAATCAGACGTTATTGTATGACTCACTTTTCAGGGATAAAACCTTGATAATATGACATACAATTAATTAAAAAAAAAAAAAAAAAGTATATTTAAAAATCCAAGCCAAGAAAGAAGAGTCACAGGAGTTTTATCTGAGTTTTGGCTACTCCTTTTTTCCTTCCCTTGAATTTTACATATATGTGCCCCATTTTGTCCATCCTTTAATGCATGAGAAGCTTCCATTTCTCACTGTTCATTAAAGAATAAAAAATAATTTGGCCTGTTTTCTCAGTCCTTGCATGCAGCAAGTAATTGAAGACAATTTCAGGTTTTTATGCACTTAATAATCTGTGAAGCGTGATACCTGTAGATCTAAATTAATACACAAATAATGTGAACTATAATGGTGTTCAGATTTGGAGAGTTCTTGTTAAAATCTTGTGCCATTTCCATGAGCTGAGGCTATAAAATTTTACTCTATTATTCACTTTCTGTTAAAGAATTCACCTAGCAACACAAATTAACATCATGCAATTACTGGAAATAAAATGGAAACTCCCTAAGAGTCTCATGTAATTTGGGAGCCTAAGTCCTGTTACGGCTGCAGGTTTCTAGACATTCGATTTCTAGACATTCTAGAAAATGATGCAGGGTTTGAGTCTAAATTGTTGCAGCAAAAGCAGGAAACATTTGATAGCTCTTTGTAGCTTTCAGTGTGATACCTGAGATGAGCAAAGATCCTCAGGGATCAAATCCTGAGCAAAACTATGTGTATGAGGAAAAAAACCACTAACAAAGTATTGAAAAGTCTGGAAGCCTCACCATAATTTTAGAGTTTTAATGGTTGAAGTGGATTATGGCTAAGATCAACCCATGTCTGCTGCAGCAAAAATTCCCTGGTGTTAAAACCATACTTTGGGATTGTAAATTGTACTCAGGTACATCAAGGAAACGTTTAATTGGGAAAGAAGTCAAAGAAGGCCACTGGTTATCTCAAGGATCCTTCTCTGGCTGGAGTGAGGTTCATCCCAATCCCCCATGCACCACAACAGACTCCTGCCAGCTTTTGGATGGCAAAGGCTTGCTTCCACTTGCCTTGGCTCGTCCTCTCAGTGTCCTGCCAGGGACTTCTGGTTATCCTGCCAGGGAAATTCCAGCTCCAGCTGTTGAAGTAGGTGGCTGTGTCCCAAAAAAGCGTGAAGCTCAGGATTATTGGTCTCACTTGAAATAGGGGTGAACTGTCCCAGGTGATGCAGCTGTCTGGCAATGGAGAGGGGCTCTTTTCCATATTTTCTCTGATGGTGAGGAGGACTCTGGCTGTGGTGAAGTGGGGTTACAGCTCAGGGAAGGGCATGGCCTACTGCCCTGGGCCACTTTGATAAAAACCACTTTTCCTGTTCCAACCTCAGACCTGGAGATTAGTTTGGCATTTCCTGTTTCAGCAGCCAGGACAGTGGCAAGGGAGACACATGGGGAGGTTTTGGCAGGAATCACCTGCCTCTTTTCCTCTTCAGTGGCCACTGAGGCAGTAGGGAATGGGCAGGACAGATGTGCAGGAGAAGGAGGCAAGTCCCCCTCCACCCCCAAAAAATTGTTCAGCCAAGTCACAAATCTGTTAGTTTTCATTACTCAACACAGCTTCCCTGTAAATCCTTCTGAGGGATAAATGAATGGAGAAAGATATCTTCTCTTCCCATGTTTGCCTCAGATGGGAGAGGAAGACAGGAAAATGTAGAATGAGGCAAGATGTGCCATGGCCATGAGGTCTGAGGTGGTCAGAGACAGGCATTTTCATCAGAGGGCAAAGAGAATATGTTTTTGGTGCTGTCCTGTGCAGAGCCAGGAACTGGACTCCTTGTGGATCCCTTCCATTTTGGGATATTCTCTGATTCTAAAACTGAGTAGCTTGGTATTCTCTGTGGTGCTTTCTGGTAATTGAATAGCTTTGTACACTGCTTAATTTATGTGGTGAGCTTGCCTATTTATGTCTTGGAATATCTTAAACCATGTACAAACAGCCTGAATATTCCTCGACTGTGCAGCTCCACTTAGGCCAGTGCTAGTTGATAGCTACTCACCAGAAGAAGAGGTTGAGAAGAGAAATATAACTCGAACCTCCTTTATGATGTTAAGCCATTTATTCCCTCTGTCCTGGGGGGGACAGAGCACCTGACCTGGGCAAGAATGGGTCAAGGTAAGAGGACAAGGCTTTGTGTCCCATTGGTTTTGTCCCAGCGAGAGAGAAATGGGATAAACAACCCAGCAGATCAGAGCCTGGGCTGCTTCAGCGTGAGACAGACCCAGAGTCACATGGCAGGGACCCGGCCAGGGGGCCCACGGGGTCCACCACAACAGTGCCTCCTGAGGAATGGGTGCTGCTTGCTACATTCAGTCTCAAAAAGCTGTTCTGATTACATTGTGATGTGTGTGACACATATGAAATTTAAATCCTAAGCATTCTCTCAAAACATTTTTACGGAATCCTAAACTTGAGATTTCATCAGTTTTACCTCTCCTGGACCATTGCTTCACCTCTGATGAACTCTGCTCTCAGGGTGTGCAATGACACAAATTCATGGCATTTAATTTACTTTTCAGTTGTCCATTCTCATTTGCTCACAAGCTGTACACTTGCCTGTTTCAAGCCTGCACTGCCACTGCCATGTAACCTCAGTCAGATTCCTGTTATCCTGTACACATCTCACTGGGGCTGGAAGGAGGAATTCTCCAAGAGGAAAACTAATCCTGTGACATTTTCAGTGTGACAAGAACCAGGACAGGCTGTAATTCTAACCAGACACTCTGTTATTGAAAGATACATGGTCCAATTTCTTGTCTAAAATGCAGATTTTAATAGGGAGCAGAGCTATGGGGTGCTAATCCAAGCCAAATTAAACTTTGTGTACTTTGAGGCTTAACTATCATTACCATATTGTGTAACTCTTTCATTACTTCTTGTTTGTCATGTAATGGCTCTTTTGTGGGTTTTTTATGAAATGTTAGGAGAAAAAAGCAACTCTCTATGTTAGACATCAGTTACACTGTAACACATTTAAATTAAATACATTACTACTATTAATATTAAAATTATTATTATTACTACTACTACTATTTCAGGTTCATTTAGGAAAAAAAGAATCTTCTGTCTGAAATCTATGAAAGGAGAGGAAAGCATAAGGGGAGTTCAAGGGGGCCACATAAGAAAGGGCATGGCGCTGCTGTCTGAAGATAAGGTCAGCTGGCTTTCAATCTTAATTTACAGTGGTCTTTGGCAACGTTGGAGACACTTCTGTTAAAAAGAAAAAAAATCCATTTTGAAGATAGAAGTCATGGTCAATAGAAAACCAAATATTTTGCTGTAGGCATGACTGACCAATCTGTGTTCTCTGTGTTGGGCTATAGACCCTTAAATTATAGGGAGAAAAAAAGAGGAAATCCATGCCAGTCTGCCTGAAAAGTTGCCATTGAGCTGCATATATTATGCAGAGCAAAGTCTCAGCAGTGCTGTTTCCTAACTATCTCCATCTGGATCACTGAGTTCTGAACTACAGAGCAAAGCTCTTCCCATTTGGATCCTGATTTTGACCAGAGCATTATATATCCCAGAACCTCTGGGCCAAAGGAATTTGCGTCATAAAAATGTCCCAAGAATTGTGTTACTGAAGGTGTAAATCATAGGTTGCTGTTTACCACAAAGTGCTATGGGTTACGCTGGCCAGGACCAAACCAAAATGAGGAATTACAACTGCTTTTGTACATTCTGCATCCTAAACTGACATGTATAGCAGCGTTGTTTGTGGCACAGACTTCCCTTCTGGGAATATCTGAAAAAGTTAAAAGTACTTTAAAGATGATTTCACTGCCTGCAACTCTTTGCATCCACAAAACACAAAAGGACAGAAGAAAACATGCTTGAGAGCTCCAAGTTGTTATTTCACTTAGAGTCCCACAGCTCTGACAAGACCTTGATTGCCTCCAGGTTTTGGTTTCCTGAGCTGAGGGTCAGTATGGAAGCAGCCCTTCTCTGTGAGTCTGGGTGATGTTGGTGACCCTCTGCAGGAATGAGACACAATGTGGGATGTGGTGAAAGGATTGCTTTGGGATCTGCTGTGAGATGTGTGGGCATGGTGACATGCTGAGGGGTGAGACATTATCAAGGGGAGGCTGGATGACCCTTATTGCTGCCTCAGCCAGGTAGAAGTGGGAAAGATGTTGAAGACTTATGTTTCTGCTACATTGCTGCACAAGTCCCACAGCCTCTGTAATCTCTCCCTTTGTAACTTTGACATCCCTCATTTATATACAAATGGCTGCCCCCAACATGACATCAGTATCAGGGTATTTAACTCCAGTCTCACTTCCACTTCCCTCAAAAGTACAAATCCTCAGTGGCAGAGGATGATAACTAGACCATCTTGCACATGCCTTGGCAGGCTTGGTTCTCTCTCCTCCACAAATAAGGAACACCTCTTTGGTAGGATTTGTGCCTCCAACCCTGTTGGAGTACCCAGGAACACTTATACACAATGCTACATGCTGATTTTGTAGATCTAGTAAAGTTACCAATGGAAATCTAACAGAATCTAAACCCTGTTGCTTCAATATATGTAAAATAAATAAATCTAAATAAATCTGAACCTATTGCACTACTGGTGAATCTGCTGATAAAAGTTACTGAATTCAACCAGACTTCTGGGGTTGGGTTGGTAAAACACAGTGCTGGTGACACTGTGATCATGGATGAGATCTAAATGAGGGTGCAACCCACACTATTGGTGCTTCTGGGACCTTATTGCACGTGACCCATAACCAAGTTGGTTATTTTGAGATACTCAGCCCAGTTACTCTCAGCCCTGTGATTTCTGTGGTGGGAAGTAAGGGGATTTATCTCTGCCAAATTTCTGTACTCTTAATGCAGCAGTGTCTCTGTACCTGACCTTGTCCTTGCCCCAGGGGCTTCCTGGCCAGGCCTGGGGTCTGTGACCAGCTCTCATCACTGTTCTCAGCCTGTTCCTGCCTGGTGTCTCTCCAGGTCCCAATCCATGACAAGCCACTTTATCTGGGCATTCAGCAGATAAACTAAAAGGCACTGAAATAGAAGTGTTGATTTAATCCCTCCTCTGAACTGTGCCATCTCATCCCAAGCAGCATTCAGCTCTACCTCTGGGAAATAGACTGCAGAGCTCAGATGAGAAGCCCTGTCAAGCGTGGTGGAGGTGCAAGCCTGTAGGGATGACTCGTATTTTCCAGCAGAATCCAAGCACAATGGTGGGATGTGGAAGGGTTTATAAGGAGTACCAGGCTGGCGCTGCTGGCAGCTGCACTCTTCAGTTTTTCCACAGAGTCTGTACAGCACGGCCGGCGGCAATAAAGCGCCGTTCTCACTACCCGCCCTGCTGAAAAGGGTGTTTTAAGCCACTACTACACAGGGTGGAAAGTTTAGCTCTGTCTCAGTGCCCATTCTATGTTTGGCCCTTGGGCTGAGAGTGCCAGGAGTGGGTTGTGTGAGGTTACTTTGCATTAAATATATACGGTTTGGTGTTCCCCTCTCGCTGCCCAGGCCTGTCACATAGGCCTGTGCGGCCCCCAGCCCTGCAAACACACGCACAGCAGCCAGCACTGCCTTGCAATCACTACCAGCTTGGTCCAGATTTGGATAAATGCCTTGAACTCCATCCACTACAAATTCCTGAGTCACCCTGTTCTGCAATAAAAAAAAATTTCCAAGCCGGAGGTCCAGTTCTTGTTTGCCCATATATTTTACACTTGGACCTATGGATGAAAAATTAAACAAATAGAATGTTTTATATGTCACAATGTTCTTTTAAGCCATGCACACTTGTGCTGGTTCCAGCTGGGGTAGTTAGTTTTCTTCCCAGTGGCTGGTGTGGGGCTGAGTTTTGGGGTTGTGCTGAGCCCAGGGTTGATGATACAGGGATGGTTTTGTTATTGCTGAGCAGGGCTCACACAGAGCCAAGGCCTTTCCTGCTTTTTGTGCCCCTGGGGAGGAGATTGGGGGTGCAGGGGGACACAGCCAGGACAGATGACCCCAGCTGACCAAAGGGATATCCCAGACCCTGTGACATCGTGCTCAGGATATGAAGTGCAGGGAAGAAGGAGGAAGAGGGGACATTTGGAGGGATGGAGTTTGTCTTCCCAAGTCACCATTACGTGTGCTGGGGATCCCTGCTCTCCTGGGGATGCTGAGCACCTGCCCATGGGAAAAAGTCAATTCATTCCATATTTTGCTTTGTTTGTATGCATGGTCTTTGTTTTCTCTATTAACCAGTCTTGATCTCAGTCTCAACCCATGAGTTTTCCAGCTTTTACCCTTCCAGTTCTCTCCCTGATCCCGCTGATGGGGGAGTGAGTGAGGGGCTGTGTGGGGCTGGGCTGCTGGCTGGGATTAAACCACGACAACACTACATCATGAATTTAATTTTGGCTCCTACAGGTGTCAAGAAATTTCAAACTGAAGTTATCCACTCATCTAACATACATCTAAACTCACATTTATAGCTCAATTTCTCTTCATGAGCATAAAAACCTTCCTAAAAAGTCTAATTTTTTTAACTAAATTAATTTTCCTACTTTTATGACATAGAACCTTATGCACAATAATTTCCAAGAAACACAATAGGTTTGTTATTGTCAAGTAAGAGACCATAAGAAGGATATAGCACTACCAGAAACAACAAAACCTCCTGTATAAATAAGCTAAAATAGAGGCATAAATAATCCCAAAGTATGATTTTATATTTACATCATATGCTGGCATTTATTAATAATACTTTAAAAAAGCTGCAACCCTTTTTTTATCTCCTCATTTTTAGTTTGGCACCTAAATAAAAAAATCCACAGATGGCACACAAAGTAACCTCTCATCTCACTGGTTTCAGACAAGGACTTTAGGACAGTGATACCTGATGTACATTTAATTTTTATGAAACAATCTCCTTTAATTTTCTTGCTGTTTGAGAATCTAAGACATGTGTGCTCGGAACAACACTGACATTAATAAAAAGGTCAAATAAAAGTGCTTATAATGAGCCAACAAAGCTGGGATCTGAGCCAGACATTTATGGACTAGCTTTGGCATACAAAGAGACTTTCCACTCTTCTGAAAGCCAGATGGACTTGGTTGCTCTCCTCACCACTGCAATCAGAATTCTTTGATGATTCTGAAGCTAGCAAATTACTTTTTAACCAATTATTCAGTTCCTCCCTTACAGCTCTACCAGGAATTGGAGCACTGTGCTCTTCTGCCCCAGGCTTTATCTCAGATTTGCATAGGCAACACTCTCAGCTACCTCTGGAAGAGGAATAAAGGAAGGGATAATTCCATTAAAAGGCCTTCAGCCTCTGAACAGGAGCAGATGACAAAATTACCAGCAACCTTCCTTGGTTTGGCACTCTGAAAGAGTTTGCTGGGGCAAGTGAAGTCTAGGAGAGAATGAGACCAAATGCTGAGTAGACGGTGGAATTGGCACATTGACCTCAATATTAATGGAAATATTGCTGCATTAATTCTTTCTCTGTGGTTTAGACATTTTCTTGGACAAACTCTGGCATTAATCTCGCTACGTATTTTTTCCTCCCTAGCTGGTGCATTTTAGTGGAATACTACTACAGAGTAAGGTATTCCTCAGACTGAGCCACTGCTTTGGATCTGTTTGGGAGGAGCTAAACCTGAACTAAGCAATGGCAGGAGAGGGGAGACAAATCAGAAACGTGGCATCCAGAAGAGGATAAAGAATGGAACTTCCCTCCCCTGTGCCAAGATTTAGGAGCATTCTAATGAGGTGGTTCCCTCCCCACAGACATTTCTGATAATAAAACCTTAACGAATCCTTCTCAGTCCTCTTATCCCCCCATAAATTCACACTCCTGTTGCTGTTGGAACACGTTCACATTCCCTGAGAGATTTTTCCAGGAGAAAGAACTGCTGTCCATAACTCAGGTTTTAAAGGACCAAACTACTGTATGCAGAAAATAGCTGGGGCTCTGCCAATCCCATCTTCCCTGGCTCTCCAGGGCCCAGCTGGCAACTGGAGTGGAAGGAGGTGTCACAAGCGTTTGCTGCCTTTGGGACAAAAATTGGGATTCTAAGAATGTGGTATTTTTCTGGGGTTTCTGTCTTCCTGACAGACAAGAAAACAGTATTTTGTTTTTCATGTTTGAGGTCTGCTGGCCATAGAAATTTAGATACTGGAGATAAAGGTAACATCTAAATATAGTGTGAAAAAAAGTACCTACTTTACTTGCAAAAGATACCAAAAGTATAGTGGCAAAAATGCCCATTCCTTGTGCTTTTTTTCTCTAATGCTGTGGATTAGAGACTTTTTCAATGCATATTTATATATATATATATCATCATGAATTTTAAAAATCCAGGTATGAGTTTGTATAGTGCAAAACTGCAGATACTGTGTTACATTCAGAAGAGCTGTATAGTGTGGATAATGTATAAGACCACCAATCTGCTTTAGTTTATTTTAAATGAACTTTCATTATCTTAGGATATTAAACCTAACTGAAGGTGGAAAAACTGTTTAACATAAGTATTTCTTGAAAAAAATTACCTTTTTCCAAAAATGAAATATTACCACTATCCTAATAATACTACTCAGACTTACTGAAATTGCCAGCACAGATATTTCCATCAGCATCAATCCCATTACTTGCAGCCTTATCCAGTACTACTGAATATAGGTAGTTTTCCTTTGAATTTGTAGAAATTAGAGATAATCTTGGAAAAGACTTTGGGATAAAGAGGAACACACTTTCTCTAGAGTTTGGATTTGAATCACCCAGGGTGGAGGATGAGAATTCCCCAGTGAGCTCAGAAGACTTTGTAGTCTGGAGACCAACACTTGAGAACCTACTGAGGTTGATATTTTCCCAACATTCCCAAGTTTGCAGGTGATAGATCTCCCAGTCTGGAGCTCCAAAGCTCTCGCCTCAACTGGAATTTTGAAATTTCTAGGTTCTGGTGTCTATGTCACACAGATGAAGAACTGGAAGCCACCAAGTTCAAACTTCTAGGTTTGTGTTATACCAAAGAAAATTATTCCATTTCTGAAAGATTTGAATACTCCTGATTTACCTGTTTGGCAGATTACACTCAACAAATGTTCTGAGAGAGAGCAAAATCCACTTTGGCAGCATACCAGATTTTCCAAAGAGCAGAAATGCTCAAAAGTCCAACAAAAAAAGACCCGTATCTGCCAATCCTTTAACTGCCAAAAATCAGCTGGAATGCTGGTCAAGGGAAAACCCCTGAAAATCTACATCAGAAAGCAGAATCCAAGGCAAGAAGCAGATCCAAAACTCAATCGTTCTAATTCTTCTGAAAAGCCCATGAATGTAACTTTTCAGTCCTGAATGTATTTAGGTCTGTACTGACAGTTTAAGAGATTAAATCTCTATTAAAAAAAAAAAACAACAAACAATCAGCAAACTCTTGTTTTGCAAATCCACAGAACAAATCTTCCTTGGGATTCATTTTGAACTTGAAGTGATATTTAGGGTATGGTGCCTTAAAACTGTCTGAACAAAGGAGAATGCCTTTTCATTACATGTGATAAAGAGCCTAAACTTGGTTTAATGGTGAGTGAGCCTTTACATATGACCTACAAACCCCAGAAAGACAAAATGGAAATGCTGACCTAACAGTATTTGACTATAACTGCTTATTTTTTGACAATTTGGCATCTTTATAAAAATCAGTTTTGTTATATTTTCTTTACAAACTCACACAAGTTCTTTAAATGTCAGCCTGCAATTTTCTCCTTGCCAGTTATTCTCCTGGTGTACAGGAATACAGTTCTTTTTATATTAAGTTTTTCCTAGAAATAATTATATTTTTTTACTAAATAAAATAACATGATTTAAACAATAACACTCTGCCTATGTTTTATGCTCATGGGGATGGATTTGTAGCTTAGATAAGCAGGATACAAACTGGTGGAAGCACATTTACAGATGTGAGTCCTTTTCTGCAAAAAAACCCAAAAAACCCGAAAACCAACAAAAAATCCAATTCCCTGCTAAAATAAACAAAAGTAGTTTCAAATTCTCTAAAAATTGTGAGACTCCAAAGAGGAGAGAGGTGAAGTTGTTAGACTGAAATATTGAGATAGATAGAATAGATTTATATATTTATAAAAACAAACCATTCAGTATTGTTTCATTATAATCTGCCCCAAGGGATCTATATTAACAAGAACCTGGGTTACCCTTGCCTTCCTCCTAAAAATCCATGTATTTATGATCAGTCCTGAAATGTTAATTCTTTGGATGAAGATTCCCTTTGAGCTGTGACTGCCAATACATGAAAGTGCTGAAGGTGAAGCTATCATTATGAAAATAAATTAGAAGGAAAGTTGGAAAAGAAGTTTTCTGTTACAAAACTTCCAGTGCTTGGTTTGTTGTTTGCTTGTTGGTGGCTTGTTCTCCTTAAAATACAAAGTATTTTTGCTATGTTTTGTTCCTTATTTAGCAAACATTTTTGATTAAAGCCACCTTGTGTTTTGACCTTGTTCTGCTGGGTCATTCATTGCCTGTGTGGGAGATTTGAATGCCGAAGTCAAGTTTGAGAGCTGGGAAATACAAAATGTGTCCTCTCTTTTTTCAAATAACTGGTGTTCTTTGGAACATGTTGGTCCAGGGGGTTTATCTTTCAACACTTTAATTTAAAAATCAGAGTAATATCATCCTCAAAACTACCAGAAATTAGTGATCAAGGAGAAGCAAGCTAAGTAAGCTCACCAGACTAACAATAAATTTTTGTGGGGCACCACCGTGTTCTGTAAAAGTCACCAGGATATAACAACTTGTAATATGTAATGATTAAATTGGTGAGAACCAAATAGATCAACTCAGAGTGTGAATAAATCCTCCTCATGCCAAAGCAGTTCAGTGAAGACACCCAGCATTATCACAGGCATAAAATGAAAGTAAAAATAAATCTTTGAAAAGTTTGCTTTTGCCAAATAAAATGTAATTGTCTTTCATTTTGACATCAAAGGCATAAATCATAATTTAAAATAATCACATTGCCTTTTGAAGTCCTTATTAAAATCAGGCATTGTCCCAATGTGCATATCCTACTTCCGTAAGGAAATATTTTATTTTTGCTTGTAGCTATAAAAAGAATTCTTTCTGCTTTTTAGATAAAATTATTCTTCTTAAAGTTGACAGGTTAAAGGAGCTGGACATCAAAAGAAAATAGAAATGTTTTATTTCTGATTTATTCCAGTCAGTTTCCTTATTTGAAGCTTTCCTGGGCTTTGAATGTCACTGGGTTGAGAGAGGTCAACCAGAAACCAAAGAAAAATCAGCAAATTGAGCAAATGTATGAAAGAGGTAAAGATAAATACAAAATTATGCAATAAGTAGCAAGAAAAATGGAGCTCATAAAAGAAGATCCATAAATTCAAAGTTTGAGATTCAAGAGGGAAAAAAGAAGGGATTAGTAAAAGGGAATTATGCCAAAGGTTTTCCCAAAATCTTTTAGAGAAACTGTCCTGGCATCTCCTTTAAAATCCTGCTTTTGTGGCTGGCAGTTCCCTGCTTTGTCTGGCTTCCTGTGCTTCCAGAAATCTGGGAAGAGACAGAGCTTTGTGTGCCTGAACCTGCAATGGGTGCCTGAGCTCAGCAAGGTGAGCAGGAGCTTGGAGTGTGAGGCAGCAGCTCCCAAATCCTTCAGGATTCCTACTCCCACAAATCCCAAACAAACCATGAGTTTGGCAAAAGGAATGTGAACAAAATAATTTGGAGATAGGTATTTCTTCCAGAAAATGCAGAGCAAAGAAATCTCTCACCCAAGGGGACCCCTTAACTGGGCAGGAGGAGAGCTCTGAGTGCTCCACCCGTGCATGGCCCTTCTGTGGAATGAGTGACACAGAACCCAGCACCCATTCCAGGCCTTCTAAGGGACATCTGATGTGACAACTGAAAGCTGCATCTGGGGGTGCTCCTCCTATCAGGCAGGCCAAAACCAGAGGTACAATAACTCTCTGCTGACGTCAATGGGAGTCCTGCCACTGGCTGCAGCCAGGACCAGGAGCTCACTTCAGGATTTTTTTTCTCAGGTGATTTATCACAATTGCTTTTATCTAGCAGTTTCATAGTGGAGAAATCACTCTTTTTTCTGTATGGCACTGGAATATCTTCCTGTTGTTTAGACATGGTTTCTGCCAGCTGGAACACATGTCACAGCAAGGCATTAAACACAGAGCTGGGTGTACAAATCACACCACTGTGCACTCTCTAATATGTGTTATTTACCCTCCTAATTGTGGTTGCTGCTGTTTGCAGGAAGGGGTGTCTTGTGGATTCGTCTCTTCCTTATGTGCTTCCTGCTCATCACCAACACTGGAGTAAAAAATGCTCCCATTCACAGAGAGGCAACTTTTGGAGCTGAGGATACAGATAATTTTATTGTGTCCTAAAGGTGGAGTTCAATTTCTACTTCTGAGAACAAAGACTCTGCTCATCATAGTGAAGTACAAACAGTAACAATGTTAATGTGAATTTCTAGATGTGCTCTCTAAGTATCATGAAACACAAATTCTCTCTCTTTGTTAAATATGCCATCAAATAACTCTTAAAAATTCTCTGCAGAAAAGAGCCAAATCAGAAATAAAATGGTTTGTGGGTTCTTGTGTTTCAGAAGCTCTCTTTTTCTTTAAATTTTGCTTTCAACTGAAATAGAAAAATTGTGCAAACCAATTAAAGATGAAGGGAGCTGGACTGAGAATCCTCTTCAAATATATAATTTTTCCTCTTAATACAACAGCAAATATGCACGATTTCCTATGTCCCTAATATATACCATGCAAATAACAGAAAAATATAAAAAATATAAGGCTATTTTAGAAAATATTGATTTGGATATTAAAAAGCAATATTCCAACGTCACTGGGCACAAAAGGAAATAGAGCAGACTGAGCGTGACCTCCTGTATCACTTCCAGCCAGAAAGGGGAGGGAAAGGAAATGCAAACAGAAGTGAAAACCATGACTTGTTCTATTGGGTTAACACTGGCTTCACACCAGTGGTGTCCCTTCTACAATGAGGTTTCCAACCAGCCTTTAGGACAGATGTCAGGATAGCTCAGAAAAGGACATGGTATTGCTGAAATTGTCAGAAATTACCTAAGAGAAATTAAATATACAATGAAAAAGAGAGTAGGGTTCAGCATGAGGTGGCATTACTTTCATTCCATCAACAGATTTTTGAAATATGTGTGGTGTTTATCTCAAAGACAGACAGGAAATATTTTAAGATTTTGTAATGGTTGTCATATGACCAAGATGTTTTCCCTCCTTTAGGGTCACTCTTACATGGTGAGTGGATACACTTCCAGGTGCACTTGATTAATATGAATACAAAATCTACTGGAACACTTGCAGAAAAGTCCAGGTTGGGAGTTTGCCAGATTCAAGCACGGGAATGCAAATACAAAATCTTCCCCCCCCCAAAAAACCCAGAAGGCAGGAAAGGAGCCCTGGGAATAACAGGTGATGTATATATGGGTTATTCTCACAGATAAAAATACTTGCATGATTCACTGTGTTAGAACTGTACTGACCTATATTTCTACAAATAAAAAGCCAGATGGGTGAGTCAGGATCAGATTTCCAGATCTGAATTATTGTCAGTTACAAATAAGGAGGTTTGGCAAATAGGCTCAATCTAGAAGTAATTTTCATTACTTCTGCTTTGGATTAGGCACACCAAAACCAAGGCTGTTTGAGTCCCAGGGAGAAACAAACACAGATTTTCATCCCATTTCATGGTACAATGCTCAAAATTTAACATGCACTTCAACTCACAATGATACAGAAAACATAGCAGTGCAGAAAAGCAATTATTAAAATCTTTTTACTTATCACCAAGAGACTCACCTAATACTAAGATTTGCATGCCAGCTCTTTTTTTATAATGTATATTCGGTTTCCCCATTAGAAAATAAAAAAAGATATACAAAACCAGAACAAGTCCACTTCTATTCTAAACACATTCTTTCCAGAAAAAAAAAAAAAAAACACAGGAAAGCTGTGTATAGCATGACATATCCTTACCAGCAGACTCAGCAAACACATCCTTTACTTCTTTGTTTTTTGGTGAAATTTGGCATTTTTTTTGGATTGAAATACATTTGGAAAACGAGAGATGGGCTGGCCAAAGCAGAATTATAATAAAAATGGCACAAGCTGGTAGCTGGCATCACAAATATTTTTTTTCAGGAATTGACTTTAAGGTCAGTTGCAATATTTCCAGGGCTTGCCTCTCTCTTTTCTTGGGGTATTTTAGAACTGAAAATGAGGCCTAATAGACTGACAAGGTGTATGCACTAAATAATTATTAAATGAATTCAACTGCTAAGTTTCCATCTTTTACAAAATATTATGCACTGCCTTCTCCATACAGACTTGGATCTAGGCCTCAAAATGTCCTTGGCTCCAGAATGGCTCCCAATAAAGCCTGGAGCCAAAGGAGGCATTTTCTTGGCATTAGGTGGGACTGTCCCTGCCCATCCCAGAGACTGGGACAATAAACAGCACTCAGTTTACAATTTTATACCATAAATGCATCAACGATTTACTCAATCCTTTGCAAAAGGAAAAGGAGTCTGACAGAGGAGGTAGAGAAACCAGGTGGCTCCTAGAGAAGGAGAGGACATGGATGAAAACAGGCAGTGAATCTCATTTCTCCTTAAAATATAGAGATAATTCTATTCTATTGATATATGGAACTGATAACTGCTGGCTGTTAGTTAGAGACACAAAAAGTGAACCAGAGTTCTGGCAAAATAAAGATGTGTTATTCCTCCAGCTTAATTTATTCACAATGTCCTGCACTAAGCATCACCACAAAAGTTTTCTGCCACTTCACAAATAAACAGAAAGCCTTGAGCTTCCTCAGTGGATTCATTTGTTTGTTGGGAAAGATGTAAGTGTACTGGCTTTTGTCTTATTAGGGAGTTTCAAATAATTAGCTTTTATGTAGGCCTTCATTTAAAATGAAGACCAGAAAAAGAAAAATCTTAGTCAAAGAGCCTGATTATATGAAAAGTCTGCAGGATGGTTCTGCACCCAGTGAGTGAGGCACTGGATTGTTGGTACAGTTAGTGCTGTTTATAAAGAGCAAAGCTCTGTATACATTTCCTGTTATAAAAACTTTCAACAGTCTGGAACCATTTTCTACTGGAATATTAAAAAAAAAAAAAAAAAAAAAAAGCAAGAAACAAAGGCAAAAATGTAACACTTTGAAGCATGCTCAGACTATTTCTGTAGCATTACCTCACTGCTGGGAAACCACTGTACTGTGGCCATTTACTGGAAAATTAAATGCATAGAACATGGGAGACATAAAAATTTAATAAACTGAAGGTAAAAGCAGGGAACTATGCTAAAATCAGGTTCTGAGGGATTTCAGTTAAAGCTAACTAATTCATATGCAGAAACCAAAAATGGTCTTCAGAATTTTGACTTTCTTGTCATGGTTACAGGCAGGTGAAAGGCTTCCAAGAGCTATCACTTACATTTATTTGACTTGCTCAATCTTTCATTTGATGTCATTAACAGATGGTTAACCTCAAATGTATTTAAGGCCAATTTTACAGCTTAGAGTAAATCCAGTGCTCCAATGGCATTTATTTGTTTCAAAACCCAAACTCTGGGAGAAGGAGCAGTTCCAGGGAATATTAAAATCAGTGACATTCTTCTGCTGACTGAAAACAAGGTTGACTCAAGCCACCCAATCTCAGGTGATGCAATTTAAGTCCTGTGCTTTGGACAACCAGTGACTGGGATCCTTTGTAGGTCCTCAGTTCCTTTCTCTAAAGAACAGGGCAGTTCCAGAATGGTGTTTAGCAGGAAACCTGGATGCACACAAATGGCTAAATATAGAAATTATAAATGACAGCTGAGTCATGAAATGCAGCATAGCACGAGGAGGCCTCTCCTGACATCAAAAATCACCCATTCCCTGCAGATTAAGCTTCAAACCTCTCTTCTCTTCACCACAAACCTCATCTGATCATGTTCATTCCAGAGCTACAGTAAATATACAAAATAGTATCTTCATGGAAATATATGTTCCCTAGAGTAGATGTTAAAATTTGTCTCTGGAGCCTGATTTTTCTCATGTAACTTCAGCCCTGTCATTCTTCTGCTCAGGATTTGGGAGAGTGCTGAATGCCACGCCTTCTGTCAGGTTTTAGCTGTCAGCTCCATTTAATTAACAAGTAAATAAGGGATGTAAGCATGTGCCTGAACCTCTGTTATCTTCAGGAGCTTCCTGAGCAATGGTTTCAGCTGAGTAGTGACATGGAACCAGCAGTGCCCCTTCAGTGGTGTGATGTGAGGGTGGCACCCACCACCCTTGGCACTGAGACAGAGAATCCTGACGGGCACTAAATGAGGCTGCTACTGGGAGACACTGCCAGAGACACAAATGGCTGCATCCTGTTTATACCAATGTGTTTTGAAATCAGATATTTGAAATACAGGATGACACTGAAAGTCTAAGGATACACAGGTGATGAGTGCAATTTCATACACCCAAAATATTTCTGAAAATTAAATGGGAATTCTTTTGCTTTAGGGCTGAACAGGTTCATCCATCACAGAAAATCAGTGGTTTCCCACTGGCCAGCAGATGCTTAGCTTTTTGTACTGGATACTCCTTTTGGTCTGTAAAAGCTGACATTGCCTGTGGATATGCTTATTTTGTGGCAACTCAAATTATTGTTTAATATTAACTTTTATTTTGCTTTCTTTAGTAGGTTTGTAGCCAGGTAAGAGTTCACAAACAGAAGGCAGCTCCTCTAAATCCACATCCTCAGCTACCTGAATGGCTTCTTTCAATTATTTCAGTCCCGTGACAGTATTCCAAGTCCTTTTTTTCATTTCTTAGCTTTCATTTCCTCCCACTTGTCTTCCACTTACACAGAAGACTATTTTTTCTCCACTGAAAATGTCAACATTTATTGCTTTGTTGGGCCAGCCCTGAAGAAACCAAAATTGACCCAAGGTGTCAAGTCTGCTCTCTTCCTTTTCCTGCTCTCCCTCCCTTTCCCATAAATTAAAGCAAGGTTAAATAAAAACCTTGCTGTGACTCCTAGAACAGGTAGATCTCTGTCAATATTTTCTTATG
Organism: Lanius collurio; assembly: GCA_020086605.1. Taxonomy (NCBI): domain Eukaryota; kingdom Metazoa; phylum Chordata; class Aves; order Passeriformes; family Laniidae; genus Lanius; species Lanius collurio. The sequence continues at coordinate 23,542 of JACBWW010000077.1, read as the reverse complement.
CCTTCTCATCCAAGGTTTGAATATATACTGGAAAGTTTTATAAAATATTTATTTCTCTTTTCATCAATGTTACCAATTAACTTTTAGCATCATTATTATTATAACACATTATATGTGTAGACTCTTCACTTGGGAAAGGATGAAAAAAAATGCAAGGAAGAAAACAAAAGGGAAAGGAACACTTGCAAAGGTTCAAGCTGTAAAGTGTCAATGAATACACCTGATTAATCTTCCCAGTTTGGGGTTAATTGAATATAATTTCTATTTGACTGCACTGATCAAATAGCTGAATAGCACAGATATTACAGCCTTCATTTTGCTCTCCTTCTACAACCTCTACCTATGCTGACATCTCTGTCTTAGTAACATCCAAGTAGCAAGGTTATGACCACCACAGATATTGATTATATAAGTAACTGGATAAAAGTGGAAGATCTAGGATTTATTTCCTGATTTTAAAGAGACATATGCATTTTCCTCTATTTAGATCAGATTTTTATCATCTTCTCTGTTGTAATACCAAGAACCCTACAACATCTTTTGTTGTAATTACTCTCTAGCTACACATAGACATGAGAAAATCAGTGAAAGCCAAGTGATTACCTAAAGTTGTAAGACTGTGGTAAAGGATCTTTTTAAACCTTAACCAGGTGTTGCTTCTCCTGACAAATCCATGGCCAAATGCATTTTTCACATGTATAATACCATCCAAAAAGTAACCAGCTCCTTATACCATTCCACTAATGCTTTGGTGTGCACCTTCTGCACACCTTGACCTGCTGATGTCTGAAAAGGCCATTCCCAGAGATGAGAATGTTCTTCACACACTGGAAAACACACAGGCTTTGTCATTCCCGAGATAGTTCAGCTCTTCACTTCTGTACTGCTATATTTTATTAGTTCAGGCTCCCATTTCACCAGCAAAGTGATTTGTGTGCAGTCTGCCCAGTTCAGGTGTCAGCCCCCAGCCAGGTACTGAGCAGGGATTCCCAGCAGAGCCCTGTAAAACTGCCCAGAGTGCTGTTCCTCCATAATAACTTCTTTTCAGAGCACTTGGGAAGGGAAGGCTTCCTCCCTGGTCAGCAAAGGTGTGTGGGTGTTTGTACTGGCAGTTCTCCCTGGGACAAAGACCTGCTGGCTGCAAAATGTGCTCTGAAAAGGGTGTTCAGAGCAGGAGGCCCTGTGGGCTCTGCAGGGCAGGATTTCAGCTGGAACTGCTGGAAAACCGGGGCCATTAGGCCTGGGCTGTGATGTCAGAGGGGTATCAGCCTCAATAAACCATTTATCTTGTGGAAAGTCCCCTCTTAGGTGAAATTGGCCTTCAACCCACAGCTGGATGCCACAGGAGCACATGCCCCAGCATGGCCATCCATACATCTCAACAAGGAAGCTGAGACTCACACAATTCCCTGGTTGGAAGCCTGCAAAATCAAAACAAAGTTCTCTGCCCTAGCATAATCTTACCCTCGTGTCATTTTATTTCAACACCCAGAAACCAAAGGAAGCTGTTGAGAAGAGAAATCCACTCAATGTCAGTAAATTCAGCACCTTTTCTAACTGCCACCAAGAAAAACACTGAAAAACGCTCTTATTTTCAACTCCTGTATTTCAAGTTGCTATTATTTAAGGCCATCTAGCCACAAATTTCATGAAACAGAGGAACAGTTCTATTATGCAGTGGAAACCTGTATTTCATTCTCTTTTATTTGGCTCAAAATTTCTGTCCCCCTGCCTCTACCACGCCACAGTTTCACTATAAACTCATTCTTCTAGTTCATTTCAAAATATCCTTATCCTTGAAGTTCTACTCCCATGTATTTGCCAGCCTTTCAAGAAATTTGACAATTATTTGATAACTGAAAGTTCAAGCTGACTGAAACAGTTGCAAAAAATACTTTTTAACAAGAATTTCTAGATTTTAGTATCTTCCTCTTTTTCTTTCTCCTTCTGTTCTTTTATACTGACAAAGGAAAGGCAAGGAGGGATAAAAAAGAAAAAATTAGGTGGAAATAGGAAAGGGGAAATATCTAGGACCTGGAAATAGTATGTTTTTTAGTAAATTAATTGGGGTCCTTTAATCAGCTTCATGTCTATCTCAACCAACATAAAACCTTGACTCAACTCTCTTCGTTATGCAAAACTTAAGAAGATTTACTGCAGCTGTCTCCTGCCGTGTTTGTACTGAGTATGGAATGGAGAGGGGAAAAAAGGAAATGAATAATGAGACTTGCTGTGTCTGACGTGCCATCCCAACGCACTGGGATCTTCTCTGATGTTTTCTCAGTTTGTTTTCATAAAAATTCATAAGTTCTGTGTTTAAATTTGAGTTCTGGCTTGAATAAATCCCAAGACTTGCAGTGAAGCGTAGCTAAGACTGCCAAAATGTCATGCAGCTGTAAATCAAGATCACTCAGGATTCCTGCTATCACCACTGAAAACAATAGATTGGCCAGGTTCTCTTAAAATGTGACAAGTGTGTCCCAAAATTCACTGCCCAAGCAGAAAATCAGTAATACTCTAAAATTAAATGGACTTTTGTCTAGACTTACTTTTCAGTTCTGATGAATGGAAGTAACTGCACAACAGGAAACCAAACAGTGATGCTTTGCTCCCTACTCAGCACATTTTGCCCACTTTAAAAAAGCCTATTTATAATTTATCTTTGCATTATTATAGCAAATTATTTTACTACCAAATTAGGCTACGATAACCAACAGAAATCAGAGGAGTTTTCAAAACCAGCATGGCCCCAAGAGTTCTTTGTGTCTCTCTTTGTACACTAGGAGTTTCTCATGGATTTTTTTCCTTACTACTTGTAGAAACACTAGGAAGGAAATCTGTGTTTTGCTATGACCTATATTTGCATATTTGACATATGAAAAATATCATAAAAAGAAAAATATAAATAATAAAAGCAGAGAGTCTGCCTGTGTAAGTTTAGGTCACTGCAATATTTCAGAGTCTTCCTGAACCACAAATAAGACACTAAGGATATTCTATCAGCAGTACCAAGAGAAACCATCAATTTTTTTTCCCCTTGTGGGCCAAAGTCTGAGTATATTGGAATGAGAATTTATATGTTGGCACAATAGGGAAAGAAAAAAGAATTTAAGGTTTTTATTTTGCTCAATTTCTACATGATTTTGTGATGAACTAGCAAGCTTCTAGAAAACTTCAATATATATCTATTATCTGTATGAACAACTTGATTTTTCATCCCTATCTTGAGTGAACTGGGAGTTTGATGCATATTTTATTTTAAAATATAAAGACATTAATTGTTCCTCAGAAAGCTCCTGAAAATGCCCTTTACAAATGGAATTTATTCTGATGATATGTGGGCCAGCCATACACTGCTTGCAAGGATGAATTTTATTCAGTCCATCTGTCAATGAAAACTGATAAGCATGGTGTGAAATCAGATTCTTCCTGCAAGAGGGCAGGAGCAAAACTCTACATCAAGTTTGAAAGGGAGGGGAATTTCTTTTGTGCTCAGTTGCTGCAAAACTCCTGGTCAACAACCTCGTGTGTCTAAATATGAACTACAGAGGGCAGGGAGTTCTCCTCCAAAGCTTCACTCTCGTAGGGGTTCCCAGAGCACGGCTGAGAAAGGCCAGCAGGACTCAGGACAAAATTCAGTTGTAGTTGCTTCTCTTTAAAAAGAGAAGGCTGTTGAAGAAATTGCTGTTGCTGTGGAGGAATTGAGGCTGAAGGAATGGAAAAACACTCCTGTTTGACCTGGAATAATTCTTAGAAAGCACGGTCAGGGAGAGAGGCCCTGTGCTTCCAAAACAAAGGGTCAGAAACCATTCTCAGCCATGTTTCAAGCTTTGAATTTTTAAGGGAGTTTTGATTAATTAATTTCTTTAATTAATTGCTGGAAAGCACAAAAATTCAGAGCGAGGCAGCTGCCATTTGCTACGAGATGAATTTTCACTGGGTGTTAAGTGGGAATGAGAACTGTGGATCGCTGGGGAGGAGTTTTTCTGTGGAGGGAAGCCATCAGAAATTTCTGTGACAATGCCAGGCTACCTGTGATGACTATGCAGTAGGAAGACTCAAAAGTACTCATTAGTTTAATTGTTTTTAACAAATTCAACTGTACTTGTAGAGTCTCCCAGCACTGCTTTGTTTCTAAAATAAATAACTAACATTATATTGCACTTGTATCAACATTCCTCCTTTAGTGACTGTGCTGCTTTCTGATTCTCTCACGTAGATGAGGTTTTTTGAATTATCAGTATCAGCTTTCTACTCTTCACTGATTATTACCAATTCTCACTAACTTAAAAACGAGTTTTATAAATTACTGAAACCTCTCCCAGTGCTTCCTCTTCAAAAATTGTAAAAATTGTGTTGTTAATAGGACCCAAAAGATTAAATTTTGAGGTTGTTTCTTGTTGTTGTAGGTTAATTCAATTTATGAGCTGATTACATGACATCTGCTTTTCTTAATAAGCATGTAGAATTTTGGTTTGCACACAGAGGGATGAATATAAAATTCTATTTAGACAAAATTTGGAATTCAAGCATACTGTAAATATAAGAAAAAATTTAAAAGCAAAGGAAATCAAGTGCAAATTTCAAAGGGAATTACCACTGTTTATGGATTAGCTTTGAAAATTCAAATTCTAAAAAAATAATTTTCAATGTGCCAAAAAAAACCCCTTAAGGACCCACAGAGATTGCTTTTGTTACTTTTCTGCAAAATTTTTGTTATGATTTAGAAAAAATCCCTAAAATTATTATAAGTAAAGGACATAGAGGAAGAATCATTGGGTGAGGGTTCATTAATGAAAATAAAGGAATTCAAGAACAACAGATTTAAAGTGCTGAATAATTTGGATTTTTTAAAGGGTTTAGGTGAAGATTCAGGAAAAAATAAAGAAACCAAATACAGGCAGCTATAGATACAAAATTTATATTCCTAAATACAAATAAATCCAGTCTTAACTTGCAGTTTATGATCCCAGAGAGGTCTGGCTGGACACACTTAATGGAAACTTCAAGTGAGAGCACCACACCCCTTACCTATTAAAACCAGGCTAGGAAAAAAAAAAAACCAACAAAACTGAAACCTATTGAGTCTTCCTAGTGTGAAATCTACTTAATTATAAAAAAATTATTTAAAAACTACCCTGATTGTGTCACAAAGCTGATTGCTGTCTATAACCCACAAGACTGCACATATTCTGCCACCCACAAGTCTGCTTTTCACCAAAAAGAGGTAAATGTATTGCAAAGAAAGCAAACTAATAAATTTTTAGGAGTTTGGCATAAGTCCCACATCTGACTCTTTGTTTTTAAAGTTGATGAATAGTTTAGGAATGTTACAACCTCCCAGAAAGAAAGAAGTGGAATGCCACTGGAGAAGGAAAATGTCTTGCTGCTTGGATTTTTGCCATCTTAATATATATTTAGGCCAAATAGAACACTCTTTTGGGGGCTGTGTATATTATAAAACTTATTGTTTATAAAAATAAAGATTGTATTAATAACAAATCATTTGTGATTTAAAACTATATGATATAAAGAGCTATTTTTTCAAGGTCCTGTTTTATAGCTCTGGGTACCTTGATGTAATTTCTAGGACTGGTCTAACAGCCTCAGTCCTCCCTACAAAATAAGATGCATATGACAATATACTCAAAGATTTTTTTATATTTTCTCCAGATGAGTAGAGGAACAATTTTAAACAGTCATAAATGTATGGTGTTCATTTCTATGTTGACAAAACCAATGCATTTCATTTTGATTGGTGCAAACTGATTGCTTTTACTCCATTAAAATTTCATTATCATAAACAGAGGGAAACCCCATTATTGGCATCTCTGGAAGTCGAGGTTTCTGTGCACTGCAACATGAAGGCTACTTCAGACATGCAAAATTTGTGGCTGAAACTGCAGTTAAGGCAGACAAGGACATGAAAAAAATTGACAAACCCCCAGTTGTTGGTTTGGGGTTTTTTTAGACACAATAGACAGCCAAGTTTCAAACCCCAAAGTTAACAAAGCAAACATTGTCTCCCAGTGTCAGCCTGTAATAAGGTCCCTAATATTTGGTGATGGATGCTGTGATTAACAAATATCAGGGTGATGAGTCAGCACCTGCTTTCAAGATGCTTGGAGGGCAAAAATCAGGTTTCCCAGACACCAGCAAAGCATGGCAAATCACTGCCCTCACTTCTGGCTTTCTTAATCTTTTACCTTTCTTCCTTTGGAATTTAATATTCTCAGTTCCCACAGAAAATAGCTTTTTTGTTTGTGGGTGGGTTTTTTTTTTTTGTTTTGGCCTGACTAGCTTGGAAAGAGACAGATAATTAATCAATCAATTAATAGCTTTAAAAGGAAACAAAACTCCTTTAACTTTTGAACTACACGACAGTAAGGTAGACGCTGTAAGAAATAACATTATTTAAAAAAAAAAATTCCTTGAGTATTTTTATTTTAACTTTGGATATTTGCCCTTTATGTTGACAGTGCTAACTCCTCTTATTTCCAGTAGTTTATGTTGCCTTATGGATTATCTACAACCAAAGATGTTTCCTGTGGCCACTGTTTTTAGCTTGCCTGCATATTGTTCTCTGAGCAAAACCCAATCATTTTAATGCAATTTTGCCAAATTTACTTATCACAAAAATAATAACAAATAATCTATTACTTATTATAACAAAATTATCTAATTTTAAAAGAAAATATTTTCATTCCCAGTGGAATATAGTCCAACTAATGTTACACAGACCAATGCAGTAACAATAAAAAAAACAGTATTAAAAATTACTAATTACTATCCATATTCTGCCTTTCATGTTTATTCTGAATACAGAAGTAATCTGAGGGTAGCAGATTTTTTCACTATAGGCAATAGATGAAAGGTAAACAGAAGGCTCAGGAAAAAAAAAAAAACAAAGAGATTTCTTAAGGATCCTTATTTTTGTCAGAAAATATGGAAAATATTTATGTTAAGGCAGACCAGCTTATTCACAACCTCTACCCTCAAAATTGGAGACACATTTTACCTTCCTGCACTGCAGAGAGCTGGAAGAAGGGAAAACTTCACTTAAACTGGTTCTGAAGAGATGCATGCTGTGCATGTGAGGGAGTGGAGTGCTGTTGTTGTAATTCTATTCTTTCCTAAAGATTAGATTATTCTGTGATAAACTGTCCAAATGTTGTATTAACATAGGATGACAGAAAATTAATTTTAATTGTATTACAGAATTCTTTTCCAGCATCCCATATATAAAGATTAAGAACAGCTTTTCGAAATTATACTTTCCAATGCTTCGTCTATTCAGTATATTGGGATAAATTAGTGCAAATAGAAGAGATTTCATTCTTTTGCATTGCCTCATTACCAAAAAATGCTTGGATAAAGTCATTAATTTTGGCATTTTATAGATTTGTGGGTTTAAAAGTAGGTCATGTAAGTCACAGAAAATGCCCTTCAGCAATTTGGACTCAACAGAGCCAGAGCTTTTCTTCTTTTAGTAGAAATAGCCTGAAATAATACTACTTTATGATAGATTTATTTATTTCTAACTTTTATTAGAAATATGAAGAGGTGGATGTCTGCTTCCCATCTGCATTTGGGAATAGTTTCATACAATCAGGATTTTCAGGATGATTATTCATCCTGCTCAGAAGAGTGAAGTCAAAATTCAGAGAGGAAGTGAAAACACATGTCACAGGAAAAAAAGAAAACCTCATAAAAACATCAGTTTATTTTGACGAAAATTTCTAACAGATTAAAGAATCTGTCTCCAAATGTGGTACTAAAAATGCAGGCATGAAGAAATCAAGAATAAAAGCTGCCACCTTAGGTTGGAAGAGTTGCAACAATGGCACCAATTTCTCCTATGCTGCTTCATATTCTTACAAAAGAGTCCAGGTTTAGGCTTTTGGTCACTGAGGAAATGCTGTATTTCATATAACTCTCCACAATACAGGAATTACAGTTGGAGCTTCAGAACTGACTTTAATGGAGCCAGAATTTCAGCCTGTAGCCCATAATTGTCTGGGGCAGAATGGAAAAATGACTCTGCTGCATTATACCAGCTGTGAGGCTCATAGACAATTGCCTATCATCCCTACTTTTTTAATCTCTTTACTAATTTTCTAATAGAAGCACTGATGGATTCTGATAAAGATTTCAACTGAGAAACTTTGCTGCTTCTCTCTGACACAGCCATGTTCATTTGCAGTGAACTACTTGAAAAATAAACTGGCCCATCACTTTTTTTGCTGGTCAAATCCAGTCCCTTGATTTTAATGTAATAATCTATTACTGGGATGTAAAGGGTGTGACCAGCAGTTTTAGACATAATGGTGATGATATGAGCATGTAAACCTGATGAAAGGACAAGATTCAAAAAATTTATGCGACCTTGTTTTACCTTCCTGTTGAATGTAAAGATGAGATTTGTGATTTTTAATGTTGTTATGGTCAGGGACCTCTCTGTGCTCACCCAGCTAATGCCCCTTTCCCCCATCCACTCCTTTTTTACCATTCCCTTCTTTAAAAAGTCTTCTCTTGCTTCATTTAGCCATTAGTAGCTCCCAAAACACTTTTCCCATTTTATACATTTCTGCTTCTGCCTTTGCCTTGCTAGGACCCTGCTCACCACAGAGGCTTGAGTATGTCCAGCTTTAAACACCCAGGTTTGCTGAGTATAACATCCATAAAGTTAAATAATAAATATTTACAGCAGAAGAACCCACCATTTCTGACATTCAAATACATCACCAAGTGCCCATGCATACCCTTCTGCTTCCAAAGGAAACTTTCTGGAATAATCATTTAGATGTTAATTATGTATCAGACACACACAGACAGACTTGAGGCAGGCAGGGTGGGTTGAAGATGTGTGCCTCAGTGGCAATGTGCAATGTTCTTCTACGTTAATTATTAATAAATGTATTGTTTGTTCAATTAAGCTAAATTAAACACCGTTTTTTAAACTCTTTGTTGCAATCTCATCTAAATATTTGCTTTAAAGAGAATTTATATAAAATAATTCTAGTCTCATTTCTATATAGCAAGTTATGAATTCATCTTTCTTCTAACAAGAGCTCTTCTCCAGCTCCTCACAGAATCATCCAGCTTGGAAAAGATCTCCAAGACTGTCAAGTCCCACCTTTGACCAATCCCCTCCTTTTCTCCAGCCCAGAGCACTGAGTGCCACATCCAGTCCTCCCCTGGATACCTCCAGAGATGGGGACTTCAAACCTCTCTGGGCAGCCCCTGACAATGCTTAACCCCTCTTGCAATAAATAAATTCTTCCTGATGTCCAACCTTTCTAACTGGTTTTAGTTTTTGGAAAAAATGAACCAAAATATTTATGTCTTAAATTTATGAGCCTGTGAAGGTGATAAACAGCATAAACAGCACCATGTTCCAAATGTCATATATATATTAGCACAACCATCTCTTGAAGTTTTCTTAGTGAAATTTTATGAATAGCTTCTGTTACTGCTGAAATCTCATAGGTGACTCAGACATGCATCCCTATCATCAAAAATGCTGTCACTTGAAATTATTAAATCATTGGACCTGCCCAAAACATTTAAAAATATACATATTTAAGGTTTCTATGTGTATTTCAATTGCAGATGTCAAACACTTCAAAATTTAGTGTCATGCATAAAGTGGACTTGATTGGCTTTCGCATAGTTGGTTGTTTAGGTTTGACATGATAAATTAATAAAACAATTAGGCACAGTAATCGTAGCCACTGAAAGGTGGTTGGTTAGTGTTAAACTCTATTATTCCTTGTGAAAAATGGGTTACCTGTCCCAGTAACAGCTTTAACCCTAATAACTGTTCACACTGCTCAAGAAATAGTTAAAATAATTATATCAAAGTGTATCAGTGACAGGTATAATTATTACCTTTACATAAACTACTTGGTATTGGATTAATGTTCTAATGTTTAATTCGAAAATTATTCATCTTTTTGTGTCTCCCATGCAGAAGCTGCAGCAGTTAAGCCCTGATGTGAACACCTCACAGGCTATTTCAAGCCCCTCTGAGGGATTTCTGCCCAGCTCCATGCTGGCCATGAATACAAAGGAGGGACTTTCCCCGCCGCTGTAACCGGTGCCATCAGCCCAAGGACTGACCCCAGCAACAAGGAGCCATTGGATACAGAGCTTCACCTCCGCAACCAACGCACCCAATCAAACAAGACCCCGTGGGCTGGACTAGAGCCCATCGGGGAGGGAACCAAACCTCTAAAAATCGAACTCCTCCGGAAGCAGTTTCCTTTCCCTTGGATGAGGAAGAAGGGGACGTGGCTCTGTGTCTCTGTGTCACAGTCTCACCTTAGAGACTGTAATAAATATTCCTGGCTGTGGAATAGCTGAAGCCAACACAGTGCTGTTGGATTGCTGCCCTAGGGCTCCTAAGCCGGTACGGCTCCAAGGGTCCTTCATCTCCGTGCCCGGGGATTCTAATTTTTAAAAAATATTTTCCTTTCTGTAATAAATTCTGAATTTCCTCTTGTTCAATAAATGACATTTTTTGAGGAAATTCAAGACCTGGGGTTTTTTTTGTTTCTTTTTTTTTTTTTTTTTTGGTAATATTTCAGTTGAGCCTGTTCATACTATCCGTACAGGATTAAAAATAATTAAATTGAACACTAATTTCTTATCAGGAGGCATCATACTAGGTACCTTAGGAAATGTATATTGATAAAGCAGATTACCTTGGTCCTAATTCCAACTCAGCCACATACACTTCAGCCCTGCCTTGAATTTTATTTTTAAATATGATTAATCTGTGTGGATTAAAATTATGTCTTGCAATGCGAGTGTAGGCCTCCCATGGACTTCCAGGGAATCTGTGCTTATGTCAGAAATTGGCTCAATGTACTTAATAAAAATCATCTCCTCTGCCCTCTGCCTGCAGGCAGATTCCCATTTGTAATCTTAGGATCACTCATGATTAATAATCCACATGTGTTAGAAATGAAAACTCTCTTTCTCCCTGTCATGTCCCTGCGCCCATTAATAAACATGTTTGTAATTAAAATCTCGTCCCTTTGCCTTCTCCTTGCCAGTAGCAGATTATTGACACTGAACCCACTTTTATGAGCCATGACAAATAGATCTGAGGTTAAAATCATATTTCTCCAGCTCCAGAAATCCTCTGCCACCCGGTTTTCATCTTGGCTTCTTGCAAATATTCTGGCAGCAGCAATGACTCCTCTGCAATGCATGTCTCAGCCTGATGGCCACTTGTCTAAGCTGACTTTAACAGGCTGCTCAGGAGGTGAGGAGCCCCTCTGCCATGTGCATCTTGACCCCTCACACTAAGCAAGAGAAATTCAACCAGGGAAAACTAGGAGGGGTGTGTGTGTGAATGGGTAGAATCATGATTTTCATGCCAGTCCATGTATTGGAAATTAAAAATTGATAGTATGAGTTCATGTCTTTGCAGCTGAAGGATAGTTTTCCTTGAGAGATTCCCTTCTTCCTGGATATTTGTAACAGGTAAAATGCTGTCATTGTTTCCTGCAGAGTTCTTGAATTTGCAAATATTACTCATAAAGGTCTGGATTGAAAAATAAAGACAGATATGTACCATCCTAAAAATATAGAAAATGCCACTATTTGGTTTTTGATTACCCAGACACAAATGACAGTTGTACTTTGGCCTTCCTACTGGAGAGAATCACAAACCAGGATTATTTTATGATTCTCCTGAGGCCCCCTAAGTTGCACAAGTTTAAAACAAGGGCTTTGTAGGCACAGGGCCCTCCACGGGTGTGAGAAGGAGGAATGCTGATTAATGGAACCCAGGGACCAATAAACAACTTCAATTTAACACAGCCAAGTAAATGAAGACAGTACACACAAATCAATAACAACATTTCCATTTCATCTGCCCCCAGAAATGCTCAATAGCCAATTTTTTGTCAGTGAGTAAAAGTGGAGGTGGGAGGCTCTAATGTAATTCAGTTGCAGAAACCCTCAAGAATTACATTCCAGGGCATTTAAAGGGAAAAAAAATAGCCTTGTGTCAACACTCAGATGGTGCTGATACTCAGCTGTGCTACTTTTGAGTTGCAGCAGAAGTTCACAAGGCCTCTTGTTTATCTCTAAAGTGTCTGGAGATCATGCAGTGACTTGGATTAGCTTGAAATCATATCACAGATGCTACAACAGTAATGCTATTTATAAATGGAAACATTCATAAAAGGGAAGCATTTATAAAGGTTACAAAAATGACAGCGCTGTCTTACTATGGCATGGAAAAAACAAACCAAATGGAAAGCCACAAACCAAAGCAAACAACCAAATAAAACCACTACACAGACACCAAAACAGAATAGGATCCCTGAACAGGATAGCAACTTGCCCTTGGAAGGAATGAAGAGATCCATGGGCTTTAGGAAGCAGGAATCCCAGTTTCAAAGACAGACTATGTTCAACAATCACCTTTTAGATGTTTCTCAAAAGCAGAAGAGAATTCTCCTTAAGGAAGATTATGAAGTGTGAGACAGAAAGAGGTGCATCTATTTTGGAAGTGTGGGCTGTTTCCATAGACCTGTTATGATCCAGGAGGAATCAGTCTTGAAGAAATCTGGTTTGCTATTTATTGTTCCTCACACATCATTTTTTGAATGAGTTATAGAATCATAGAATCAGATTAGAAAAATCACAGAATTAGGTTGGGAAAGGCCTCTAAGATCAAATCCAACCCTATCCTTTGTTATAAAGAGAATTTTGACCTCTCACCACCAGTCTTCCACTCTCTTGGAGAAAAGAGTTGTAGGATGTGAGCACATGGCATGGGAAACTATAATTCCAGCTGGGACTGGAACTTAACACTCATCTTAAAAGTTGGAGAATTCCACAAGTCAGGCAATCACTTCTGGTCTGGGATGTGATAATAAGGAACAGAAAAATTCACAGGTGCATTTTGCCAACAGACAACAGTCTTATATAAACCTCCTAGTGAAAAAAAAATATAGAAGCTATAAGGGATTGCTCACCCTTCTAGGGGATTTCAAGACAAGTTATAAATTCTGTACCAGAGATGCATGATTCTGTGTAAGCTTTTTATTTGTAGGAGGACTGAAAGAGTACACAGATTTTCTGAGCCTGCATTATATAGCATTCTGCATACCCATCTGCCACCCTAACTACTCAGTATGGGTGGACATTAAAAAGAAAAGTAAGAATCCAGTTCACAAAAACAGCATTCATGGGCATTTTGGAGGTCTCAAAGGAATTTACTGGAGTGCAGATTTGGCCTGGTATAGCAAGGAGAGAATATTTGGAAGAGTTCCTGCTGGCTGTCACATACCATAGTGCTGTTCTCAGCTGAAAACTGCAAGCATTCAAATACATTTTGGGTGCTTGAACTAGTAAAAATGGATAATATTCATAATAATGATCATGTAAAGTAACAAGGAAAAAGAAAATTACTTCCTTAAAAAAGGGAAACCTATTATAAAATTGAGTACTTTTTTTTTCCCCTGAGAAGAAAGTTACTTTTATGTTCTATTTAGTAGCAATATTAAACATTCTAGTCATGTTTAGTACAGAAAGTAAAGATGACAAGCCCTATTTACTGTGCAAGGAGCACACTCTCCAAGGAAAGTCTTCTCTTATTAAAAGCAATATTTGGTTCCAGTTCCAGGGAGCTGAAATTTTATTATTGCATTCTTTAAAAACAACATGAGCCTTGTAACAATTATTAATGATTATAATCAAGGTCAAGATAGGTGACATTTCCCATGACCTGCCCTGAATTCTTTGGGTTTTCTCCCATATGCTTTTCCTCGACTTTGCATTTGTCAGACCAGGCTTCAAGTTTTCATGGCTGAGGGATTTTTTTGGGAGAATGATGTGAGTTTGTTATTTTGTTTACTTGGTTTTTCATGGGATATTTTGCCAGTGTGCTCTCCTGGCTTAAGTACAGTATCTTAAGGTGTGGGAAATACACACTCATCATATGTGGTGGGCTATCAAAACAAATATTTAACAAAATTCTGTTGGTTTTATTACCTCAAGACCAATCTCTTGATCAGGTCTCAAATCATCAATAATTAGCAGTATTAGCGTGGCCATCGAATTGTAGTAAAGGAGTTCCTAATGAGAGGCCTCTACTTTTAAATAAAATTGTAAATGCACACTTAAAGGATATTTGAAACTTCAGGAATGTCTGTTTAATTTTAAGAGACCTGGAGGCCTTTTATAACCTGTCCTTTAGGAGCCCCTAACCATTAACTGAAGGAGGCACCTGCTGGAAATAAAAATCAAAGACAAAAATAATCACTGGTAATTTTTGCTAAATTTTTGGTTGCAACTGTAGCAATCTAACATGTGACCATTTGATTCCTGCAGTACAGGCTATTTGTATTCAACACTTACATCTGCAAGATTATTCCTCTTGTTCTACTGTGAAGTGCTCTGATCTCAATTCTCTTTATTGGGGAGCTTCTTAGTGCCTTAGGTAAAGGGTTCTTGTTTAAAATCCTTATAAAAGCCACTTCCTAACCATCACACTCACCTGTTTTCTGTAACACTAACACCTAAAATCTTGCTTTTGCATTTAGTTCCACTTCTAGATACAAGATGAAAGAATTACTATTCCTTACACACCTGGAAATAAATTTTAAGGGGAAAAAAAAGCAGGGGGGGATGTGGAGGATGAAGAACAGTGTCAAGGTGTGTATAGATCCACGGGAAAACAATTTCCAACATTTGCCCACTTCCTCTTAAATAGTAAAAAAAAAAATAAGAGCTACACTGTCAAAACCAATACAGTAGCAAACAAATGATATTATTTAATTGTTGATTAAACGATTCCCTAAACAGTTCACACATCCTAATTCTCTGCAGGTTTTTAATGCACAGTGCACGTTGCTGTTGATGCATTTTAGGATGATGACATCATAAAATTCTTGTCATTCAAGCATCAATTTAGTAAATACAGACTTTTCTCAGTACTTGGGAATAGCCTGAAATTCAAATCTGAGCTCAAGTTTAAGCACCACTATGCGTTAACCCCATTAGGAAAAGAACAGAACACAGAAGAAGAAAGATAAATATCACAGGAATTAAAGTTTTTGATGATTTTTTTTACACACCTCATACAAAGCAGATACGAATGTCAGAGCTCTTGGTTTTCCTTGCTTCTTCAGTGATCCTTTCATGATCAGGTGTAAGATGAGAAGGGAATACCATGGAAGTGGAAGTTGGTGATAGGATGTTATTCCATCAAAGATAACAAATGTTTTCTCATCTTACTGAAGTTTAGTGCATTGTTTTGAGTTAATGGAGTTCTCTGAGGTACCGAGAGAGAAAGTTGTGGGATTTAGGTGTGCTGAGTGTTCATAAAGCACAAGAGACTAAAACATATTCAGGAATTACTCCCCAGTTAATGCTCCCACAAAGACTCTCCACACCACGAGGTGCTGGTTCACTCCCACCACAGCAGCCATCACCTTCTCTTAATTACAGTTAATTACAGTAGTATTGAAGTGTCCTGCCTTTTACATCAAAAAAAGCTGCACCAGCTCCAGGACCTCAGGTGTTGGGAATTAATTGATTACAGCCATGGCTCTTGCACAGCTTCTGCTGGTGTACTTTTGTATCAATATATGTATATTTTTATGTATTTATACATTTGTATACACAAAACTTGTCATATGTGAGGGGTAAAAGAGAAAAGGCTGAGAAGTGGTTTTAGTTGAAGGGGTCAGAAAGGCATTTTAGTGAGCAGGGTTAAAAAGAAACTTGGGAAAAAAATAAGGATTAAAGATTTCTTGAACTGCTGTAAACACTACTTACACACTAACTCGAAACACATGGTTCTCATTAGTCCCAGCAAAACACAAGATAAAAAAGAAAGAAGAAATATACCATAAAGCACAGAAGTGATTTTAACCAGTGACACCAAGTATGCACTGTGTCAGTACAATCCTAACATGAGTGAAAATGTTGCAAGTGGCTGCTGTTGACACTAAATTTTCCTGCTGCTGCTGGTTTATCTCTCCATGCCTGATGATTCAAAGGCTTTCCAAGTGCAAAACACTTTCAAATAATTTTATACAGCCACATTTATATCAAAATCTCTGAGGGTAACTAAAAAGTTGTATCCCAAATCTTTTTTTTCCCAGTTAATTTTGTGCTTCTTTAACGTGTTTCAATTTAAACCCTGAAAGGGAACAGTTCCTCTACACTGAGCAGATTCCCATTTATTCTTATCAAGAGAGCACACCTGGATTATGTCACTCACTGCTGCCTTTTCTGCTGCTGTGCAGGCCACTTAGATAACAAAGCCACAGTGGGACAATCAGCTAAGATACAAACTTGAGTGGAAATTCTAATTCACCCTTGAAAGGAGACCATTGCTGGGAAACATTAAAACCCCACAAGAACCAAATTCAGAAAGAGCTCAATGCTACACACAGGGAGTGTTTTTTTTCCAAGTCTTCTGAATAATTTTGTTAATATTTTTAAAAGCTGTGTGGTACTCCACAATAGAAGAGGAATTATGTTACAGTTTCAGATGAGGTGTGCTGAAAGACCCAGGGCTGATGCAGTTTGCAGCCTTGCAGTTTGCCTTCTTATTTCAAGCCTCTGTGCCAGCCTCAGGCTCCATGGCTGAGGGAAAAGCAGCAGCGTTCCCTGTGTGTGTGACCCCGTTTACGTGCAGCCCTGAGGGCTCTGCAGCAGGCACTGGAAATGTGCTCAATCTCCACCAAAGCCAGGGAGAGATTCCAGTGGCCAGATAGCAGCTCTGTTTATCAGCCTGTAAACAAAATTCACTGATAAAATTGGCCTTCTCTTCTTTTCCATAAATCTCCCCTCTGGATTTTTTTCTTTTTCCTAACAACTGTCACGATGCTGATGAAAAACAATCTCTTTGCCTTTTTGAACCTGCTGTATCTTACGACAGCAATCTTTTATAAATCCAAAGAAAGCAGAATAGCAGTGCTTTAAGGCAATGGCTTGGTGTTTTTTTAGGTTTTTACTAAAATCAAACTCAGTAATTCCAGCTGAAATAAGCAACGAAAAACTCTTGCACTTAATAGCTGAAACAGTTGGCTTATAAATAGGTTTGGAAGCAGTGTGAATTATTTCAGGGAAGTTAAGTGGACTGTACCCAGCTACAAGTTTACTATCCAAAATAATACTGCTGATACTGGATTTTTAGATTCCCTTAATTTGTAAAAGGATGACATCAGCTGAAGACTTACTGGGATTTCTGGGTGTTGAAGCATAGTTTATCTACAATTTTCAATCTGGACTGAGACAGAGAATATTTAAGTGGTATAACACAAGGCATGATTACCCAAGCCCTGCTTGCTGATGTTGGAAATGTGATCTTTTTTCTTCAAACATTTGAAAAGTTGGATTCACCTCTCCCAATTCCATTTTGCATAAAATCCACTTTTAACAGAACAGATAATCAAATAAAATTAAAGCAAATGTGGAACTGTGAGGGTTGCTTGTAACACTCATAATGCTTTTTTTTCTTTCTATTACAGTTTCACCTGTCCTTTTTGTCTCTCCCATTCCATTTTCGTTTAAGCAATTCACAAAAAAAGGCTGATTTAATGCTTCTTTAAGATAGTGAAACCCAGGGAATGCAGATATCCCTAGAGAGCTACTCAGTGAGCACTGAAATGCAGTGGGGAGGGTGGAAAGTAGACTTAATTGTTATTTTTATTTGAATTCCATTCCCAGCTAGTAGAGAGAACCTAATGAGTTCACACCAGGCATCCTCCCACTGCAGATTAATCTCCATTATGGAGCACAGCCCATAATGGGCATAATTGTTACCCATCGCATCCAAATTCTTTTTCCAATATAGAACCTCACAAAAAAAAGACGGAAAAAAGTGACCAATCACAGAAATGGCACAGGACATTACCAGAAAATACTGAATGGCAGATAAATATACATTATGAAGCAGCCAAAGTTTACCCAGCAAAATGCATTCTCTGTAGTATTTTCCTGTCATGGAAAATGGTCCCTTCAGAGGAATATTGGAGAGGATAGAAAATAAAGTTAAATATGTTTAGTTTCCCTTTAATATGGCTGGAATAACTCTCCATGTGCAGCATTCTGTCTCCACCACTGTGTATTTTATGCCCATACAGATTTTATTAAGGGTGTTGCAGTGAGGTCTCCTACAACATGCATTAGACATGGGGGGGCCGTGGAAAGAACTAAGGAATGGGATTTGGTGCAGGTTCAGACAGGTTTATTCCCCATGGGCATGGGCGGGGGCCGGCCCATGAACTCCGGAGGAGTGCCGGGACATCCGGGGCCTCCCACGAACCAGCCAATGGGGACAGGAGTAAGGGACATGTGACTGGGGCCGGGAAACCCCGTGCCTCTGCCCCGGGACCTCGTGGCGAGGCGCCCCAAAGTCGGGGTTTGTCAGCCCATTGTCCTAAAGAATCCCAGGAGATAACAGGGGAACAGGCAGTGATAAGCGTGTGACCTTATGGTACATCAGAAGAAAATTCTAGTGGGAATGATACTACCAAAAAACTGTAGTAAATACAGTGTTGTGAGACTCTCCAACTCAAAGGTGATCACTAATATGGAAATATTTTAATATGGCCATTGGGTTTGGTGAATAACTGGTGAAAAAATACCTGTATGTAGAACAAAAAAAATTCAGAGGAATCTAGAGAGCCACAATTCCTCTGAAAGTGCAGTGGGGTTTGGGTAGAGTTGATGACATCAGCCAGAGCCAAAAACACTTTCCAAGCAAGGGTCTGGGTCTGCTTTGGTAACTTAAGTCTTTAGAGAATAAGTGGTTTATTTTGGTTGCAAAAAGCAATATTTCAAAAAAAGACATTAATAAACCATAATTAACATTGAGAGCATGAGGACCACCTACTGCAGAATCATTAAGGTAGAAAAAGAGCTCCAAGATCAGAGTCCAACCTTTGACCAAAAACCACCAAATCAACTAAACCAGAGCACTGAACCCCTTATGCAGTGGTTTCTCACACACTTCCAAGGATGTGACTCCACTATTTCCCTGGGAAGCCCCTTCTGATGTTTAACCACCCTTTCAGCAAAGAAAATCTCCCTCATGTCCAACCTGAACCTCCTCTGGTGCAGCTTGAGGGTCTTCTGTAGTCAAAGTTTGTATTCACAGTTGTCAGAAGAGATTTAACAGAAAATGGAAACCACATGACAGAGAGAATTCTGAATTTAACAGTTAACTTATGGAGTGCTTTATTTAGTGTTTTACAGGTGGATTTCCTTGGCCAACCTATTTTTTTTCTACACAAAATTCTAAATTGTCATTGCCCAGTGTTGCAAAATTTTTAACAGTATTTTGCCATCGTAACTATTTAGAACATTATAACCCTTGGGAACGGTACTAGAATTTGTTTCCTTTAATAAGGAAATTAGTGCTATCAGGGACACAAGAGTTCTCTGGTTTATTTTTTGAAAATTCCTTCTAGTAACTTTTGTCTCACTATATCACAGGAATATGATAAATGCTAGCCTTTGCCTGACTTAAGGAAATAGGTAATTAATTCTGTTTGTACTAATGGATCTCCATTATGTGCTTCAAATACAACAGAGTAACTTTGTTTTCCTGCTGTTTCATTAACCTTGAACAATGGGGAAAAATTGCCCAAAAATGTACATTTCATTAAGAGGTGTGGTGGTCACTGGGAGGAAAAATGAAAGCACAGAAGCAATTCCAGTTCTGTAAATCAGCCTGACAAAAGCAGATGGAACCATGTCCTCTCCCTGATAAAACTATTATCTCCATGGTCAGGGCACTTCAGGACAGCTGCTGGAACATCTGATGAGGTGTTTACAAGGAAAATTAGAGGCACCTTGCATTGCTGTGCTGGCCCTGAGCACTTATCCAGATCTAGGAGCATTTATTTGGCAGGAATTTGTCCATGAGTGATAAAAGGGGAAACTCTGATGTCATCTCATGGTGGGAGGCTCCGCAGCTATCCAGCATAAAAGCTCAAATAATGATGATATTCTTTGTTCATGGAATTCTCTGTGAACCCCTCTGAAATAATGGACAAGAGAGTTGACAGAGACCCTTGGAAAGCATCAGTCTGAGAAATCAAATCTGTAACTCATGTTTCCTGTTAAGCAAAGTGATCAACACCCTTTTTATGGGGGAGAAGGGCAGAGAATAACCTGAAAAATCTTAAAAAAATTAAAATGAGGCTCCCTTTGAACGAGATAAGTCTGTAAATATGCTTGGTCAAGGACAAAACAGAATAATTTTTAATTTTGAAAACTCCTTTGGAGAATTCAGCCATTGAAGTATTTTCTTCTTTTACTGCCTACAGTACTGTTTTGCCTCTGGTGCCACTGAATGAGAAAGAAATGGGCTGGGTAAAGCCATTCAGTATGTTAACTTTGTACATCAGTCCAGGAAATGCAGGAGTCTGAAGTGAAATAAATTAAATTTGCTCTCTCTGCTTCCCTTTGCATTGCAAGACTAGTCTTTTTAATAGGTGCCAACTGGACTTAAGATAACCCGGCAAAGACTTCAACCAGAATTCAAATTCAGTTCCTGAAGAACATTAAAACTACCATAAACGAGAACAGAATTCACTTTAAAAGGTTCATGCAGTTCAGAATGACTTTTTTTTTTCTTTTTGAGTCTTTTGATTTATAATTTAAATAAAGAAGGGAACAGAAGCCTGGAGCATGCAGATTTTCTAGATGCAAACCAGAATCTACTTGGATTTCTGTGCTGTAAGGTCAGCCCCCAACAGTGCTCATAAAGATTCATTAATTAATGAATTATGATAGCTGAACCTTTTTAAGTAGGAAATGTGTCAAAGGATTTAGAAGGCTTAAAATTAACAAAAATTCCTAAGCCTGAAACAGTTAATGGGATTTACCAGCCCATCACTGTAAAAAATGTATTCTTGTGGAGGAAGTCAGAGGTGGGGTGCTCCTGCCCTTGGTATCACTAAGTGACTCCATCTCAGGAAGCCTTATCTGGGCTGTTTTGGGCCATCCCACTTCCGACTGCTGCTTCCTCTGCAGCCTCCCATCCTTTCCCCGCTGTTTTATGTGGAACTGAGCAGCTCTGGCACTTTGTGTGTTTAACTCTCCCTGCAGAGACCAGCAGTGAGTGAAGTAAACACTCTGCTCTTGTTTGTAGTGCACAGGGAAGCCAGGGGAAAGGTTCCAGTCCTGGTATTCTTTAGGGAGGCTGCTCTGTGCCAAGCTGGAAGCACAAAGCCACTTCAGGAAATATGGCTTTAGTAGTGCCCAAAACTTCCCTCATTTTAGGAGAGTCTCTGGCTATTATAACTCTGCTACCCAGCACAAAAGAGCATCTCTCCAGCTTTACCCCTGCAATAACTGTGTTTGCAGTTTGCCACCTGGTTTTAAGGTGGAAAAAAAAATGGCATGAAGGAGAACTCTGGCAGCTGGATGCAAATTGGAGCAGCCTGAGCCGACACCAGAGTACCCAGGGGTGGAGGATGCCAGCATGCCAGAGGTAGGGTTCAGTTTTCTCCTCCCACCTCACATTCTATGCCACATGGAATATGGTTGGCTCTGCCCCAACAGTTTCATCAGCTGGTTGTGGCCCACTACTCCTCAAGATAACTTCCAACAAACCTCCACATGCTATTAAAACAGGTTTGGTTTTATACCAGTACTGCCACTTGTCACTTCACTTGTGATACAGCACAAACGCCAACTACAAACATGAACATCAGCACAGAAAGGTCACAGGGGTGTTTTTAATTTGGGTAATACCCTCCTACAATTCTCCTCCAGGATGAAGATGCAGTTCTAATAAAAATAGTCCGGGTGTGTTATGGAATGCATGGAAAAAATGGAAACACTCTGTTTTCGTTGTGTAGGGGGCAGTTATGCTGATGCTTTTTGCTGCTTGGGTAACATCCACTGAAACCTCGAGAAGATGAAGTAATTTCTGAAGTTAATGCAATTTTTCAGCAATAAAGTAATTGTTTTCATGCTTCATGCACAAATCGCTGCCCTACACACTTCATGTGCCAAAATGAGATTTAGCATATGCAAATTTTTGGTGTTGTATTATGTTTAAATTATGTTTCTGGGTCCACTGTGCAAAGAGGTTTTTATTTATATCTACTGCGCTATCTCAAATTACACGTGATATGAGCAAATATCTCCAAGCTCTGAGAGTTTTCCAAACAGATCTTTAATTTTGAGCAAATGAATTGGCAGTTCTTATTAAATCTCACCAAGATCTAATTGTACACTAAAGGTCCTTAATAATTCATTTGCCCAGTCAGGCTTGCAGGGCAACCATAAATGAAAAAGAGTTGGTAGACCTGGGGATTCAACTCTAGGTCCAAGATCAAGGGGTAAGAGACCTGTACCTATTTCAAGTGAGATGTTCCAAGCCCCTGGCAGATCAAATGTTAAAAAGGCATCTTGCTTTTCCACTATGTTCTACTCTAAGCATGTCATGGAAAACTTTCCATGCACTGGTATATGTAAAAAACATCACTTCTTTAAATAATGCAGCACTGATGGTATGTGCAGCAAACTGAATATATCATGCCAAAGATGAGAAAAAACCACATGGATTTAGGCTTAGCCCTTTTTCTTTAGGCACACAGACTTCTATTGTTTTAAGGAACTGACCTGACTACTGACTTAATTGATCCAGGTTTGAAATGCTGTCAGAGAACTACTGTGTTAAAAAAGAAAAAGTGTTCACAGAATGCTATACTCTTCCAAACATGGCTTCCAGAAAAAAAGGAAATTTATCTGAAAAGGGGTAGAGAGGAAGGGATCCATTTTTTTTCATGGATCAGAGTGCACTTTCCTGCCTTTAAACAGCTTAAATTTTATCCAACCTCAAAACCCCAGAGCATTTGCTTTTCCAGGGTCTCTATTCCTCATTGTCATTTCTATTTGGCAGTCAGGGCACCCTGCCAGCAAGGAGAGGAGAGCTCAGCACAGTCCCATCCCAGTGTTCGAACTTGAGAACTCAGACCTTCACCTCTCAGACTTTGACCTACTGGTAAAAAAATCTACTGAATTTTGAGCTGAGCATTTGTGATATGACCAGAAAAACTAACACACAGACAGGAGAAGGACACTGTTCTACATAAAGGACACAGAGGAATTTGATCCCACAAGATAAGGGAAATCAGTGAGATAGAAAAAGCAATAGACAGTGACACTGCTAAGTCTCAGGTGGAAAAAGCAGCTGCTATCTTGATGCAGCCTTGAAGAAAACAAAATATGAGTGGATTTGTGCTTGCAGTAAGTTTAAACTGCCAGAAACTTCCTTGCTATGCATTTGGAAACTCGACTTCTGTGTTGAAAAAAGTGTATTTAGAAACTGGGTGATGCTGTACATATCCTGGAAGCAATGTCATCCTTTCTCTTGCTCATGAATGTATCCCTCAAAACCTGCGTGACTGCGAAACCCAGCGTGATCCTTGAATATTAATGTATGGAAAGATGATCATGTCAGAGAATTGCTTTGTTTGTTTTTGCTAGAGTTCTGGACTCTCATCCCAGCTCGAGGGCCCTCACCAAAACAAACAAGCAAAGC